>SAYR01029910.1:783927-809006 GCA_004382745.1 Argopecten irradians irradians
TTGGTTTAAAATTTTGGATTTTTAAATAAATACGAAAGTTTTTTAGAACACTTATTTACTCTTATTTAATAATGGCTATACTTATTAAAATTTGGCAAATTCAAATATAGCCTTGCAATTACGACACTGCGTGCAATTAAGATAAATGGCTTTTTTCTAAATAGGCCATGCATATCTATTTTAGAAACCTCTTAAACCTGCATGCACACGTCAACTTTGAAATGTGAAGATACATAGAGTTATACTCAAGTGTTTTTCTATAAATTCAAATTAATTAAAAAATAATTTAAGTTATAATACATAAAATTATCGCTGAAATTTGTGAATAAGTTTTAATTAATTAGTTATCTATATCTACACCCATAAAATACTCATTTACCTGTCTATATTCATATATTGCGATCCACCCATATAAATAGTTCATCTATTTTTTTTTATTATCTAATTGTACCTGTATTAATTGTATAAATTCTTCCATATAATTATCATCTACTCTTATAACTCCAATCATAAATACTGCATCACCACCCCATATAGTACCCATATACAAATGTAAATAAATGTACAACAGTATAATGCTGTCCAGTACATGTATCAGTTGCCATTTATTTAATTTATTTTACTGACTACTGATCAAAATCTATAATTAATTCTTGTGTTTTCCTTTTCTTCGTCTTGATAAGATAATTTGATTACATGTCTCCCTCAGGTATATCATATTTACATTGCATCATTTAATGTATGTACTCACGTATTTAATATGTATTTGATAATTGTATAAACTTTATTTGTAAATGTAATAATTCAAACAGAAAAAAGTAGTAGAAGTTGCATGACCATCACTAAATAATTATTCTACACATTTAACTTGTCACTTTAATGAATACATGGGGTATAACAGGGTATACTGTATAGATAAGTCAGTGTCAAGTCATATAGGTATATACACATATGGCTAATATAGCTTGTCAGGGGGTCATACCCACCTTACAGGTATAGGTGTGGCACTTGTGTATTACCTGAGCTAAACCATAGGTACTGATGGAATATGTACTTCTTAGGACTACAAATGTGATTATTTTGTGTAATATATAGAATTATTATACTGCTTTACTCTAGGGGGTCAATATTTTATAGGGGGGTCAATATTTTATGCATAAAATATTGATCCGGGTCAATATTTTATGCATAAAATATTCATCCGGGTAAGTATTCTATGGGGATCAAAATTTTATAGGACACCGGAATGTTTGTCTAAAGTCTCCTTATCCAAAGAAGTCAACACTACACCTTTCCACGTCAACACAATTATCATCAACGGATTTGGAAATACCCGAAGCAGTCTAATGCCGGGAAAATTGTATGAATCTCCTTTTCCGATGAAGTCAACACAACACCTTCCACTTCAACATATCTCTTCGAAGTGCTCAACGGATTTGGAAATACCTGATGCAGTCTAATGCCAGGGAAAACGTGTTTTATATTTTCATCTCCGGAGAGGACTCATTACACTTAGTTTAACTTATATTCTACAATTTTTACACGGAACTCTCATCTTAAATAATTCTTAGCCTTATTGTGCAAGAAATCAACGTTGGATTCAAGATGGTTGTACATCGTTTTCAGCACTCATTAACTTTTCATCACGCGACGGCATATTTATAAACATTTCTATATCTACGTTGGACATTTTAAAGTTATATTTTGAATACTGTGTTTTTAATAATCTATTTGGAACTCTATGTTTTACATACTATACTTATTATGCTTTATATATATTCTTTTCAAGCAACATTCATATCAATAATTTCACTTTCTTTATATATATTTTATTTTCAATCAAAATATTGAAAATTATTTGAAAGTGTCTTACTTTCATTTTTAACTTAACTGTAAATTTTCATTGTATGTATGTACATGCAGTTCGTACTACAGTTCTAGATTCAGTAATATAGAATATAATGGTCATAATGATAATATAATAATGATCAATGACAAGAATTTTAGAAATTTTATAATTTATTATATCAAATTATATCTAATTTGATATAATGTAGAACATGGCGACGAATGTAGTATAATATATATAAATGATAAGAATTTTAGAGTTTGAAATTTGGACTAATATATAATTACCTACATATATCTTTCAAGTATATTACATTGTACGTACATGTAAAGTCTATTGGAAACCAACCTCTGTTAGGGTCATTGTATTGCTACTAATTACATAGCCATGTTATTAATTATGTTACATGATAAGTCTAATGAGTAAACATGTTTCCCTATGTAATACAGCATCTACGTTGGGTCAAATGTTCCAGGTATTGGCTTTCATACCCAAATATTGACATATGTTATCCCGATGTACTGCTATATTAACTCGCCAATAATCTCTGTACAGAGTCGATTCCTAAGACTCCAATAAACGTATCGTACCATTCACTGAATCTGCGTTGGAGTTCTACATCTATACACACCACAACAACATACGAAACTACACGAGATTAAAAACATCATATATCTAAGAAATAAAGATCAATTTCAAAGGGATATACATGTATTTGGGACTTATTGTATTTATTAGCCCGAGATACTCTGGTCCTGACACCAGACTTAGACATTATAACAGATTTATGTCTGGTGTAGGGCCAGAGCGCTATATAAATCAAAGTACTCAAAGTACTGCAAATACAACGCAACAGATACAGAAAAATTAGAATGAAATGAAATGAATTTGATGAATTCAGTGCTGCCATCAAGTCCTGTTGATTATATGACATATGATACACCACTCTGGTTTTGTGAAAAAAAATTAATTCTAAATGATGAATATTTGACCAATCCATATAAAAACATCAAGCTGTTAGGCAGATCGATGCCCCATTCTCCAGAAAACAGATACTGTAGGTCCTGGAAAATTAAGTTTAATTGAAGGCTTTGCATATCTATCAGCAGTCTAATGTCTGGTGGTCGGGTGACCGACTTTGATATCAATGATTTCAAGAATATTCAACTAATTTATATAATTTGTTTGATATTCTTCTTAATTAAAATTCCTACATAAATTAAACAATTTCAAAATATGAAGAAAGCATTTAAGTCTTATATTCATTAAAATGAGTTTTTGTCCTACACTCTTGACTCTTATGTTGCACAGTAATGTATGTATAGTGAAACCATGCACACATGAGGGCAGCCTTATCAATAATCATTTTAAAACAGAACTATAATGTACACAGAAAGAAACTCAGATAAGTTTATTTTTAACTCTAAGATATGTAAGCCTTAAATTAAGTAATTCCAATTTGTATTGTAATTAACAGTGTTAATGTAAGTTGGACAGAGGAGTGTGTACACAAGTAGAGTAGGTGTGTGTATATTCTACACAGAGGCTGTGTGAATTCCACCAATCAGAAAGCAGGCTTCCCATGACTGCATACACACAAATGCAGTAATGGGAATGTCACATTTTGATTGTTCCTAAAGGAATATTGTTTGACATTCTTTTTAAAGATGCTCCACCGCTGACAGCGCATAAATGATATTCATTATATGAACAATAATTGGTGTTTAATCGTGTATATATATATGTCTAATTAACACAAAAAATAATACAAAATAATTTGTTTTGATTTAGATACATGCGTAATCAGTACTTCATTCCATATAGGATATATTGCCAAGGCATTTTTTCGGGATGCAATTAATTCTTTTTTTTTTCATATTTTTAACTTGAAGAAAAAATTAGAAGCTCAAACTTTTCCATGGTGGTAATGGTGTAAAGTAAGTAATTTTTGTAACTGAAGAAAAATACAAAATCTCCTGCTCTTGTTTTTGATAGTGAAAAAAGACCATTTGTCAGCGGTGGAGCATCTTTAATGAAAAACGAAAAAAGATTTTTTGTCCTACACTCTTGACTCGTGTTGCACACCTATGATGTAGGTAAAACCATGCACACATGTGAGCAGCCTTAGAAAGTAGCTCTGAACTGTTTACTTTTTAACTCTGGGGTCTATAAGTCTTATATAGTAATTCCAATTTGTATTATCATTAACAGTTTATGTAAGTTGGACAGAGGAGTTACAACCAGATGTAGATTGTATGTACATGTATACACTTGTAGACACAGTTAGGGAGTATGTGTGTGTATATTCTACAGAGGCTGTGTGAATTCCACCAATCATAAGGCAAGCTTCCCATGACAGCATACTGCAGTAAAGGGAATGCAACATTTTGATTGGTCAAAAGGAATATTGTTCAACAAATAGGGATTTTATGAATGAAATGGTTTAAGAGGTCACCACTAGATGTCACTGTGGGGCAAGTCCTACTCAGTTCTACACATTATGGTAAACCGGATAGCATTAATACACACGCTAGTCGCGTTGTATTAAAAAGTGGAACTCGCCGACACCGTTTGGTATTGGGCCACAGTATATGCAGAGATTTAAATCTCTGGTATATGTAAGTATTTTTAAGGTCGAGATAAATGTGTTTTTTTTTCTATATGTAGCAAATGTTTTTATTAATCGTTGTTAGCGTTTCAGATATGGAACTGGTATTTCCAGAAACATATATACATTGTATATATACATTTGTATATGTTTCTAGTATTTCCAACATTTACATAACTAATTTTCTTAAAAAAATAAATAAATATAGACATATGAATTCATGTCCACAAGTACCTTAGTCTTCTAAACCTGCCTATATCATAAGACTTTTTAAATAAAAAAGGGTAAAAGAAGAGCCTAATAACATAGGCAGGTTTAATTTTAGCAGAATACAAGTACATTTGTACTTGTACGTACTGATTTACACTAGTACGTACATGTAGGAAGGCTGGAAGGGTGCGACAAAATGGCCATTGGTTAATTTTTTAATTGTAAGATTTATTCATGATACATAGATATCTATATTAATGTTTCAGCACATATCCATTCATTTTCCTATTATCTAATAATATTCAAACAACAAAATATAATTCCGGATATTTTGTTAAATTCCATTTTAATTCTATAGTCTCATCGATCTCGATCAGAAAGACGCTTGTAAAAACTGCAATGGCTAACACATGGCCAGAAGTTCGGCAGGCGGCATCTGAAAAGCGTCGAGAACTCACTCTTCATGGCCAGGACATCAGTCAACGGATCAAAGAAAGTGGATTTGATGAATGCCTTTTCGATTTAACTTTGTTAAATTTTCTAGACATCTCTAAAACATGTCTTTCCGATGTCGGAAGTGGTATCGGTCGTTTGACAAATCTTACAGATTTGGTATTGCACAACAACAGTTTGACGTCTGTTCCAAAGGAAATCACCAACCTCACTTTATTGAAACTTTTAGATGTTTCAAACAACCAAATCATGTCTTTCCCTGGTGATATTTCTACGCTGACAAACCTGCAAACGCTAAATGTATCCATGAATAAGTTATCCGAGTTTCCAGCTGTTGGGTCCCTTGGTGCTTTACACATTTTCAACTTTTCACATAATCAGCTAGATGGACTCCCTGAAGGAGTGTTCTCCTCAAGTCTTGTACACTTGAGCAAGGTTGTAGGAAACGATAATGCTATCTCAGAGATTTCGGCAGATGTAGTGGATTTACCCCATTTAAACACATTAGACTTATCAAATAACAAACTGCTTGAGGTCCCCTCTGAGATGAGTGAATGTGCAAAACTGAAGGAACTAAATCTAAAAGGTAATAAATTCAAGGACAGAAGATTTGGTAAAATGGTCGATCAATGTGGTACCAAATCAGTCTTGGATTACTTAGCGACACAACTAAAGAAGGAACGAGAACAAGCAGGAAAGAAAGGGAAAGGGAAGAAAAAGAAAAGTGGAAAGAAGGAGCCTACAGAGGTGGAAGATATCATCAAGAACATGATAAACGTTTTACACTTCGCTGGTGCAGCTGAATCGGGGTGTACTATACAGTTGAAGCCAGCAGTTCTGTCTGTTAGACAGTACATTGTGTGCTGTATTGTCCGAGAACTCGACTTTCAGCAGTCTGTGAACATGTTTAAAAACTTCATTACTTTACAGGTATATAAATTAAAGCTTTTAATGAATAGTTTTTTTCATCCATTATAATCATGTTTTTAGCTCACCTAGCCCAAAGGGCGGGTGAGATTATGTCATGGCGCAGTGTCCGTTGTCCGTCCGTCTGTCAACATTTCGTTTAAATCGCTACTTGTTATAGAGTTCTGCATGGAATGTAACCATGCAAATTTGGCCAGAAACATCCTTGAGGGAAGGGGAACAGAGTTAGTATAAATTTTGGCTCTAAACCCCGGGGGCAGGAGGGGCAGGCCTAATAGGGGAAATAGAGGTAAATCCTTTAAATCTAATAGTCATAGAGTTATGCAATGAATGTAACCAAATTTGGCCAGATATATCTTAGGAGGAAGGCACAGGAACAGAGTTTGTATAAATTCTGGCTTTGACACCCCCCACCCCCCTGCATGGAGGGGGGGGGATAAGGAAAATAGAGGTAATCGGTAATCTTTTAAATCACTGCTTGTCATAGAATTCAGCCCCGAGGCCAGGAGGGGCGGAGCGCGGCTTAATAGGGGAAATAAAGATAAATCCTTTAAATCGCTACTTGTCAAAGAGTTCTGCATGGATTGTAACCAAATTTGGCCAGAAATATCTTTGGAGGAAGGGGAACATAGCTTGTATACATTTCAGCTCTGACCCCCCGGAAATAGCGGAAATAGAAGTAAATTCTTTCAATTGCTACTAATCATAGAGTTCTGCATAGAATTTTAATTATGCCCATTTTCTTCAAAGGTGTGACAGGATGTAAGTTGGCCCCCTGTACAGTAATTAGAGCCCCTCCACCTATAAGCGCCCCTCCCCATTTCTGGAGAAGAGTTGAAATTGTATAAATGCCCTCATTCCATAGATTTAACAATGTTTTACAACATGCGATGCCTCTGACATCAGCATTGCAACAGATTAAGGTATCATGAGTACAGATTAATTTAAAATATGACTAACTTTTACATTTACATTTTCTTACATTTTGGTTCAACAATAACCCCCCCCACTTTTTTTTACAATTATATAAGTGCCCTGGGCACTACATATGGCTAATACAGTGTTACAATTTGGTACATGTACTTGAATCCTGTAAGATTGATAGCTCATGTAATGTTTTAAGTGTTCAGGAGGCGTACAATCACAATATCAGTTAAATGATTATGTTACATGTGACAATATTTTTCCAATTAATGATTTTAGACAAAACTTCACGACGGAGTGTGTCAGAAGCGACAGGCTGCCACTATTGCTACACATGATCTTAAAAGTGTCAAGCGACCCCTCACCTACGAAGCTATGTTCCCACATGAATTGAAGGTTTGCAATTTTAATACATTTTTATTGAACTTCATAAGATGCATATGTACCACCATGTTTTCTCTCATACCTACACATGTAATACTGGCAGGTCTCTCATACTTACACATGTAATACTGGCAGGTCTCTCATACCTACACATGTAATACTGGCACAGGCAGGTCTCTCATACCTACACATGTAATACTGGCAGGTCTCTCATACCTACATATGTAATACTGGCAGGTCTCTCATACCTACACATGTAATACTGGCAGTTCTCTCATACCTACACATGTACATTTGTAATACTGACAGGTCTCTCATAACTACATATGTAATACTGGCAGGTCTCTCATACCTACACATGTACATTTGTAATACTGGCAGGTCTCTCATACCTACACATGTAATACTGGCAGGTCTCTCATATCTACACATGTAATACTAGCAGGTCTCTCATACCTACACATGTAATACTGGCAGGTCTCTCATACCTACACATGTAATACTGGCTGGTTTAGTGTAATATTACACTTATGCCTCCTGAACAGGGCCCGACATTAACTTTTTTAATTTAATGAAAAATGATAAAATTTCTCTATTTTTATGATTAATTTATCATTCCTTTTAATTTTCTTAATTTTTGTGTTTTCTATATATTGCAGAATTAATGATGTCTGTAGTAATTATAGCAACATTAAAGTTTATAAAAAAAAATGTCCTGTTCAGATGAGTTGTTCCTACTGACCAGTTGATAATCATCAGAAACCTTCCAGACCTAATAACTCCCCTGACACTACCAATCTGCATTGATTTTGTCGACACGGTATCAGTGATTATTTACGAGATGAACAGGTGTCTTAGATAATAATATTCTACAAGCAAAAACTGGTAGTAAAAGATTGATTAATGAGCAGACTAGGTTGCGTATAGCCGGCATGGTGAACAGAACTTATAAATTTCTTAATTTTCAGTCAAAAGCTGGTCATGCATAATTAATCTTGCACATAATGATAAATTTTTGATTTCCACCATTGCCATACAGTTGCTTTGTTATCAATCTCTTTGCCATGGTTTCTGTCAAATTTTATTATGACTGTGTCATCAAAGCGCTTGAATTATCACATCGTGTATGTACTACATGGGTGTACAAACATCTGTTTGACCATGACTAATTATACCAATAATTCTGTGTAGACAGCTCTTGTTGCATGACCCCTAATTTTATCTTAATGACTGGGATATACAATGTAAACTCCACATCAGCACAAAAAAGTATCAATGGCACTAAAATATCCATCTGCACAGTTGGGCAAGTCACAAACGTAACTGATCTGCCCAACAGGAGGTCTGACCTGCCCCGGGCAGTCGGGCAATCCAATGGTTAATGTCGAGCCCTGTTGAAGCTGTATTGCATGGCTTCCTATACAATAAAGCCTCGTGACGTCACAGTGTCAACAAAATTACTATCTGGATTTTTTTAATACAATTTTAACAAGTTTTTTTTCTTCAGAAACTAGACTGGTTTTATTATTAAAGATACAAACGGGATCGCTGTTGACAATTTTAATGTATGGAGAATTGACTTGCAGTCGTGTTTTTTTTTTAAATTTTCTAATGTATTTCAAAATGGTGGAAAATGATAGTAGTAAAATTGTAATAAAACATCGAGGTATGAGAGAATTATACTCTTTCATACCAGGTAAGTTGATATGAAATATAGGGATATTCTACCTTAGGGATCACAAAAGGTTGTAAAACTCAAGGCAAGTCTCAGGTTTTACACCATTTTGTGACCTATCCTTCATATCCACATAAGAAAGAGTCTTATAACCTTTTCTATGAATATGTGTCAATAATGTCTTGAGGATCTCTCATCTGGTTGTCTATGATCATAGAAATAATAATTAGTTGCTGACAGATATTGATTCTATCACTTAGTTTGTATGAATTTTCGGCATCCATGTCCATTTTTACACCCACACCTGGAAATGTGGGATACATAATAGTTATATTGACAGATTGACATCTGTTCTGTCCCAATTTCATATAGACCTTAGCATTTCTGTTGTATCATTCAAATTCTGATCAATCAAAGTTATTTCCTTTTGTTGCTGACAGAGTGAAATGAAGGGAAATAACTCATAGATCAGAATGTGTTGTATAAATATTTCTAGGTTTATGAGATTGCTTCAAATAATTATTTTTCTTTAGAATTATTAATGTATGTATCTAAGGACATTATTTTGTGTTGTTAGATTGTGCCCCTGTTTAAGAAAAAGGAGGTGACAGGAGAGAAGCTTGTGGCCGACCTTCGTAAGGAGGCCGAGGATTACAGGAGAGAGAAGAAACGGAATACTCTGTCTGGCATTCATCAGTAAGTCAGCAATAAATATTTAATCTAATATACCTCAAATCTTAAAACATCCACTAGCTTTCCAAAACAAAAATTAAAGTTTCTTAAATATAATTATAACATCTTTGAAGTTATATCCATGGCCTAAGATGAGGGAATACTTTGTCTTACTCTTCAAATTTTATGGATCTATATGGATGAGGGTAGATAATTCATATTTTGTCAAGATGAAGATACAAGTAAAAGGGGAGATAATTCATACTTTCACAAGATTAATTCTTTTTATTAGGTCATCTGACCCGAAGGGTCAGGATGACCTATAGTCATCATGCTTCGTCCGTCGTCGTGCGCCGTGCGAGTTTGACCAGTGGGATTGAGCTGAAACTTACATGAAATGATCCTGACATGGTCCCGACAAAGTGTTGTTATTTTTCGGGTCGATCCGAAATCCAAGATGGCCGCCACAGCCACCATCTTGAAAACACATTTTGAACTTCTTCTCAAGTTCTACCAGTGCGATTTGGCTGAGACTTGCATGAAATGATACTGACATGGTCCCGACAAAGTGTTGTTATTTTTCGGGTTGATCCAAAATCCAAGATGGCCGCCACAGCCGCCATCTTGAAAACACATTTTGAACTTCTTCTCAAGTTCTACAAGTGCGATTTGGCTGAAACTTGCATGAAATGATCCTGACATGGTCCCGACAAAGTGTTCTTATTTTTCGGGTTGATCCGAAATCCAAGATGGCCGCCACAGCCACCATCTTGAAATCACATTGTGAACTTCTTCTCAAGTTCTACAAGTGCGATTTGGCTGAAACTTGCATGAAATGATCCTGACATGGTCCCGACAAAGTGTTCTTATTTTTCGGGTTGATCCGAAATCCAAGATGGCCGCCACAGCTGCCATCTTGAAAACACATTTTGAACTTCTTCTCAAGTTCTACCGGTTCGATTTGGCTGAAACTTGTATGAAAGGAGCCTGACATGGTCCCAACAAAGTGTTGTTACATCTCTGGTTGATCCCCAATCGAAGATGGCAACCATGACACTATATCTAATTAATTTCCTATATGATTATTGCCAAGGTACTCAGATGACCGTTAAGGCCCATGGGCCTCTCGTTTGCAATAATTTATTGAAAGACCATTTTATGGTTGCCATTCAAAATTAAACTAATCGTCTTGTCAATTTAACTATTCCTGATTGTAAGATTTTTTGTTGTGATAATAATTTTAAAAAAAATCCAGGTGTGCAATACAGAACCCCTGGGCCTCTTAAGCTTGTTAATGACTATTTTGCTAGTGATCAGAATTTGCATGTTTCAGTGAAACTGCGAATATAATGAAAATAATCCACCAGCCAAATTTAATGGCTATGTATGGGCTATGTATGGTGTTAATTTCTTCCTTTTGATTTTAGTTGTAAATTTACTTGTAATAACCTCAAAACTTTGCAATAAAATTCTTTTATCAATGAATATTAGAGAATCAGCAAATTTTAGAAATTTCAGAACAAAAAATACAGATTGATACGTTTGTGTTTAATATGTTTGGTATCTTTCAGGTATTTGGATTTATTGAAGGATAAAGTGCAGTATCCATGCCTGTTAGACGGAGATGGGGAGGTGATCTCATTTCCACCTATAACTAACAGCGAGAAGACCAAGGTAAACATCTCTGTACTTTTGTCATTGAATTCTGAATAATTTTTCATTAATACATGTAGAATCACTAAATAATGCTCATTTCATGTGAGATTTTATGATACAAGTCTTTAATAGAAGTCTTTAGTTTTGCTGGCAAAAACTTTAAAAAAAAACTCATCAAGACAATTTTAGTGAAATCTTATTTGCAAAGAATACAAACTCTAATCAGACGCTTTTTACCCTTTAAAACACTTTTAATCACATAATTACAATTTTTTACTTTGTGAAGGACTTTAAAGTCAACTCTGAAACAAAAGCTCCAACCAAGACATATTTTATTCACATCAATCTATATCTTTCTTTGTTAATGGTGCTTGAAATACTGATAATTTGTTCATATATTGAAAATAAAAAAAAATAAAAATAAAAAATGATCTCAACTGAATGAAATTAAACAAACTGGAATTTTCTCTTTGTGTAGATCTCCAAGGAGACAACAGAGTTGTTTATTGAGGTGACCAGCTCCACAAGTTTGGACGTGTGTAAGAAGGCAATGGACGAGCTGTTACTGAAGATGCTGGAGATGGGATGTGGGTCTAGTAAAGGGGATGAGGCTAGTGCTGGGCCTGACAGTTCTCCCCAACGGCTAGTGGTTGAACAGGTCCGCGTGTTGGACTTTGATACAACCATGAAAGTTGTATACCCATCGCGTACAGACCTTCCATTTGATTCTGTTGATGTGATAAGGAGTTACGATGACTGATATCTAAAACATGTTGTCAGTGGAAAATTTCTATCACATTCATCAAAACTTAATGCATGGAATTAAAAACTTGTGGTAAGAAATCTGATGATTACAAACATTAAAATAATGAGAAGAAATTTTGGATTGTAATCATTTAGATATTGTCTTGCTGTTCAGTATTGTTTGCTTATCAACACTTGGTTAGTGTTTAAAGTGCTGGACTAGTCTTACAATCCTGGCAATTAGGAGAACTCTCTCAAAGATATATGGACATAGGTGGTTCGTAGGTCATCTGTCGAAGGTTCAGGATGACCTATAAACATCATGCTTCGTCCGTTGTCGTCCACCGTGTGCTTTACATAAACTTTTCTTTCAAACAACTTCTTCTCAATAATCATAAGGCCCAGGGTACTCATATTTGGCCTGCAGCATGCTGGGATGAAGGGCTAACAAGTTTAATCAAATGAATGACCTTGATCATCATTAAAGGTAACAGGGGGTCAAAAAGACTAAAATCTTTAAATGATTTATTCTCAAAAACCAAAAGGCCTAGGGTAATCATATTGGACCTGTAGCAAGCTGGGATAAAGTGCTACCAAGCTTGTTCAAATTAATGACCTTAGCCTTCATTCAAGGTCACAGGGGTCAAAAAGGCTAAAATCTTTAAACAACTTCTTCTCAATTACCAAAAGGCCCAGGGTACAGTACTACTCTTATTGGGCCATTGGCATGCTGGGATGAAGGGCTACCAAATTGTTCAAATGAATAACATTGACCTTTCTTCAATGTCACAGGAGTCTTGTGTATTTCATTTCTCCTATATATTGTATCAACAGTCAGATGACCGTTAAGGCCTTGGGGCCTCTTGTTTGTTGTCACATGTATATCTGCTCATAATAAAGACATGGCAATGGAGTGGAAAATGATGCATTAATGGATGAGTCTAATATTTTCATATTTAATCACTTGTAGGTAAGTCATCTTTTTAATTCAATAACAAACGATGAACAATGCTCCAAAGATAAAATTTCACTATGTCTGATATTTTCAAAATATTTGAGTAACAACTGTTAGATATCAACATTTATTACTTTTGATGCATTGTTTTGTAGAGTTAATTGTGAAATAATTTAATTTTTTTATTGCAGAAACGAAAAGGAATATTTGTACAAACTCCTAATAATTTTATTTTCCATTGGCTTAAAAACTTACTTTTGATATAACTGCTTCTAAAAGGCAATGGCATAATTTATTATTTCATTGAAAAAAAGTGTTCCAAAATGAATTCAGAATTCTGAATTTTTATATAAGTTGATATAACACAAAAATCTGAGTTTGCTCTCATCAGATATAACAGTGAACACAAAAACCTTAGTTTTCTCTCATCAGATATAACACAAAACTTCTTAGTTTACTGTCATCAACCATTTCGCCGTCTACATTGGTATTTAGAGTATACCCAGATTTTTGTGTTGTATCTCTATAGCAGAAAATCTATTCAAGTTAACCTTTAATAAGTCATACTTATTGAGAACTGAAGACTAAATACTGAGGATTTTCAAATACGCTCCAAAAACTTTGAAACCTTTTCTTTATATAATCAACATCATGGGAAGTAATTATATAGATATAATTAACAATGCATTTCTATCAAAACGAGAACACCATCATGTACTCTATTTGGGCTTATTTTTATCAATATTTCTGAATTTTAAGGAATCCCTTAACTTCAAATTCCCCATAGGAAAGCATTACAGAATTTTAGGAAAGCTTCCTGAGCTAAGAGTTATTCCTTGATTTTTGTAATGCTTTTCTGTGATGAAATTTTAGGAAATTCCTTAAAGTTAAGGAATGTTTATGAAACTGAGCCTTAAGTAAGTAGGAAGTTTTCTTCAAACATGTTGTATGTGTAGGTATTTTATTTTGATACAAAATGTAAAAGATAAGAATAAAGCAATGTGCCTAGAAAAACCACATTTGGGAACTATTTGGAACATTAGAATTTCTTTTATTTGATATACACATTTCAAATTACATTGTACATGTAGGTCCAACCTATCTACTGCTGCTAAACTGTAAAACTGAATTAATGTTTACAAAGTCTCTTCCATTAAACTTTTTAAACTACCTCTGGATTCTAGTTTTGTTTAAGGGAATCACTCTTACAAGTGGCAGAAAGAAATTCCTACCATAGGCGTAATGTACAAATAATATTCTGATGGAATAATATGGCAGATATTTTAAAGATGCTCCACCGCCAACAGAGCATTAGGGATATTCATCATTTGAACATTAATTGGTGTTTAATCGTGTATATATGTGTCTAATTAACAAAACAAAAAAATATTAAGTAATTTATTTTGCATTTGATGCATGCGCTATCATTACTTCATTCCATATAGGACATAGTGCCACAGATTTTTTTCGGGATGCAATTAATAATATTTTCAACTTGAAGTAAAATTAGATGCTAAAACTTTTTAATGGTGATATTTGTGTAAAGTAAGTAACTTTTGTAACTGAAGAAAAATGCTAAATCGTCTGCTCCAATTTTTGATAGTGAAAAGGTACCATGTCAGTGGTAGAGCATTTTTAATGGAATATTATAGCAGATATTTTTGATGGAATAATTATAATCATTTGAGGTTGTTACATGAAATAAGTGCTAATACATGCTATACCCATCATGTCCACTATACAATATGCTGTTTCTGTCTGTTGTTGATTTATTTTGTATGTTCCTGATGTATTCTATCCACTAATCTGTTTACTCAGAAACCAAAATGTTAAGTATTTTTGGAAAGGATTTTATGATTTCTTTTGTGAATTAAGATTATTAATTGGTGCATTAATTGTCATATTTATTTTATGTGTTCATGAAAATGCAATTGGCATCATAGCTTAATAAATATTTTCAAAATAGATAATAAAATATCATGTTCGTTGTGTTAATAAGATAACTGTGTGCCTAAAACTCAAAGGTAGACGGAACAAGGAGAAATATGAATGAGATTTCATGGATACATCTGTATGGAAACCTGTGGAGAGAACCAAGGGCTCCACAAGAATGAGCATTCTCTGATTCATTGCTAAAAAAACTATATTACAACTGTGCTAAACAGTTAACTTTGAGCTTAGTTTGACTTCTACTTGTTTGTTTTACTGAACATATGTATACCATCCAAGAAGGACTAGACACCTATTTATTTAATATCACATTCATTTAGTGTACATTCCAGAATTACAAGTACAGTCAAAGGACTCGTCACCTCTACTTCTCACTTTCAGTAAGGGTGAAACAACAGTAAAAGTAATCTAAAAGCTAAAATGTCATGACCACATTTAATGCATCTCAATACATATATGATTCTTCAATACTCCATGAGTAAAGATGATACGAGAAAGAAACTAACAATAATCGACGAGAATTATCTATATACACATATAGTCTATGTAGTAGTCTCATTATACCGGGGCCAAGTGTCATCAACATTACTTAAGTTTGAAGAATACATTAACTTAACATTATCCATAGGAAAACATTACAGAAGTTAACTTCTGTAATACTTTCAGGTTAAGGAAATCTTTAAAATTCGGGAACGTTTATGAAGCTGGGATTTCATCTAGATGTCGTAAGAATGAATTAATCATATGTCGTAAGAATGAATTAATCATTAAGAATGTGTTTGATTTCATCTGAATGTCGTAAGGCCTTCATTATTTTATTCCCAGTTTACATCCAGGGTTTCCATATGGATATCGGAAGATGTGAAAATAATTTTGAAAATGTTAGATTTTATCTGAATGTGGTGAGATGTGTCCACAATATGCTGAGAAGCCTTTGGTGCAAGTTTGTCTTCTTCAGCATGCACAAGATTTCAGTTGGATACCATGGGATATAGGTTTATCTTCGGTACCCCCAGATTTCATCTGACACTCTTAATATACTCAGTATGCTGGTGATTTCATTTGGATGTCATTGCTGCTGTCCTGTCTGCGCAGCCGTATCTCGACCACAGCTACCAGTACCATGGACAACGTCACGAAAGCGGCAGCGTTGTACAGCTTGATGTACTCACATAGATGTATGCTGTAAAGGTAAGCTATGGTGAAACCCATTGCCTGGAACAGTCTGAGGTTAGCGAAGGCAGGCTCCTGTCTATCTTTGTAGGCGACACCCACCAGAGCTAAGAAAAGATATTCAGTACAACTTTTGTTATTTCAAACATTTTATAAAACTACAACAATAACGGCATGAAAAAGCAAAACGAAAAATAAAAGTTTTTGAAAAGTGACTCGACATAAATCATTAAAAAAATAAAGAAAAAAGTGGTTTGGTTTTTCTTACTGCGTCTTCTGTTTCATTAATGTTATATGAAATTACTATCTCGTAAAGAATCTGAACTTGTTATTAGAACTCATAGCTGTCAAGGGTATGTAGAACTCAGCATGTCGGCTATTTCAATAATTTTGACGCAACAGCATCTTGTTTGAGACTGTCAATTTTCACTTTTATTATTTTATTATCGGGATAAAGTAATGGTTGTGGAATATACTCTTTAAAATGACAAATATTGGAACTCACTTGCACTTTGAGTTTGCCAAATAGAATCTGCCAGTCCCCATAAACCAGGAAACACGAAAAACAAGAGTAAGTGCTTGACAGAAGGATTTTCGGGAACTTCCCAGAATCTCAGTCCAGCCAGTACGCCAAGGTTCAGCAGGAGGGCGAACAGCAACAGAGAACCCCGGCCCACGTATTTGGCTAAGATTCCACTGAGAGGTGAGCCCAACGTATTGAACACTCCGAAACAGATCATGGTGTAGCCCACCCACTCAACTCCCAGGCGACACGCGACAAATGACTGAAAGACAGAGAGGAATTAGGGTTCACCTGTGTATAAAATAACCCTGTAATGTATTACGACAGTACCAAGAAAACGTGGTATCCGGAAAAATCATATTCATAGTTTTGTCGTTTACTGCTAAAATTAAATTTCGTTCGTGGATATATATCGCGGATTAATTCAGTAAAATTTTTGATTTCATAACCTTTATAAGTCGGAACATATGACAAGTATTTGATTGCTTTACGGTTGTTAAGTGATTTTAAAGTACCAATAGATAAATACTGGTAATGTAAGATTTTGCTCCATAAACCATTATACAATGTGTTCTTTCTGCCTGTTTTTGTCAGATATATTTTGTTACTGTATGTTCTAGATGTGTTCTATCAGGTTTACCTGTTTCATTAGTTACCAAAATGTTAAGTTTTTTTTTTGTTTTTTTTGCAAAAGGATTTATGATTTCATTTGTGAATTAATATAACAACATTGTGTTAATCAAAATGCAATCGTCATCGAAGATGTTTGGCTATGTATCATTGATTAGTTCAGTAAACATTTTTATTTCATAACCTTTGTAAGTCAGAACATGCATGCGATTATTTAATGAAAATAAGATTCTTTGGAACCACAGTGGCGGAATCAAATCCAATGCTTGAAAACTTTATATACAGGATATCATGCTCTAGACCACCTCTTTTTCGCAGATACTACATTTCGCGATTTCACAGTAAAATAACGAGTTTGCAAAGAAAAACTTTTCCACCTAAAACACTCATCATTAATCTTCATTTCAACTAAGATACGTCAGTTCGGTCATTTGGTCGATGGAATACCTGTAGCACATTTTTTTCAAATCGCTTTTTGTCAATGGTCCGTCGTACGTCCTTTCGTTCGTCCGTCCGTCTGTCCATTCTTCCGTCCGTTAACAATTTTTGTTATCGTTATTTCTCAGGAAGTGCTGAAGTTTCTTTCTCAAATTTTATATACATATTCCCGTAGGCCCTAGTTACGCATATTGCATTTTGGGGGTTATCGGTCAACAAGATGACCGCCAGGCAGCCATCTTGGATTTTGGTAGTTTAAGTTTGTTATCGCTATTTTTCAGAAAGTGCTAATGGGATCATTCTCAAATTTCATATGTAGGTTCCCCTAGTGCCCTAGTTGTACAAATTGTATTTTGGGAACTGATCGGTCAACAAGACGGCCGCAAGGCAGCCATCTTGGATTTATGTTGTTAGAGATTGTTATCCTTATCTCTCAGAAATTTTAGGAGGGATCGCTCTCAATTTTTTTGTGTGGGTTCCCTTCAGTCCCTTGTTGTGCATGTTGTATTTTTGGACTAATCGGTGAACAAGATGACCGCCAGGCAGCCATCTTGAAATTTGATATTTAAAGTTTGTTACCGCTATTTCTCAGAAAGTACTGATGATATCATTCTCAAATTGCACATGCAGGTTCTCTAGGGTCTTAGTTGAGCATATTGTATTTTGGGATCGATCGGTGACAGGATGCATCTTGGATTTTGATAATTGAAGTTTGTTACCGCTATTTCTCATAAAGTACTGAAGGGATCTATATCATATTGCATGTGCAGGTTTCCCTAGGGATGTTATTGTGCGTATTGCATTTTGGGATCGATAGGTGAACAAGATGGCCGACAGGACGCCATCTTGGATTTTGATAATTAAGGTTTGTTACCGCTATTTCTCATAAAGTACTGAAGGGATCTGTATTATATTGCATGTGCATGTTTCTCTATGTCCTTAGCTTTGCATATTGCATTTTCGGACCAATCGGTGAACAAGATGGCCGACAGGATGCCATCTTGGATGTTGGTAATTGAAGTTAGTTGCCGCTATTTCTCCGAACGGATCTGTGTCAAATTGCATGTGCAGGTTTCCCAAGCATTTTAGACAGATTTGTCATGAAGATAACGGACAGGCCACCATCTTGGATTTTAATACTTGAAAATTGTTACCACTATTTCTCAGAATCTATTGAAACGATCTGTCTGAAATTTCATATACAGGTTCCCCTAGGACCTTAGTTGTGCATTTTTGGGACCGATTGGTCAACAAGATGGCCGACAGGTAGCTATCCCAGTGTTGTGATAATTATTTGTTACTGCTATATATCACAGAAAGTACTGAAAGGGTATTTTTTCAAATTTTACATGCAGGATGTAGTAAAAGTTTGAAAATCCATATTTCCATTATCAGACATAGATCTCTCTTTGGTGGACGCCAATATCCCTCAGGGATTACTTGTCACTCCTGTCTGGAGATCAGCAAAATGACTGCTTTGCCACATGTATAATGTGACGGACAATGACTATTTCACAGTTCTCAAACCACAAGTACAAAAACAAATGGTTTCAACTCCGTATTGCATGTAAAATAAATATGTTTTCGTGGTGCATACCTATAGGTGATAAGTTATTGAAGTGATGGTGTTACAAGTTAGTAGATAAACAATATAACAACCATTGAGGGATTTGTTACCTTTGTGTACTCGGCATACATGATGACCTGCTCTAGCCCCGTGTACAGACTGAAAGGTACCAACAGTGCCATGTTGATGTCAGTGCCGAGTAGTTTCACAGTCGACAGCAGTAACTTCCCAACACTCTCCTGGTCTATTTTCTTCTTCAGTGGTTTCAGTAGAAACACCGTGATAAGCAGACCAATGAGGGTCAGTCCCATGTAGATACTGATGAGGATGTATATGATAGTAGTCTCTGGTAAAGCGGGTATGGACATGCTTTCTGGACACTCCTCAGCTCCACACACTAGAGTTGTGTTGGGTAATGGAGGAGGCTTGTGGCCGTACTGGAGTACAGCGGACGAAATGAGATTCCCCCAGATTTGAGTACTCTGAAACGCCATGCAAAATATTCCAAAGAATCTGCTAAGTATACTATCGAAGGACTCTCCTGTAATTTCGGAAAACTCCATAGCTATGTTTGCAACATAAATGCCCTGAGCAGTCCACATAATCCCGGTAGATAGGCCCTCTATCGCTGCGGCCGGGATCAAAATGTAGTTTTTAGGGTAGTAATTTCCACCTATGAAAACACACAGGCTTAGCCATGATATTATCAGAGCCCCTTTGGGGCCGATGAAGTTTAATATAGCAGGTGCGAGTAAGCATGATATAAGTCCACCACCAGTCAAAGCAGCTAACGAGTAAGTACCAACTCCCGGGTTTAAACTACTCTCGAGGTTCTGGAGTCCCGAGTACGCTGTGAAGGTAAATATCCACACAATACTTATAACAGCCAACACTTTGTAACATTCCCTCTTAGATGTAATCTTCTCTTCTTCGTACAGATCCACAAGGCCTTCTTTGTCACTCGTCGTCATCGTCATTCGGTCGAGATTGACATCACTCATGGTAACGATTTATTTCGTAATAAAGTCCATGTAGCATGATTGTATACAGATTTATAAAACTATGACCAGTGGTCATTGATTGGTCATCTGAAAACAATACGGACATCAGCTGATATGACCGATAACATTCTCGGCCATATGTAAACACACCAATCATAATAACAATATGTAACGTATCAACTCTTATTTTTGTCTTTCTATATCAGCCTAATTATTATATTTGTTATATTAATAATATTTCAAGCTATGGTTGAACCTTTACATCGTGTTTCGACCACATGAAGAAGTATCATCAGTCGAGTCCTATATGTGAAGATTGATTTTGATATATTTATGTATACTAATACATTATATGGCAATAGTTTTTTTTAATCTTTTCAACTTTGAGAATAAAATCGTTCTAATTTATATAAATTTGTATATGTTATTGATTGTACAAACAGCTTCCTATGATTTTCTAGTTAAACATAACAATGGGTTGATAGTGATCAACAGGTACATAAAACCTCCTGATAACCTGGACAACATGACAATGACCACTTAGCGCGTGTTTGATGTGACAGGACGACAGATAGTATCGGTCTAGATAACGAGTCCATTGGACACTTGTTAAAAAATCACACCCCAATATGTAAGGTTTTTCTAGAGTGATTTCTAACTAATACTGTTAAACAGCAAAATATTCTAGTAGTAATACACACATACATGTACATGTATTCTAATTACGTATTTTGAATGCTGGTTTTTACTTAACCTTGATATACCGTAGTTGTGGACTAAATCTGAATGACGAAGGAAAAACTCTAGAAAATCGAAACATGGAATGTTTTTTGTCGGAAAGCAGGGTTTATTTCAATTTTGAATGTCGAATGTTGTATCTCGAGTAGAAAAACAGAAGTGTGGGATATCGAAAGGAAGTTGTTCAATGTATAGGGAAAAATCCATATTAAGATTTCTTACTATATATTGATAATTGCTCTTCATAATAATGTATTGTACCAAAATGTATCGTACAACAAAATTACATGTAATATTGATGTTTTAGTTATCAATTCATTTAACAAGAATAACTTAGAACCATATAAATGCATTTGCATATTACAGAGTTATCTGCACTTGCGGGTATGTACTAATTGTGACGTCATTTGTTTACGGGCGTATCGTCATACTTTTCGGAGAAAACGATGCTCACAAAATAATGACGTCATAATGTATACCAAGGGAGCTAACTCTGTAATATACAATGGTGTAATAAATGCTTTCTTGATCAAGCATTACTTTGATGGAAACCAAACGGAAGTATATCCAAGATTTTAAACTATAACAAGTGCATTCCGTACATTGTAATACTGATTCTTATATGCCATTTCAGGTTACGTCATGTCACAGTTTTCACATTATTTCATTTAAATGTATACACAGATACGATTGAAAGACAAGCTAAAAGCTCATAAATATCAATGCCTTAAGATCACAGTTGAGTTCTGTTGGGTGATGATTCAACTGGAAACGCTGAATATTTTATCAATACAAAAACGCCTTACCTGTGGATGATGATGGAGCCACTAGACTCACCTGGAGATACCGCACACCTTATCAACACAAAAACAACTTACCTGTGGGTGAAGATGGAGCCACTAGACTCACCTTGAGATACCGAACACCTTATCAACACAAAAACAGCTTAACTGTGGGTGATGATAGAGTCACAAGACTCACCTGTAAATACCAAACAACTTATCAACACAAAAACGTCTTACCTGTGGGTGATGATGGAGTCACTAAACTCACCTGGAGATACCGAACAACTTATCAACACAAAAACGTCTTACCTGTGGGTGATGATATAGTCACTAGACTCACCTGTAGATACCGAACAACTTATCAACACAAAAACGTCTTACCTGTGGGTGATGATGGAGTCACTAGACTCACCTGTAGATACCGAACAACTTATCAACACAAAAACAGCTTACCTGTGGGTGATGATGGAGTCACTAGACTCACCTGGAGATACCGAACAAATTATCAACACATAAACGTCTTACCTGTGGGTGATGATGGAGTCACTAGACTCACCTGTAGATACCGAACAACTTATCAACACAAAAACAGCTTACCTGTGGGTGATGATGGAGTCACTAGACTCACCTGTAGATACCGAACAACTTATCAACACAAAAACAGCTTACTTGTGGGTGATGATGGAGTCACTAGACTCACCTGTAGATACCGAACAACTTATCAACACAAAAACAGCTTACCTGTGGGTGATGATGGAGTCACTAGACTCACCTGGAGATTCCGAACAACTTATCAACACAAATACAAATTACCTGTGGGTGATGATGAAGCCATTAGACTCACCCGGAGATACCGAACACCTTATATCCGTTATCCATTCGTCGCTTTAGTTAATACGTGAATCAGGAGAGGATAAATGTGGAAGCTAGACCGGGCTCTAACTCGAGACCTCGGAACACTAGCCAAATGCCCTGTTGATGACCAAGTTAACTATGGACGGTCCAGTCCCAAAACACCAATAATAAAACATCTATTAAGTATAAACTTACCTCGTCCGACCAACGTATCTCGTCGTCCTTACATTCGTTCATTCTTCCTTGGAATAGAGTCGAAAAATCAAATAGAGCGCTGAGGGATAAATAACGTCGGTTTATGTTGATACCACATTACAGGTTGTATACTCAAAAACCTCCTCATATCCTGGACCTTCATCACCAATGAAACATTGTAGATTTCTGTAGTAACGCGTCATATGTCTATTGGGGCGGACTATAAGGGGGCTAAACACACGATTCCGACAGGCTGAGTTGAGAGCTCCAGAAATGTTTGATATTATTGTGTAGATGAACTCGTGATAGCAGATAAGTACTTTAGCATTTTGGGGCATTATGAAGCGGTAAATACAGTTTTGGCAGTGGAATTTTGTCATCACTTCCTCTATAATAGACCCTGACGACGGAAGCCTTGCGTTAGAACATAGAAGCTCTAACAGCCAAAGTTTGTAATTTTGAACGCCGTGGCATTTTGCGCAATGTCTATTTTTGAAAGTAAACTCAGTATTAATACAACAAGCAAGATGTCACTTACATTATCGTCCATGCAATGTTCACAGAATTGTTTTGTATCAATATATCACGTGTCCATGACCTGGGACAGGAGAGACCATAAACACTCCACGCGTTAACACTAAAGCTTCTTCTGAGTTACTAATGGCACCAAATGTTGTCGATTGAAGGAGTTTCGGAGTGTTGCATTTATCATCACCTCTTCCCTTTTCTCTGCTTTAGTTGAAGCGTCAAAGCAACAGTTATCATAGAAAATACACATGACCTCACAGCTACAGTATCCATTCTCTCGTACTGTCTCACACGATTGGTGCTGATCTCGACAGGTTTCAAGTTTGTATAACCCAAAATCAATGTCACCGTGTACCAAACATATAATCAAAGTATCGAAAATCACTAGAAAGACAATTTTAATTCAGAGTTTTTGTAGTGTTTTGTAAAACAGGTCTAGAACAGGTCTTCACACTATTGAAATGACTTGGAGCAAATTTGCATATTTCCAAAACCCTGTTTGTGGTATAGAATGAAAATACACCTATTCTTCGAGAATCTTCCCCGATTGTGTTAGTGAAAATGATCTGGCTCAAGACACCACATGCCCCGCACATAAAAACATAAAACCGACAATAAATATACAGAGTATATTACCGATAATATAACTGACCATCCATGTGTCATTGTCCAGTTCATGACCTTTTTTTTTTTTTTTTTTTAGCACTCAGAGATGAGACATCAGACATGTCAGACGTTTTCAGTGTCGTCAGCATCGTTGTCTAAACCCTAAGTACCAATACATTCACTCTCGTCCGTCATTCGCACCCTTTTTGCATATGATTAAGACTCTTCTCTCGTCACTTTCAGATCTAATAAGCTATTTAACTTTTTATTGGTATCAGTAATTACATCACCAAATATCTTTATTCAAATATTCTTCCTTTCACTACTGTTTTTTTTTCTTTTCACTTCAACCCTTTCATTAGCAATTACTTTATACAAATATTCTTCTTTTCAATATTCTCTTTTTTCACTTTCACTCATGTTTTCTCTCTCGCGTTTATATCCAGAGTTCATACCTACTCATACATAAACACATACTCCCATGCTTAACACCTTACATACAATATTTCCACTATTTTTTATCGTTTTTCTTTCTTTTTTGTTTTGTTTTTTTCTCATTTATCCCCCTTTTGTATTGTTAAATGTTTCGATGTGTTGACCTTGAAAATTTGCTTTTCTGTCTTTAGTCTCTTTTCATCATAGTGCTTTTCGTCGTTCTTTTATTTCTTTTCTATGTGACCTTTTAGTACAATGTAGCCAATGGTGGATCTTGTCATATTCGGCTAATATAATATGAAAAGTATGATTAACGAGTTAAGAAAATCATCCAGTAAAAATGATGGGCGAAGTGCAAGAGTGATTGGACGATCCCCTACCGACAGATTGCACTTCCCCCAACATTCTACTCATGGCATATTAATTTGTGTTACATATAAATATAACATTACATTGTATGTACATACACAGTATGTATCAAGGCCTAATGCAGGTAGAAGCTAGAGGGTCAAAAATCCCCCTTCATAGGTATATATATAGTTACAATATTCTCTAATAAATTAATATAACTAAATCCCTACTCTTAATCTCAATATAA
>SAYR01029910.1:809031-872303 GCA_004382745.1 Argopecten irradians irradians
GGAGAGATGGACCAAGGCAAGCTGTGGATGTGAAGCTCCGCATTTTAAGAAGTGTATTTGATCACAATAAAAGCAAGCAATCAGGAAACATAGTTGATAAGAGTCGATGTAAACATTATATTTGCTGTTATTTGACCGAAAATCAAAAAAGCTATTGTAAATTCCACCTGAAAATGGTGAAAACAGAGTCGCTGGATTGAAGTAATATACAAAGTATAAGGCGCGTTAACAGATTTGCTAGCGAAGTCCGGTCACGCTTCGGTATAACTAAATAAGGTAAAGCACAAGCATACGCAGACGTTTATCGGGTGAGCGAAATAAACGAGTCAGATCCGTGACGAATCCAGACGGGTGTAAATGTGGACACGCCCAATTATGCGCCAGGATATGGAGAAACCAAGGCCGGTGTTTCTAAAGGAATAGGATGTTTTTCGGATAATGGAAACTCATTTGAAAATAAACAATTTTAAACACACGAGTTGTTCATCCAGTTTAGGCGAGGTAATGCCCGCGACCATTTAAACGGTTTACAAAACGGGAGGTATATGGCGCATATACCCGACAACGCGATGTGCCGCCTCGTTAACGACCCGTGGTATCCGTGTCCGAGGCAAACATATAACGCTATTACCAGAAAATCCAGAAACACAGAAACATGATCCGAAACTACCACTTATGATTAAAGTCTCCAATATACCATTGTCGCTGAATAAATAAAACCTAGAAGGGAAGGATGTGAAGTTCTCCGATATGTACAGAGAAAAGTTGCGAATCAATACAAACTCACTAACTGTGACAATGGTGATAGAGTGGTTTTTGTCAAAAATTGAAAATGATTACCAAAATAGTACCAATGGGGCGTACATTGGAAATATCTGGTCTACGGGCCAGTCGAGAAGGCTAAACAAAAAATGATTCAAATGCCCGAAGTAGGTCACAGTATTCTACTTGTGAGAACGAATGGAGTGTCTCATTGTGGGAGACAAGGTCATAAAAGTTCAGACTGTCAGACATAATGAGGATTTAGATGGAGACGGAAAACAAAACAAGAAAAGCTGAACAACAGACACACAACAACAACAACAAACAGAACCCGCATAAGAAAAAAATGGAAAACAAAAAAACAATAATAAAAATGAGGAAAAAACAGAGTCCAGTGAACACTCTGCAAATACATGAAACGCTGCATTTAGTACTTCTGCTTGCGAACGAGGAAGAAGTCATTCTATAAAAGACAGAACGCCTCCCTCCCCAGAAACCAAGCGAAAGCAAAAAAGCAAAAAAGGCTAAAGAAAAACAACCAAAATGAAACAAATCCATGTAATTTCCCTAATGCACAGGACTGGCTGATAAAGGAAAACGGATGAGAATTATACGAGTGGCTAAACAACAAAATTTTGATATATGTTCTATTACAGGAGACACATTACACCGAAGATATTATCGAAAAAGTAAACGATTAGGTACACGACTTTGCTGAATATATACATAACTACGGGAGTAATAACAGTAGAGGAAACATCATGCTTTAATTAAATTAACACTGCATGCAGAACTTAACGATATTTACAAAGATAATGTTGGAAGATTTAATATTAACCAATATTCATATAGGTCAGACATATTATACAATAGTTAATTTTGTATGCACCCACTACGAATGCAAAGAAACGCCTTCTTAAAAAGTATATCAAACGAAATAAAACCAGGCGACTGGGGATTAATTATAGGAGGAGATTTTAATGAAAACCATTACACGAGAAAGATAGGAAAACTATTACAAATAACAAAAGAAAGGAAAATATGTGTTATGGGCTAAAAACATATATGGAGGGAGAAACATAAAGAAAAAATACAAATACTCATGGAGAAGTAATAAAAGGGCGAAGCAAGTAGGATGGATTTGTTTCTATAAGTAGGATATTATTAGTGCAGTAAGATCTACTGACATCAGACCAGCGCAAATAAAAAGTACAGATCACCAAGCGATATCGCTTAAAGTATATGTAGCTAAAATAAAGCCCTGGGATATGGAAGTTAATAATAGTGTCTTAGAAAAAAGAGTACATAACTACAATAACAAAAGCGATTCCAGACTCCGTACGTCATTCAATTCAAATGAACTTTAAAAAAGGCAAACATGGGATAATTGCAAACTAATTATAAAACATGAAAGTTAAAAATTTTGTAAACAAATATCAAAAACAACAAGAAAATGTTTATTATCAACGAAAAGAGTTTAAGAATACTAAGTGAAAAGAAAATATTAATGAAAACTGAAAACAAGAAAAGATGAACTAGAGACAACCTAAACAAATTTTAATGAAGAAAAAGCGAAAGGATTCCAAATTCGTTCAAGAATCAAATGGGTAGAAGATGGTGAGAAGAATACAAAAATTTTTTTTGGACTTGAAAAATCAAGGACAAACACAAAAAATAATACATGAAGTAGAAAATGAAAATGGGTCAGGTTGTAAAAGAACCCATAGAGTAATGAATAAGGATTAAAGAATTTTATGAAAATCTATATCGCAGCGAACATCCAGATATAAATAAGATAGATGAATATGTCAATGAAGTTCAAAGTAAACACACTGACTGAAAAAGACATAAATTGTTGTGAAGGAATGCTTACATTAAACGAAGCACAGAATCAATACATAAATATGAAAAGAAATTAAAAGTCCGGGGATGGACGGCTTAACCGTGGAATTTTACATTAAATTCTGGGATAAAAAAGGGACGATTGTACAGAATCTTTAAACGAGGCTCATTTGAAAGGGGAACTAAAGCGAAACACAAAAAATTGGATTATAACGTTTGATTCATAAGAAAAACGTATACACCAAGTTAGAGAACTGGAGACCGATAACATATTAAAATGTAGACTATAAGATAGCGGCACATGCACTAGCCACAAGGTTAAAACAATGTGATGCCAAAAATAATACACACGGACCAAAATGGGTATATAAAAATAGATTATTGGCTTTAATATTAGAACAAATTCAGGAACATAATAGATTATTCTGAAAAATTCAACCTCGACTCGTGCATATTATTTTAGACTTAAAAAAGCTTTCGACTCAATTGAATGGGATTTTATTTTTTGCATGCTTAAAAACTTTGGTTTCGGAAACTCTTTCTCACAACTGGGTTTCAACTCTTTATACAAATATTAGGGGTGTCGTTAAAAAACAATAACTGGTTAACTGCCGATTATCCGATCTATAGAGGAGTAAGACAAGGATGTCCTTTATCCTGCTACTCTTTGTTATAGGCAGTCGAAATAATGGCGATCCAATAAGAAATGATAACAATATTAGCGGATTCAACATAAAACAAACACATTAAGAAGCCCAACTTGCGGGACGACACTACACTCTTTTTAAAGCATAATGAGTTACTAAGGCATTCAGAAAATAGGAGCGTTTTTGGGATATTTTCTGGCCCTAAACTCAACAAAAGTAAACAGAAGGATTGTGGTTGGGCAGAAATAAGGAAAAACAAACAAATATTTGGGAAATAACTTGGAAGACAATATAAAATCACTTGGTATTTACTTTGGAACTAACAAAAAGGTATGTAATAATCTTAATTGGGAAAGCAAAAAAACTTCATCGATGAAAATGATTAAAACTGGAAAAAAAGAAAATTAAACTTTCTCGGAAAATAGTAGTAACAAAGTCACTATTATCCCAAAAATCACATATCTTGCAAACATTCAAGCATAAGTATAGGCTTATTAAAGCAATTAGAAAAGGCTTTATTTGAATTCATTTGGGAAGGGAAAGGGAGAAAGTAAAAAGGAAAACATTAATAGGAAAACATGAAATGGAGGGTTGAGTATTCGTGATATTGAAATCGCACATCGATATGTAAACGTTAACTGGTTAAACGATTAATAGCGACTCTAACGAAAACTGGAAAGTTATTCAAAGCAATTTAAATACACTTTGGACAAACTTACTCATATTTAAGATGAACATGGGAAACATAAATAATATTCCTGAACATAGAATATTCCTGATTCTATAATCAGTTTGAATTCGTGGTTGAAAATTAGGAGGAGGTAGTAAAAAACAGTGCTTAAACTATGCGGATATTCGAAGAGAAATTATCTGGGGGAACAAAAATATGAAATTAAATAATTAAAGTGCTAATTAACAAATTGGGGAGATAGTGGACTAATAACAGTTGACGATATCCTTATGAAGAAATGAGGATAGACGAAGTTATTATTTACACAAAATATTGGATAAACGGAACTGGATTAGTGAAATAAACCCAAATAAAGAAAGCAATCCAGCTGAATGGAAAATAAAATTAATCAGTGAAAACTTCTGTAAAAACAGCGTTAAATCATCAAGCAAAATATACTGTTTCAAAAAAATACCCATGCCTCATCGAATTTTCAAGTCTAAAAAATAGAGAAATATATGAGATAGGCATTTCAAACAAATTCATTCTCCTATAACTAATGAATTATGGAAAAGTAGACTTAATATTGAATATACACAACCAGGTTTAGATCTTATGAAATTTATTTTCAGTCAATTAAAAGATAATCAAACATAAGATATTTAGATGGAAATTATATCATAATATTATACATCTAAAACACACTTAAAACAATGGAAGATTGAGGGAAAGTAAATTTTTGTAACGTATGCACGTAGAAGAAAACTATCTTCACTATTTCATTGAATGCAAATACTTTGACGAATTTTGGAGTAATATAGAAAGAATCAATTAATTCATTTGGATACACAGTAAATTTGAAGGAAATTAAAATATATCATAACGGATATAAAATTAATCAATCAGCCCACTATGAAAACCAATATATTGTTAACATTAATAGGAATACTCAATTTATAAAGGCATTTCATACCAGTGGATCAAAAACGTAAAATTGTTAATGTAAAAACAATATTTGAAAACGAACTAAGGGTCTTAAGTCATACTACAAAAATCGCACGGAACGGACTGCTGAAATATTAAATTACATGTTATATTTTTGTTTTATTTATTAATTTATTTAACAAGAATAACTTAGAACCATATACATGCATTTGCATATTACAGAGTTATCTGCACTTGCGGGTATGTACTAATTGTGACGTCATTTTTTACGAGCGTATCGTCATACTTTTCGGAGAAAACGATGTGAATTGAACTCACAAAATAATGACGTCATAATGTATACCAAGGGAGCTAACTCTATAATATGCAATGACGTAATAAATGCTTTCCTTGACCAAGCATTACTTTGATGGAAACCAAACAGAAGTATATCCAAGAATTTAAACTATAACACGTGACGTCGGGAACAATGTTCGGTCACTTATATTTGAACAAAAACGTAATTTTTATTCTGAATAGATAACATAATTTCTAATATAAAGTCATTTTTCAACGTCGTGAACTTGCGTGACAGAACAGGCAATCTAAAAATTTCATTTTGTGTCATTTTTGCAAGTCAAAAGTTTTGTTCGATATAAAAGTAGAACGACGTCGCTGTCTATATTTTTTGACATCTTATTAAGGTAGAAGAATTATGTATTTTTTTATGTAAATTACATGTTATATTTTTGTTTTATTTATTAATTTATTTAACAAGAATAACTTAGAACCATATACATGCATTTGCATATTACAGAGTTATCTGCACTTGCGGGTATGTACTAATTGTGACGTCATTTTTTACGAGCGTATCGTCATACTTTTCGGAGAAAACGATGTGAATTGAACTCACAAAATAATGACGTCATAATGTATACCAAGGGAGCTAACTCTATAATATGCAATGACGTAATAAATGCTTTCCTTGACCAAGCATTACTTTGATGGAAACCAAACAGAAGTATATCCAAGAATTTAAACTATAACACGTGACGTCGGGAACAATGTTCGGTCACTTATATTTGAACAAAAACGTAATTTTTATTCTGAATAGATAACATAATTTCTAATATAAAGTCATTTTTCAACGTCGTGAACTTGCGTGACAGAACAGGCAATCTAAAAATTTCATTTTGTGTCATTTTTGCAAGTCAAAAGTTTTGTTCGATATAAAAGTAGAACGACGTCGCTGTCTATATTTTTTGACATCTTATTAAGGTAGAAGAATTATGTATTTTTTTATGTAAATTACATGTTATATTTTTGTTTTATTTATTAATTTATTTAACAAGAATAACTAAGAACCATATACATGCATTTGCATATTACAGAGTTATCTGCACTTGCGGGTATGTACTATTTGTGACGTCATTTTTTACGAGCGTATCGTCATACTTTTCGGAGAAAACGATGTGAATTGAACTCACAAAATAATGACGTCATAATGTATACCAAGGGAGCTAACTCTATAATATGCAATGACGTAATAAATGCTCTCCTTGATCAAGCATTACTTTGACGGAAACCAAACAGAAGTATATCCAAGATTTTAAACTATAACACGTGACGTCGCACACAATGTTCGGTCACTTTTATGTGACGTCATTGAATGTAAAAGACGTCATTATTCTATATCATGACGAGTGCAATTGACGTCATTTCCGACATTCGGCAAACCTGCAAGACAAAGAAAAAACGCAATTTTTCTAATACTTTTATGAATTTTCAGTAGAGATTTCGCACACGTATATTTGAGCAAAAACGTAATTTTTATTCTGAATAGAAAACATAATTCCTAATATAAAGTCATTTTTCAACGTCGTGAACTTGCGTGACAGAACAGGCAATCTAAAAATTTCATTTTGTGTCATTTTTGCAAGACAAAAGTTTTGTTCGATATAAAAGTAGAACGACGTCACTGTCTATATTTTTGACATGTTATTAAGGTAGAAGAATAATGTATTTTTTTAATAACAATCCATGTCTCTATGTCATGAATTAGTACCGTTGTGTACTGTATAACAACTTACCTGTGGGTGATGATGGAGCCACTAGACTCACCTGGAGATACAGAACAACTTATCAACACAAAAACTTAAGTTTTGATAAACATAGTTAAAGCTAGTAGAATTTATTAAATAACTTATGTCTATCTTCTTTTCCCCTCCATTTTTCTCTCTCTTTTTAACCCTTTATTCATTATTTTATTTACTATTTGTCATATATGAATGATGATTGATGGTGATGATGATGATTGATGATGATAGTGATGATGAAGATGATGAATTAAAATTGAGGCATTCTTTGAACAAATTGAATTAAAAGGAAAAGAATTGATACGGCACCGCCTAATGGAACGCGTTTGAACGTTTCAAATTTTGCAGCACCTTATGAAAGATACGCTTCGAATCTAAAATCTAACTATTTTCTATCTTAATCGCAAATCGAATATGAAAGCGATACCTAAAGAGTTTCGAAAGGTATCGGGATATATGATAAACTAAATTTCATACGTTATATAACCTATTACGTCTTGGTTTCAAAAAAAGGAAATTCCGAAAACAAATAAAATACATCGGGTATGACTTCTTGGATACAAGTGGTATCCATTAAAAGACGAACCTTGTGTAACCTGTACGAACCTGCAAATGAAACGTTGGTGAATCTGCGTCTAATAGGACAATAGTCTGCTATCTGCTTGACTTAAGGTTTATCAGATCTACCGGTAAAACACTTCAAAATCCGTTTGTTTAGGGAAACAAATTTCAGAGGGAAAATAATTACACCAACAAAATAATTAATAATGACTTGGTATTGAGTGATGCTTTAATAGGCCAGCTATTGTTCACAAAAAGTTAATTTGTCACAAAAACACAGACTTGACTATATCATCGTGTTTGCGTTGCTAATTAATTTACAATTTGATATTCTCTATAGTCTCCTTTAGATACTCAATATTATTATCTTCATATTGTTTTCATAAATATCATACATGCACCATAATCATTCATAATATGTTTGTATTTATAACTGACACTACAACATAGGTACAGATTCCTTATTTTCACTGATAACTAAGCCGTTTTTTCCTGTCAAGTTAAACCAAAACAGCTCCTTCCAAGTGAAATCTGCTGATTTCTCTGTGTCTATGTATACGTCTCCAACACTGTCGTGCGCAGGTTTCCATCTCTCTGTATGTCGCGAGACACGTTTTAGCCGCTGTAGTATAAGAAATACACAAATGAAAAAATTGACAAAACCTTAGGCAAGACTCCACAGTTTTTTGAAATACGGAATATTTTGACAGATGTCTATATGTAAGCCTACTTTTACCCTTATTTTCACTAATTATCAATCTGTCTCAATTCAACGTGTTCGCTTCTTTAAACTCCTTTCTTCAAAGTCATAGATAATAAGGCATTACGTTATGTAGATACAGTCAAACCTGGCTATAAAGACCTCAAAAAGAACAAAGATAAATAGTTTTTATATCCAGGTGGTCTTCATATAAAGATCAAACTGAGATGAAAACCTTCTGAGACTGTGAAAAAATGGTCTTCATACAGAGATCAAATTGAGATAAAAACCTTTTGGGACCTTGAGAAAGTGAAATTGAGATAAAAACCTTTTGTGACCTTGAGAAAGTGGTCTTCATGCAGAGATCAAACATAGATGAAGTGAATACCTTTTGGGACCTTGAGATAGTGGTCTTCATACAGAGATCAAACTGTTATGATAACCTTCTGGGACCCTGAGAAAGTGTTGATAACCTTCTGGGACCCTGAGAAAGTGTTCTTCATTCAAAGATAAAACTGAGAAGAAAAACCTCTTAGGCCTTGAGAAAGTGGTCTTCATACAGATATCAAACTGAGATGAAAACCTGGGACTTTGAGAAAGTGGTCTTCTTACAGAGATCAAACTGAGATGAAAACCTTCTGGGATTTTAAGAAAGTGGTCCTCTTACAGAGATCAAACTGTTATGATAACCTTCTGGAACCTTGAGAAAGTGTTCTTCATTCAAAAATCAAACTGGGATGAAAAACCTCTTAGGCCTTGAGAAAGTGGTCTTCATACAGAGATCAAACTCAGATCAAAACTTTGTGGGACTTTAAGAAAGTGGTCTTCTTACAGAGATCAAACTGAGATGAAAACCTTCTGGGACTTTAAGAAAGTGGTCCTCTTACAGAGATTAAATTGTTATGATAACCTTCCGGGACCTTGAGAAAGTGTTCTTCATTCAAAAATTAAACTGAGAAGGAAAACCTCTTAGGCCTTGAGAAAGGGGTCTTCATACAGATATCAAACTGAGATGAAAACCTTCTTGTAATTTTAGAAATTTTCTTCCCTAAAGTTGCTGGTGTTGGTACAGATGTGATCACTAAGACAGGTTGGACTTATTTTGCTCGGATAACTACATCAACGTCAGTGCTAAAAGGTCATGATTTATAAATGTCGTTTTTTTAATTTTAGTAGATACATGTATATTAGTAATATAAGCTTGGAAAAGTGATTATTTCTTGTTTTGTTGTTCTTGGTTAGAAATGGCGACTGTAGCTATAGTCTGTGTGTGCTATTACATTTTTTACGATACATATATTTTGTTTTAACTTAAAACTGTTTCGCACAACGTAACTATTAGACAAAAAATGTGTCTATAGTTTCATCAAAGATAATTAAATTCCCTGGCTGTTACTAGAATGTTCACTCAGAAACACTTAAATGACACTGACTATTATAGAATGTTCAAACAGATATCCTTAATTACCCTGACTGTTATAGAATGTTCAAAAAAACATCCTAAAATGACCCTGAATGTTATAGAATGTTCAAACAGATATCTTTAATGACCCTGAATGTGAATAGAATGTTCAAACAGATATCTCTAATGACCATGTGTAAATAGAATGTCCAAACAGATATCCTAAAATGACAATGACTGTTATAGAATGTTCAAACAAATATCTTTAATGACCCTGAATGTTAATAGAAGGTCCAAACAGATATCATTAAATGACCCTGACTGTTATAGAATGTTCAAACAGATATCTTTAATGACCCTGAATGTTATAGAATGTTCAAACAGATATCTTTAATGACCCTGAATGTTAATAGAATGTTCAAACAGATATCTTTAATGACCATGTGTAAATAGAATGTCCAAACAGATATCCTAAAATGACAATGACTGTTATAAAATGTTCAAACAAATATCTTTAATGACCCTGAATGTTAATAGAAGGTCCAAACAGATATCCTTAAATGACCCTGACTGTTATAGAATGTTCAAACAAATATCTTTAATGACCCTGAATGTTAATAGAATGTTCAAACAGACATCCTTAAATGACCCTGCATGCTAATAAAAAGTCCAAATAGATATCCTTAATGACCCTGACTGTTATAGAATGATAAAAAAGATATCTTTAATGACGCTGAATGTTAATAAAAAGTCCAAATAGATATCCTTAATGACCCTGACTGTTAACAGATTGTCAAAACAGACATCCTAAAAAGACACTGACTGTTAATAGAATGTCCAAACAGATATCTTTAATGACCCTGAATGTTAATAGAATGTTCAAAAAGACATCCTGAAATGACCCTTAATGTTAAAAGAATGTCCAAACATATATCCTTAAATGACCGTGACTCTTATAGAATGTTCAATCAGATATCCTTAGATTACCCTAACAGTTAATAGAATGTACAATCAGATATCCTTAAATTACCCTGACTGTTATACAACGTTCAAACAGGTATCATTAAATGACCCTGAATGTTAATACAACGTTCAAACAGGTATAATTAAATTACCCTGACTGTTAATACAACGTTCAAACAGGTATCATTAAATTACCCTGACTGTAAATACAACGTTCAAACAGGAATCATTAAATTATCCTGACTGTTAATACAACGTTTAAACAGGAATCATTAAATTACCATGACTGCTAATACAACGTTCAAACAGGAATCATTAAATTATCCTGACTGTTAATACAACGCTCAAACAGGAATCATTAAATTACCCTGACTGTTAATACAACGTTCAAACAGGTATCATTAAATTACCCTGACTGTTAATACAACGTTCAAACAGGAATCATTAAATTATCCTGACTGTTAATACAACGTTCAAACAGGAATCATTAAATTACCCTGACTGTTTATACAACGTTCAAACAGGTATCATTAAATTATCCTGACTGTTAATACAACGTTCAAACAGGTATCATTAAATTACCCTGACTGTTAATACAACGTTCAAACAGGTATCATTTTAAATTATCCTGACTGTTAATACAACGTTCAAACAGGTATTATTAAATTATCTTGACTGTTAATAGAATGATCACACAGATATACTAAAATGTTTATGACTGTAATAGAACGTTCAACCAGACATCCTTAAATAACCCTGGCCGTTTATAGAACGTTCAATCAAATATCCTTAAGTTACCGTGACTGTTATAGAATGTTCAACCAGACAAACCGATCCAGCAGCATAAATCAAACGCTAAAATTAATGAATTGTGAAATACATGAATTGAAATTATTGATTTCTATGGCTTAAATTATCTAGTCATAAGAAGACTAAATACATAAATTAATAAAACTGATTTTTGTGTCTTCCTTTTTTGGATCATAAATCTGTTACATACATATCTGAATTAATAAAATTGATTACTATGGCTTCATTTATTTAATCATAAAAAGGTCGAAAACATTAGATAATAAAATTGATTTTTTGTGTCTTTCATTTATTTGATCATAAAAACGTTGAATACATAGAATAATAAAAAAAACTATTTTTGTCTTCCATTTATCGGATCATAGGAATTGATAAAATTGATAATTATGGCTTCATTTATTGGATCATAGAAGATTCAGAGAATACATTTCGTATCTTAATTACCTCAAAAATGTTTCCGTCTTCTTTCCTTATGATCCATACACAGAATATTACAATCGGCAATACGGCAGCGAGGATGAATCCCCAACCTATGACACGTGCATACAGAGGATACTGATATTCCCCGAACGACGGTGGTGTGTAGGTAAATATGCTGATGAAGAGAAGACACTGAAAAGTGGAAATTATAACAAGCGTCATTCTGGTTTGTTTATTTTCTAAAATCATTGAATGACAGAAACTGTTCTAAAATTACTTCCAATTTATTTGAAAGTTACTATATTGGATGCGTAGAAATCATCATCATGTAGGCACGAAGATGGATCTTAAAATTCACCATCACGTGAACAGATAAGTGTTTTTGGTTCAATATTTTCAATAGATTGTATATTAGTCAAAATGTAATTAACTATTTTGTATGACACATAGGAAGCCGAGATCCTCAAAAGACGTGAGAGACCTACAATTTAACGATTAGTCCTACCTTCCAGTGCTTGTGACGCCATCTTTTGACGAGTTTTTTGGACGTTATAACCAATGGAAAGTAGGACTAATCGTCTGCAAATCGTACTATACACACGTCGTGTCGCGATCACGAACCTCCTGTATTGCATGTATTGATACTAAGACAGCCATACAAACAACCAAGCCTAACAGTAAAATATAATAAATATGAATGAACCATTTACAATTCCAAGGACACGTTATTAGTCTTATTTTATTTTTCGCCTTTTTTCGGGTTTTATTGTCCCCGTTCTCTTCCCTTATATTAGTTGTGGATATAATCGCCTTCAATTACATTGTACTAATAGTTGTGATGAGGTTAGGACTTAAATACGTTATTATTACTTGTTGCCATTCCGTTTGTTTATGTATTGAAATATGTTTAAATCAACGCATTGCTCAAGAAAAATAAGCTAATGTCAAAAATACTAAATTCTGTATAGTACTGTATAACATATCATGAAAATCTTACTAAATTTAAAAAAAGCATGTCTGTGTCTTCTTACCGTTATAAAAACAGGCATGATAAAGGCTGAGCTGAAGCGGACGATGGCAGGTAGTGGTCGGTTCAGCATCAAACGAATGTCACGGTCGACTCTATGGTTACCTGACGAATAAAATGATAATATTAATTACAACGATATAAACGTCGGCCAACTATCATTTCAGAATATAGGTTTATTTCTTACACGTTTAGATCAGAATTTGCGTACTAACGTAAACTTACAATTTGTTCTTAAAACGTATTTGTATTATGTTCATAACAATAGTTATCACATATATTAATCTGCCTCACATTCAGCGATGCATATTTCAAGGATCAAATGTAAGGAACACATACCGTAAATCCAGGCAAAGATAACACATTCCGCAAGACAGATCAGGGTGACACTCCATGTACCCGTATACCAGTTCACCAGCAGGAAGATATACACGCCTCCCTGTATAAGACAACATATATGATCTTCAATGAGCTTGAAGCAATCTTCTGTATATTTAAATGTGAAATCATTCAAAGTATATAATTGGTATGGTAATTGAAAAAAAAATGTATTATTTATTTGAATTATGGTTACTGTATCATAACTTATTTTATTAATAGTATATTTTTGACATTTACTAATTTACCTGTGTTGCCAGTGGTAGGCTAAGAAGAAACATGATACCACTAACAACTGCCAACAAAGGAATTCTTCTATTTCTGAGAGCCTTCGGAAACATTTCCTCCAGAACCATCAGCAATGGTTCTGTATCAACCACCTGATAACATTTATACAATTATTAAAAAACATTATTTTACAATTTGTTTTGTAGGGACCGCAGAATCAAACCAAAAATAGATTCCTGGAAATCCTCTTGTGAGCACACGAGTGGTATATAACGATGATATTTCTTGAGGGCGAAGTACTTATATAAAATCGCTGTATACATACCGAGAATCATTAATATGTATGTTTTATATTCATAATCAAATAATACAATTTAGTTTAGATCAATTTGCAAAGGTGTAAATATATTTTAACAAAAGATAAATAAAGTGCACAAATCTTTAGAATTTAAAACAATTAATAATCAATCAGTTTCGTAATTTTATATTGTGCATTGCTAGCCTATATATAGAAGAACCTATACTTTAATTATAGCACTGTTAAAGGTAGATCCTAAAACATTAACATTGTGGTCTATAGGAAATCCTTTAATTGTGTGGTCTCTATCAGAATTTCTGCTCTTTACAGATATAAAATCGTCAGTCTAAAGTGCATGTTTATCGCAGTGATTTTTAAGACACAGATGTTATAAACGAGGCACGTTGCATTAATTGTGATTTATTTGACCGTGGTTCACAATGGTTATAGTCACTGTAACAGTGTCTTTATGTTAAGTATACTAAAAATGAATGAAAACAGTTATGTTTAATGCTTTTACCTGAAACCGATTTTGATATTTTCGAATTTTCAGCACGAAATTCACCACTAGATGCTTTACAAATGAATTACGGTTTCTCTAAGATAATATGCTTTCTTTTGTGATAAAAATACATATACATGGTAGCTCGGTTTCTCACAATAACGTCAATAAACAATTACCAAAACATCCAATCCCGGCAGTAGAATGACCAAATAGAAGATAACGCACCATAGTTGTGGTAAGGGGAAATAACTGAGGGCCTTTGGATATGCGATAAAACCAATAGAGAATCCGCCTGCAGACAGAAAGACAGACACACCTGATACTTTGCCTAAAGTAATATTTCATATTATTTCTGTTAATAATGTTTTTATAAACCAGATAGATTTTTTTCATACAGTGTATTTAATCAACTTATTCTACCAGGATTGTTTTCGTTTTACCTGATGATCACATTCATTTTCATAAAGCTTACCTGACGTCATCATGTCTTTTATAGGAACATCAATCTCCTCAGACATCACGCCAAGAACAGAGAACACCACGAGGCCGTTAAATAGACCAAAGGTCAAGGTCGCTATCGTCGATATCATAGATGCCCTATTAAGATATCAAGATGTTTTAGTATGGGGTTTGTTAAATATTTTAGATTTTAAATTCAATTTAAAGTATATGGATAAATATTATCATCATACTATTTGATGTTTTAAAGAGACCAATAACCCTCTAAATTGTTTAGGTAAACAAAACAGCATTTCCGCTCAAACAAGGAGAGTGAATACCCTATTATTAATTAAAAATGTATAATGGTTGATTTCAACTACACCTGAAACAGTTTGTCCTGAACTTGTTGTGTGCTCCAATCATCATCAGCCCACCCCAGCCAGGTCCGAGTGTCATAAAGGCCTGGAAAGCAGCCTCAGTCCACAGCTAAAATCAACAAAAACAGCCTCAGTCCACAGTTAAAATCAACAAAAACAGCCTCAGTCAACAGTTAAAAAAAACCAAAAACAGCCTCAGTCAACAGCTAAAATCAACAAAAACAGACTCAGTCCACAGCTAAAATCAACAAAAACGGCCTCAGTCCACAGCTAAAGTCAACAAAAACAGTCTCATTCCACAGCTAAAATCAACAAAAACAGCCTCAGTCCACAGCTAAAATCTACAAAAACAGCCTCAGTCCACAGTTAAAATCAACAAAAACAGCCTCAGTCCACAGCTAAAACCAACAAAAACAGCATCAGTCCACATTTAAAATCAACAAAAACAGCCTCAGTCCACAGCTAAAATCAACAGAAACAGCCTCAGTCCATAGCTGAAATCAACATAGGTTGTAATCGTTTTTATTATCATTTTTTCCCTATAACAATTGAAAGTCACAATTTTGATCTTTAGATAATTTACACGCATCTTTTTTCCCTCATTTCCACCAAAAATGTATTATGACGGGAGAAAAAGCATTTATTTTAAAAGCATTTTCTTCAAAAGTGTGACAGTAAATGCATAACAATACATTTTACTTTACAGAAGAAGTATAACGAATATTGAAAGACAAGAATGTGTTTGGGAACCTTTAATCAACAGTTGTTGAAAAATTAAAATAGTTTATCCAACAGCAAAATTGAACATTGGTTGTTATTGGGAATAATAAAAAAATTCTAAGAACAATTGTTCACTTCAAGCCCTATCATATTGTCCTTCCGGGACAATAATTTGACCACTGATTCATTAGATGTTCCCAGTACCTTATCATCTGCCTATATAGTACACTTCAGCTTCAAGTTTGCAAACGAGATTTGTTTCATAACCCGATGAACTTTAAAAAAAAAACCAGTCACATCAAAGATTATGATAAATATTTCAGGCTACATGATAACAGAAAATAGGATTAAACGTACTATTCCATTGATTTTTCAATTGATTACATCTAATTCAAAACGCAACGTCGATGTCTCTATTGTGATGTCATAAAAACGACGAGTTTTCGCGCCATTTTCGGGTTGTGTTTTCATAGTACTGTAGTATGAAGAAAAGGTATTTGATAATCAGAAAGTTGGATTCGGTATAAAAACTATTACATATTACATATAATTATATTATTGTGAGTAGAAAAACAATGAACATTTGCTTAGTCTAGTTTTCATAAGGAAGGTATATTAGAAGATGTTGTTTTTTAACATAACTACACGATATCTTCCCAATATTGGTAAGGGTTTATTTGTTTTGATTTTATCCACAAAAACATATCGCTGATACAAAAAAATGTTAACTAGTAAGCCTAGATATGCTTACCTGTGTGTCTGCTAATTTGGTGACGTCAGTGGTCACGAAATAGAGGATCCCAGCAGAAGCACCAGGTAATGTTAGGGCACGTATCCATATCACCAGAATTAGGACAATAGGTAGCAACGCTGTTACATACATCATCTGTACCACAAAGTTTGGGGGAGAAAACAGATGATACATGCGAAAAATAACTTTGTTCGAATAAAAATATGAATTAAATACTATTGTTTTTCTTGGTCCAGTTATCAGTGTTTAAAACCACAATTGACGCATCAACGATAGAGATTTTTTTATAGATTAACACCCCATCGATTGTTTATTTATATATGGAATATAGAACTGTGGGGACGTATGTCACTTACAGCAATGGAAGGGTTAAAAGTAACCATTTAATGCTGGTAAAATATCAGTTTTGTCTCCCCTTTATATTGTAGTTTAATATGGACCATGTGGTAGGAGAGATATATTTATCAAACCACGAGGATTTCTATTCGTCTCTTAGGAAACAAGACACTTTATAGCATCAAATAAAAGCAAGCTAATGGGGATAAAATATTACTGTGAAAAAAATATTTATCCACATTTGTCCATATAATGCTTTGTTATATTTGATACTGTCTCGTCAGAATGTCAGCAATAATGTGGTTCTCTCTGTGCCGTACATATGTAAATATCACATACGCCATGCTATACCTTGCCTATGGTTGTGACACTCTTCACCATACTTAAGGCTCCTAGTATCCTTATAACAAGTAGATAAACCACACACATCACACTGATGGTTCCGATGTACTCAAATCCTCCAGATATACGTAGGATCCGATACCTGATCAGAGAAAATTGAAGGAAATTAACAAACAAAAAGCAGAGAATGTTTTACATACAATAATCTGCCGAAGACGACAATTACCGAATAAAATTGATCCTGGTGATAAAATAACCTGGTATATTTGGTTATTCTGGTAGATATAATCAATGAACTGTTTTAACGAGTTAAACAATAAATATCGATGGTGAGATTGTTTATTACTAAGTCATCCTTACAACTTAAAAATGGAGCTGTCTAAGATACCGACGTACCTATTATGTACTGTCGATAAGTCCCATCATCATGTAATTATGACGTCATCATTTGACGTGCGTTTTGTGACGTCATAATAACCGAAACATGGAACTAATCGACGGTAAATTGTACTTTACCCATGTCGTTTTGGGATCTCACAACCCACTTATTGCGATCCGTGGTATCTAACTCATGACATGCAGACGGAAGTTTAAATTGCAATTTACACCTGTGTACACTTTAAACAGAAGGCCGCCATTGCCAATATTTGTATTTGATCTGATAATGTGTTTTTAGTATTTTATCATTGTTTGATATCCGTCACATTGTTGGTTGGTTGGTTAATTGGTTGGTTAGTTGGTTGAACGTCCTATTTTACAGCTAAGGTCTTGTATATAATCATAATGTATGTGAATGTTTATTTGTAAACATAACTACATTATAAATTAATTGTGTCGGGAATGATCGTATTAGGTAGTCTGGCTACGTATGTGACTCCAACAATATTCTATATTATATCATACCTACAGGTATAATACATGCTGGTCTCGGGCAAAACCCTAAGGCTAACCGCTACAGCCTCATGACATCTTAGCGTTAACAAAATTATTACTTTCTCGGTACAATGTTAACTTTTTTTAGAAACCAGACTGAATTTACTTCAAAAGAAGCAAACAAAGGGGTGTGCGTTGAAAATATCACACGATTTTATATAAAGAGAGTTGACTTGTAGTCTCGTTTTTTTAATTTATTTCAAAATGGTGAATAATCATTGTTGTAAAATTGCGATAAAACGTCGAGGTATGAGAGAAATACTAAAGCCTCAGATTTTACAACATCGGGTAGAATATCCCTATCCTTCTTATCCAAATAGGAACGAGTCTTACTGTTTAATATGTGCTAAAGGACAATAACTTACAGCCAAAATTCATTGACGGAGTCGACTGGTTGGTGAGCTGCGCTGGTATTGGATATCGCTGAGGGTGTTAATGTAGCTCTTGTATCATTCTGAAATAATAACGTATATATTTTAATGTATATTGTAAACAACAGTAAGGAGTTTTACGAGGCAGTAGATCCATAAACAAGTAAAAATGTCGTTCTTTTTTCTTGTTTAAACTTTAAAACCCCATTTTATGAACGATTATCATAATACGTTAAGTTAATGGATAAATTATTCATGAATATATTTTGTCAAGCTGAAAATGATTTTAAAATGTAGAATTCACGATAGGATTGAAATCTGAAATATGCAGTCGCTTACACATGATGCACTGGTTAATATTTCTTGCCGCTACCGCGCTTGCTAAATAGAATTTAATGATCGTTAAGTACTTTATATAGACAGCGTGTAAAAGGCAATATGTTGTACATTTTATATTGAAATTATTAAGAAAGATATAAAGACATATCATAATTCTGAAAGGTTTTCCTCCTTGTGCAATGGCAAACTAAATGTGTATAATCTTGTGTATAAAAGTGGGGTTTTCCATCGAATCCGGCTGAAGATCAATAACATGCGAATATAAATACTACTATTCGCATAGAGAAATTTTATACAAATGCATTATAGATGCACTACAAATGTAATTCAGTTTGTGTATTTTCATTACAAAAATGAAATATGAAAAAAAATCAAAAACTTCAATGTCTACTGGGGACTAAAACCAAGGCATTTAACATATACATATACTAAATTGCTGGACTGTCCTAGCTTGAAATGATAGAGACCAGCGCTACAAAGTACAGGTACCTTAGGCAGTTATTGTGACGTCATGTGTTTGCGAGCGTAACGTCATACGTTTTAGAGAAATCGACGTGAATTGTGCTCACAAAATAATGACGTAACAATCGATACCTACCCGCAAGGGAGCTAACTCTGTAATATGCAAAGACGGAATAAAGTAATTATATTTATCATCACAAACGCATGGCCACTTGTTTGAGAGCCACACACCTAGGCTATATAACTTATGATTATTACCACGATGTCGTAGCTGCTGGCGTTATGATACGAGGCGATGGTTTGAGTCGAGTCTTCGTTGTAACAGGCGGGAGTATTCCAGTCGTTGTCACAGTTAGTCCATGGTAGGACGGCTTTAAACGAGTTTACAAAATACTCAAACGCCCAGACTTCGAGGATGGCTGCATTGATGCCGCTTAAACCATTGATAACGGCGATTGCGATGCTAACTCCTGTCAAACAAATACATCAATAGATTATAAAGGTTTAGCCTGTTATCATGTGTAATTAAAAAAAATTGGCCTACTTTTTAAAATGATCTCTAGTCCAGTAAAGATAAGGTGTTACCCCAAAATAATTGCAACAATTTTTTTCTATGTTTTTCATACATATCTGACTTTGTCGCCACAAATACAAATTTGGGAAAGTGTTTTTCTTGACCCTCAAAAACATTTGCTTAATTGGCCAACTTTGAAGCCAAATATCAACTTAAATGGTTATCGTGAGATGAAAATACTGTATGCCAAGAACATTATAAGGACAGCACAGATTGCCAAAAACATTAGTTGAAATCAACAAGAAAATTCCATAATTATGTCCTTGTTACAGCCAAATAAGCTTTTGTTGGATTGATAAGATAAGAAATTGTAATTATCAACAATACCATTGATACTTATTTTGGTCGAATAATTGAAATAAAGGAGTAGATATGATAGGACCAGTATTTGGCCTTAATTTTTCAGGCCGAAAAAATTAACTCTTATCCCCATCAATTTCATATCAATAAATACTCTCATACTTGCCATTCATCAAAACATAATTTTTATAACCATGTACACGACGTGTCCCACCTATGACGTCATCAAATTGATGATTTTCCTCTTCTCGCCAAATTTTGCTAGAAATTCATCATCTTTAGGTTAGAAAAGGCTTGAAATGGATTTGGCCGCCACCTTGGAGCAACTTTATATTTTGCATGGATATGCGTAAATACACGATACACAACGTGTGAAAATCTCTTTCTGCTCCACGAAGGAGGCCACATTCAGTTTTAGAGAAAACCACTCAAAAAGTATGATTTTTCAAGGATTTTTGTGAAAAATGGCGGGAAACTGCATGTTAATGACGTCATAGTGAACATAATTGGCACATGCGGGATATTTTGGAGATGTAATGTGTTAGCAAATGTAATTAGTTGTTATATGGCAAAATATGTTGTTGTTTTTTACTGGAGAATTAATTTTGAGGCCATATTCGAGTCTTAACGTACCTTCTCCTTTGTTAATTAAAGGCTTTAAAGTAAAACATTTAATGTCACTAGCTGAGATAATATGATTGCTCAAAGTTGGTATGTTGGCCTTTTTTCAAGGCTGTTTTGAAATCCAAATTGAATGATATGTCTTTTTATTCAATAATTATTCAGTGGATACCGTCGCAACTGCTAACAAAGTTATTAATTCATTTTTTGTATAGGCTAATCTCAGCTAAAAGATACAACTATATCAAGATATCCCCAAATATAAAAGACATGAGGCCGATCAAATCCTCATTAAGTGCCAATTAAAAAAAAACCCAAATTGGCTAAGTCCCTTAAGATTAAAACATATTTGGAAACATTTGCTTTTCTCTTTTTCCGAAATATAAGCTACCAAAATGAGTGTTTTGTCCAAAACCTAGATATAAAAATACTTCAAGTTGCAAGATCAGTCAATTTGACAGGTTGATATGTAGTTTTTTTCTGGCCAATTTAATATCGGTCATGCATTAATATCAAAGAAAAAGTAATCCTTAAAGACATAAAACATAAACTGATATTGTTCAGAGTAAGATTTTATAAATGTTTGAATCGAAAAAGAGCAAAATTTTAACGCTGTCAAAATTCAAAAAGTTTTGGGCCGTTTTCATCCTTCATTATTTCTTGAATTGACTGGAAATATTGTATAATTTCTACATATTTGAACTAACCTAAAGTTTGTCTTAGTATATACCCGATTTCATATTTGGAGTATTGCAAAAATAACAGATAATATACTTTAAAAGCGGTCAGAATTGCGATTTCTTTATATTTTCTGGGGGTTTTTTCGGGTTTGAAAAAACGGCTTTCCGAACATATGATTTTTGGCGACTTTTTTCATGTTAAATACTTAGATTCTCAATCCAAAAAAAGCTAAAACTAATACGGTTGCAATTATTTGGAGGTGAGGCCTTTATTTTTCGTATTTTTACTGGACTGCTTGAAGGTAGATAAGTAATGTATGTATAATCAACTTGTATGGGTAAATTTATACATATACATGTGCAATTATATTTCTTTTTTTCTCTATTTAGATGAAAGGGGTGCTTTAATTAGTGACATATAGTCAGTCACAGCTTAAAATTACCATTTTTGCTCAATGAAATGTTGATGCATCCATTCTTTGTTGAATGTTTTCACATCTGTGATTTCATTAAATCATGCCCATATATCGCCACACAGCATTTTACTTACCTCTCAGTAGCGGACAGATATCCCAGAACCTCCACGGTCCTTTCCCTGAGTATTGCGACAGTGCCAGCTCTAGAAAGTACAGTGGGAGTCCGCACACCAACATCAGTAGGATGTAGGCGATTATAAAGGAACCTAAATAACAAAAAGAGGGTAACAAGTATAAATATATAATCCATTTCTATTAAAAACAATAAGTGTAACGTGTCACTTATCAACTGTGGGCTTTCGCAACGCCCTGGCAGAAGTGAAAAGGAATCGAAATCTTGATCTTATTCCGAAATTTAAGATATAACTAGACGTTGGGTTTGGTTTTATTTGCTATTGTTCATACATATTTCAAGTTGTGCACTTTACCTGTCGCGGAACACGTTATTTTACCTGGATAATTGTATATATGCATCCTTAAACTATTCATAAACACAAGGATATATACATTATAAGAACCTTAACTTTGACATAAACTTGACACCGTGAACCACATGTGCTGCACATTTAAAATTACGATATCGTATTGCTTCCTGACTTTCTCGTTTAAATGACCATTCCATTTCAAGTTGGTCATATATAGGCTATTGACATGTAACTATATGCTAGAGTATCTTTCAAAATAACCTTTTTTGTGATTTGAAGAAGTTTTTTATCAGGTGACCCCTCACCCTACTTCTTGTTCTTCATTTTTCTGTTATTTCCATCAGAATGACTTCGATTTCAGAAAAAAAAACCATTACATTCTTTGTCGTTCGACAAATTTCTAGAGCTCATTTTTTTCTGAAACATCATGTCGATTTTCTCTCTCTTTATTTCCCAACATCTCTGATATTGTATAGATATCAATGTAACCTCAATATTTATCATTCAAGGTTAACATCAACCCAATTGTTTACTGACAGATTTAAACATGATATTTAAAATATAAATATTTTCTTATTCATACACACATTTGTACGTTGCCTTATCAAGCATTTCACTTTTATCTAGGTTAGACATTTAAAGTTTTCTTTGTATATAAGTGAATTAGGTAATATTTTCCTTTTAAAAGTTTTCTTTGTACGTAAGTGTATTAGCTAATGTTTTCCTTTTGAAAGTATTCTTTGTACGTAAGCGTATTATTAAATGTTTTCCTTTTGCAAGTTTTAGTTGTGCATAAGTGTATTAGATAATATTTTCATTTTTTAAGTTATAGTTGTACATAAGTGTATTAGGTAATACTTTCCTTTTTAAAGTTTTAGTTGTACATAAGTGTATTTGGTAATATTTTCTCTTTAAATTATTTAGCTGTACATAAGTGTATAAGGTAATATTTTCCTTTTGAAAATTTTAGTTGTACAAAAGTGTATAAGGTAATATTTCCCCTTTTAATGGTTTAGCTGTATATAAGTGTGTAATGTAATATTTTCTTTTGGAAAGTTTTCATTTGTATATAAGCGTATAAGGTAATGTTTTCATTTTGAAAATCTTAGTTGTACATAAGTGTATTAGGTAATATTTTCCTTTTGATTTTTTTTTGTACATATTAAGTATTTACATGTATGTACATATTTATTTATTACTTGTTTTGTAATATGAACTGCTGCTGTTGGCCTTAGAAATAAATACATATAAATATAATAACGGACCTTTGCATTAGCATACATTTTTTGTATAGTAGAAAGTAATATTGCAGAACAAGCATTTTTGCAACATTTTGTTGCGACTTTAAAAAGTCACATTGTCGCAATTAAAACGGCTGTCCTCGTTCCTCTAAGTTACGTTACAGACCATACAGACAACACGTGTTGGAATAATGAGCTTATTAAGTAATACATCCCCGTGACAGGTTTTACATGGAATTGGAACCCTGATCGTATTCCCATGTTTAGAAAGCACATAGACGTTTGATACTTTGCTTTTCTTTATTATCACACAAGTTATTTAAATTAATTTTTAAACTTAATTTGCTTTGCTATAATATTATCTTGATAAGTTTAAACATGCATCCTTAAACTTAAAACTATTATATAAAACTTAATAGAAACTTCAGCGTGACTTAAAACTTCTTGCTACGCACTGGAGACACACACAATACAATTGAATCTTCTCTTTCTTATGTTATCCAGGTGGTAATTTATCATATATATCCTATCATAATGGAAGTATTTGTAAAACACATATCAGAATGTAAAACATTGTCATTATGATTTTGTTGAACATGTTTATAGCTGTCTTATTTGCCAATGTGTCTGACATCATAGTGACAACATTTTACCTATGGGTTTGGGCCAGGCTCTGTCAGGCGAGGTATATGTCTGTAAAACACATTTACTAGTGCGTCAAAACATCGTGAAATACATTATAAATAATATGCCATAACACGCAGTATATGAGTAAGACCTACATTTAACAACTCTATTATTTACTGATATATTCAAACAGGACATCTAAAATATAGATATTTTATTATTCATACACAAGTTATCTGCTACATTATAAACGACAGGTATTTTTCATATTACTTTATGTTCACTGTTTAAATCAATGAACAAACGAATCATGACATAACTGACATTAATTTAAAATTGTGTTTCTAACAACAATATTCATAAATTAAAGCAGATTTAATACATGGATTTCAGGATTCCAAAATGACGTGTGTTGGATCCAAATTATGTCAACAAATATCACGCCGAAATATAACGTCACAATCACCAGAAGGTGAGTCTAATCGTAATACATCAACGTCGTTTTGGTATCTCAGAGCCGATGTGTTGACGTATTTCGAATGGAGCAGATTTATGCATAAGTCATTAACAAAAATAAATTGCCGATTTTATCTCAAAAGACGTGTTATAAGATGTTGAGGCTTATATGCAAAACATAAAACGATAAATAACTTGTAACCGATAAAATGCTACTTTCTAACAAACTAAACTTAATCATATGCGGACATTTGTCAATTGACGGGTACAACTAAAATGATATAGTATTATGATAAACCTACCCCCGCCGTTACGGTATGTCAGATACGGGACTCTCCAGATCTCGGGCATACCAATGGAATAACCAAGAAGAGCAACAACATACTCCAGTTTGGACGTCCATTTCACATTAGAAGCGCTATTAGAATTCTCCATTCTAGGACGCACGTAAAATCTTCGAGAATCCAAAATAACAGTATGTGTTCACAAAAGAATCAGATAAAGAACTAAGTGACTTTCATTGACGAACCCGTCAACAAATTGTAGTAAGATGTAGTTAGATGTATGGTCAATGTAGCTTGCTGTTTTATCACATGATCGTCACGGTCGTGGATTTTGTGTAGTTGATATCAAAGTACTGAGAGTACGTTGGTTGATACTGTCTCTCTCTCTGTCACGTCACAACATCTAATGAGAATATATTGTCAACTTCGCAATCATACGACAGGTGGTGTTTTACTCAGAAATCGATATTACCCAGGAAGATTATTAAAGTTATATGTTACGTAATTTTCATATTCGTCAATCAACAAGTGCTTTTAAAAACCAAAAGTAATCAACATTTTGAGAAATACATTATTTACAATGAAAAGGTTTTGATTTTGTACAGACAAATAAGAGCTCAAAATGAATTTTAGTAGTACTGATATATACGTCTGCAATGCAGTAAATGAGTACAAAGCGTCAGTTCATGAACTAAGTTGTGGTCTACAATATCATTGCACATTCTTACTGTATTATTAGTGTGAGTGCGCTGGTGAGTGGTGAGTGGGTGTGCACGGGTGGTCTGTGCGACACGTGCACTACACATATATTTAAACAGACGAAAGGCGTGGTGATTCAAATGATGTAAAAGACATCTGACTACATGTATATGATTAGATGCATTTTTATCGGTGCCTTTGAATGATTTTCACAGCTTAATTCATCAAAGCTTATGGTTTTTAATAGAATTTTGAGGAAATAATAGCAAGTCAAAATGTTCGCCCGGTTACGGCACATATAACTTTAACTATCTATCAGTGTTTTCCTAAAACGTTTTCATTTCTGACCACTATAGTAATGCTATAAATGGATGGGGGATTAAATCTAACTCAGAAATAAATAACTACCAATATAAATAAATGTAGAAAATATAACATACATCTTTGCCAACATGTATTCAAAGAAACCTTTACAAAATACTAAAGTCACATTTAGAAACAGTCATATCATTGACATTCCAATCATATCGTACATGTTATTAATATGTCGATGAAATAGGATGTATATCATTGTCCGATATTTATGTAGTAAAGTCACTTGTTAGGTGTGAGCATTAAAGGTGTTAACATTTATTTGATAAGGACATTACACTTGTGTTAAGATATAGACTAAACTCAATGTAAAAGCTAAACAATGCGTATATGAAAGTGTATCATTGTCATTGATAACATTGCTGGCTGGCGATAATACTACAAATAATATTTAAAGAGAACATTATGAACAAGCTACCCGAATATTGTATATACTACAAGAGTTACACATTATATGAACACATACTATCCAGTTGCGTAGGAAGATGAAACGTAATGGGGGGCAAAGGTCCTCAATATTTCGTTACACCCCCCTTCGCGAGCCCCACACTCACAGAATTTATACTTGATATACGTTTTTCATATATCATTACATATAATCCCTGCACACATCTATAGACAGTGGCGTCGTTAACAGAAAATTAATGGCGTGCGAGGTTTGGGGTTCCCGGTCCCTGGAAAAATATTTCGATTTAGAATGACGGAGATGAGTTTGACGATGCATTTTGTTGCAATTGCGAGGGCCACAGGCGCGAGATTTTTTTAATTGGGGGTCCGGGGGTCTCCACCGGGAAAAAAAATTACAATTTAGAATTGCTGAGGTGAGTTTTACGATGTATTTTGCTGGATTTGCGAGCACTGAAGGCGTGAGGTTTTATTGTTTTGGGTGTCATCGGTTCTCTCCGGTAAAAAATTACAATTTAGAATGGCTGATATGAGTTTTACGATGTATTTTGATGAATTTGCAAGCGCCGAAGGCGCGAGATTTTGTTGTTTGGGGGGTCCGGGGGTTCCCCTCGAGAAAAAAAATATTACGATTTGGAATGCTTGAGATGAGTTTTACAATGTATTTTGATAGTTTTAAAGCGTTCTTAACACGGTAATTTTTCGATTTAAAGTTACCTGCATTTAGAAGTGATAATTGTGAGTTTCGTCATACCATTATGCAACCCAGCTCGATCTGAACATACCGGATTCACACCATCGGCACATTATATTTATTGTGTAATTCAAAATAATAATGATTTGATTGTCTTGCTAAGACACGTAAACAAATTAATCTTTTAAAAAACATTTTTTGAAATAATATAATCCCTTGATGGGCATTTTTAGTTTAGTTCGTGTGTATTGAATTTTCATTATTAAAGATTTGAACGCGCCGCGCAGCGAAAATTTTTCTAAAATGAAGTAAAAAAAAAATGTGCATGAGGACCTTTTTTCTTTCAAATGAGTATTTTTAGAACATTTCATTCGGCGAAAATGGGAGGAGGGGGGAGAAATTGTCGCCCCCACCGCTTCCTACGCCCCTTCTATCATTTGAATGGAGTATACATGTGTGTTCTCTATCATCATGAAACTTAGAGTATACAAGCAGCAAACAGTCTCACTTTAATTACAATGTCATTATTTTTTTCAATTTCAACAATATTCCATCGATATTATGTACACCAATAGGATCGAACATCAGGCTACGCCTATTTAAGTCCTCTCCAGATCATATTTTAAAGTACAAACATAAATTCATTGTGCAATTCATTAATACATATATTTATATATACAAATAAACTGAATTAGTTACAGTACAGTGATAATAATATCAATAATTACTTATTAAAGGGGGGTAACTCCAATTTTAATTTTAATAGAAAATATTTCAGAACAAGTTTAGTTATTTGGAATTCACATTCCTAATGATTGTGGTTTTTGGATAGGGATAAGAATCATGCTCATTTATTGACCGACTAACATACATACACTCCATGAGATATTAGGCCAAAAAAATCCATGTGCTTATGCACAGTGACCCATCCCCTTGGAATATGTATGAGAGTCTGACAACAAATGAACATTTTGTCTCCAGTTGAATATGAAAAAAAAATTGGTAGGAGATTGAATGCAATTTTTTTTTTATAATTGGAGTTAACCAACATTTATAGTTCTAATATGTACATAGTTTGATTATTCAATTAGATAATTATTACAGTATAAAAGATTCTCAATATTCGATAATCAGTATTCAGTATCCATTCAGCCAGGAGTTTAGAGTAAAATAGAAATAAATATTAACATATACAATAGTTTTATTGTTTAATTGCACTGCTAAGTAGTATTTTGACTATTAAGTAATTAGGTATGGGTACTTGTTACTTGTTATTTGCTTATATGTGCAGAGGCTATGATACATGTATATAAAATATATGTTTATCAAATCTTTTAGTATGGCGGATATATTCTATCACGCATTGTAAAATATCTTTATTAATATCATTATTGCAAAATTTACACCCATATAATAGTGTTTCAATGTTTAGATGATTACGATTATCTGGTAAACCTAAGTTCTGTATTCCCTGTATAAGAACTGCTCTCTGTTCATAGAAGTGCCTACAGTCCAAGAAAAAGTGATATGAATTTGCCTTGGTATAATAACAGGAACAGGCTGGAGATTCTCTTAAATGATCGTGATAAAGATCAGAGTTTAAATTACTTGCTTGGTTTCATAGCTGGCACAGAATAATGTTATATTTACGGTCGCCAAGATATTTAAAGATATTAGAAATTTCTGTAGTAGGAATATCATTATCTATTTTGATACTTTTTTTTTTTAAATTGTTCTAATAATAATAATTAAATATGAGTTCTATATCTGTTTTATTAAATTATCTTAGCATTGAGGGAATAAAGCTGTTGGAGTATAATTCAGTTCTACAGAGGGGGGATTAAACAGTCGATTATTCCTTAAACCTGACAATCCAAGTTAAAAATAATTAAAATGTGTAAGGAGTATATTATTATCATTAAAGAATGGTTCAATCAAATTAGTAAGATATCTAGGGGATTCATTATTAACAATTTTAAACATCAATATTGATTTATGGAGTTTCCGTCTGAATTCAAGTGCATCAAGTCCAACTTCAGCATAAAGTTTATTATGCGATGTTCCTCTTCTCAGGCCTGTTATAATTCTTATTGCTTCTATCTGTATAGATTCCAATAAGTCTTTTTCTTGTTTTGTACAATGTCATTATGTAATAGCTTCCATTTATAATGATATATATTATGAATTACAAATGCCTACTGGAAGCCATGCATACTGATTGTTATAATACAACCTTACAGTGTTCAATAAGATACAATGGGATTTCGTAAACAATAAGTATGTGTCTTATTTCTTTACTTCTCTTAGTAAAAGACCGGTAGTAGGCACAGAAAATTGGAACATTATAGGTAAATTCTTTTTGAAAAATTAGACAGCAAGTATGCCCAAAACTATTGTTTATGTTCATGTTCAGACTTAAAAGGAATCGATATTACTAGAATAGTAAATTTTACTCTGATAGTCTAAAAGCATGGACGAAGATTTTATCATATTCTGCTATTTATTGACAATTGTCCGGCCCTCCACGTATCGATAGACTGAAATCTGTAAAACTCGTGTTCTTTCCGCCCAACACTACGTTAAATGAACCGGGGTATCATCAATATTGTAAAAATAAACTATAGAAAGTACATCGTCGATTAAAAACTTCACTGTTTAGACAGCTCGTTAGACTTCAATGTAAATTTGAGAATTTCCATCGATTGGATAAACAAAGGCATGGTACAACGTGACTCCACGAAGGCGGAGATAGACCAAGTTGACAGCTGTACCATGCCAAAGGCTCTGGGTTCTGTCCCCTGGCCGAGACATACCAAAGTCTATAAAAGTGGTAGTTTCTGCTCAGCATTAGGGGAGGGGGGCAACTACATTGTACTTCGCTCGTTGTCAGTATAATGTGACCGGGTAGGACAAGGTCGAGGTCGAGTCCAATGCCCAAAATGAAACGATGCCATTAGCGAAGCTTAGGAAAATCTGGGTACAGAACAACATATATTTCTGTGGAGGATTACGGGTCTATGGATGATAATGTCATCAAAATGGCAACGTTATCAGATGACGCCATTGTATGATCCGTTAAGTATACTAACGTCGACATTGAAGAGGGTGTCGACGATAATATTAGATAATATTAAAGAAATTGAAAACGTGATGCTGAGACACGAAACTGCATCGTCAATCTAACAAGGTACATTATTTGCTTTTCTTTTTATCACTCAAGTTATGTAAATGAATTTTTAAAATCATTTTGCTTTGTTACCACCATGTTATCTTAGCTTGATGATTTTAAATAAGAAATAAGGGACTTTCATAGACAAGCCCTGTCGACAAATTGTAGTTAGATGTAGTTAAATGATCATATGATCTTCACGGACGTGAATTTAGTGTAATTGACATCAAAGTACTGAGAGTACGTATTGGATACCACGGCACACTGAGATATAGTTTAGATCTTTCCTCTGTTACGTCACAATCTCTAACGAGCATATGCTGTCAACATCGACAGGAGTTCCTTTACTTAGAAATCGATATTTCCCGGAAAGATGGTTAAATTTATATGTGACGTAATTTTCATATTCGCCAATCAACAATTGCTTTTAATATGATACTAATATTACGAGAATTACAATACTTACAATATATCGGTTTCAATTTAATACACACAAATAAAAGCTCAAAATTAATGTTGGCTGTATTGCAAACATTATTATAATTGCGTAAACAGTGCAGTGAAATGACTACATATGGTCAAATCATCAACCAAATTCTGGTCTACATGTTTACATGTTTACACTCACATGTTTACAGTTATTAGTAATTGTAAAGCGACATCTGCAGATAATATTCATCTAAACATACCTATTTAACGCATAAATGCTAGCTAAGATATCAACTTATTTGATACTTGTAATTCATAGCAAGCTTTATCGTTATGCTTTGTATTATTATTAAAATTTTAAGCTCTCACTGTTCTATTTTTTGATAGGTTTCAATTAATAAATGAAATACTATCGAGTTTTTAAAGCGATTTAGCACGTACCCCTCTCATTTTTGGGGGTACTATTTATTTTTCCGTAAGTAGATACAAAACTTTATCTATTTGTTAATATTTTCTTAAAATTTCTGGCCACCATAACATCACTATAAATGGATGGGGAATTAAATGTAACTCAGAATTAAATAACTGTCATTCTAAATAAATGTAGGAAATACAACACACATCATTTGCCAACATTTAATCAAAGAAACCAAAATACTAAAGTCACATTTAATGAAATCTTTATCATTAAACCAATACTATTACAAAAATGGGACACTGAACACTAGCTCGAGATCAAGAATACATTTATAATGAGATCAAGAATACATTCCGTAATATTCGAAGCTAATAAACTTGAAAAATTAAGCAAAACATTATTATTGACATTTCAATCGTATCACGCATGTTATCAATTTGTCTTTATTATATAGAATGTATCTCAAAATCCGATACTTACGTGGTAAATTTATGCAGTGTGGCGATTTAAAATGAGAAACTTTTTCGAAGATACGCACGTTTATATTGTGGGATTGATATTGTCCCGGCCTATATTGGAACATATTGATAATATTATTTTAGAAACTATCACTGAAAATTGCACTACCACTGTCTATTGAAGACGAATGGTAACGTTTATCTTTTAAAACACGAACAAGAGATTTTTTTTCCAGTAACAACGAATAAATACTTTAAAATATTAGTAAATGGAAATCATTCAAACGTTTGCAGCCCGAAAATGCAATCATGTATAATGCCCTATCTTGAAAGGATACCGACTGCGCAGACAACAAAAATAAACTATATATTATTATATATTATTTCATATGCATTTTTCGGGTTAATTAGACATATACATGATTAAACATCAAGTCTTGTCCGAATGATACATTTTGTTTGTCGGCAATGTGGCATCTTTGAATTCAATTTTGACTTAGCCAATCAGAAGTAAAGTTACAAACAGCATATAATGTATATAGAATTTTTACAATTATATTATGGCACCAGATGAACTTTATTCTTAAATAATTGACATTTTACAAAATTAGGTCACTGTGACCCATTTTTTGACACTAAGTTATATTTTCCGAAATCTTTAAATTTTACCATATGAATGCATTATAATTCATAAAAAATAATTCAAATATGTAATTTGGTTCAAACAAAACTTGACAAAACAGAAAACTGCCCCTCCTGTTTAACGCCCATAACACACAAGGGACTCCGACCTAACCTTAATACTGTAATATATCATATCATGATGTCCTCACCCACGGGTATCTGTAAACAAAAAATAATGCTTATCGGTCATGGCCACCAGAGGGCCCAAAGTGACACTCCTCCTTTGTACTTTACAATTGACGTTGATTTCTGCCTCGATATAGGGGCTTGGGATTGTTTAAGTTTCAAAATCATAACTCAGCTCAGAAAACACCTTTGTCAGGTATTTTATTTAGGGTTTGGATTATTGGTTTGTTAGTGGTTCGTGTAGATGTGTGTTATGGGATTTGAAATGTACGTCAAGTATTCCAAACTATGTATAGTAATCGTACATCTAATATATCTATCCTACCACTGTCTCACATACTTACCGATAACTACTGCTAGATAAATTTGTGCTTTATCCTTCCATACGAAATGCTTTATACGTCAATACGATCACGTGAATTTTTTCTACAACTGAATGAACTTTTTCTTACTTGACCCAGAAATTGAACCTTCCGATGAATGAAACGTCATTCAGTCCCGATAAAACATGACGTCACATTCACTATTTTTACTATATCGAACATCTCGTACGTCGGTGTCGTCTTGGCTCATTGCGAAAATATCAATTGTAAAGAAATCCTTAAATGGGTAATTATTGTTTTTTTTAGTATTTTCATTTGTTGAAGCGATATTGCACACCGGATAAAATTACTGGTACTGTTTGAGATTGCGCCCATATATTTCCGACGGTACTAAAGAGAAGTACACTCTCATTTGGTTTAGTGAATGATACATTTTCTCAGTCTCGCTTCGAGCAAATCAAGTAAATAATTGACAATTTGATTCATTCTGAATGTTATAACGGTTGCAGGATAAACAGAAAACATGATTAATATCTTACAATACAAGTTTTATTTCGGTGCTCGTCATCTTGGCTTTCCTACATGTATGTCTCGCACCAAAATAACCATATATTCTCTATATATCCATGGATAGGTTGTAAAGTCTGGCTCTGTTTGCAAATTTTGCCTTTAGGTTACCTTTCCTGTGGACACCATAGTTGCCGGTATGACAATACAGGGACGGTACAGAGATTATAACCAATGGGTAAAGTCGTACAATGTACTACACAGCATGGACGAGTTCACGTGGACAACAACACAAATCCTCGAGAGTATGTTCCATTCATAGATTGTGTTTGATACTTAAAAGTAGTTTTAGACGATAAAACATATTTTTCTCAAACAAAAAAAACTGATTGGACACGAGAATAATTTATTTGTAACAGATGTTTCCCTTTAATAAGAAAAAAACTAGACTATCTGTCCTTGGAAATCGCCGATTGAAAATTTGTCTCAAGCCGACGTGTATTACAAAATAGTTATGTCGATTTTATGATTCTCGCAGTTTGGACGAGTGATCAGTTAACGTAAGTCTGTTTTCGGGAAAACATTTTTCACTGTTTTCACTCCCTCCTTCCTTTGTTCTCTGTCATTCCTGAGTTGGGATGGTTGTTGGTACATGTGCTTCCTGGTTACTTTAACCGGAGGTGTTCGCATACTGTCACTGGCATTGGAAAGGCTGGCACATGGTCTGGTATATGGTCCACGCCAATGCATGCTTACATTTGTCCATTTCAATGTTAGAGAAACACTGTCTGTGCTCTTGCTCCGTTTTCATCATCGCGCGTTTTCATGATGTTCAAAACTTAGACCGGAATCATTGTGGTGTGTTCAATAAAAAGTACAATTGTATGTCGAATGAAATTTATGATGGTAATGATATCGATATACGTAACAGACAGGTAAATTTCAATTGAAGTTATCACATTTAATATCAGAATTAGAAAAAAAAAATTAAGAAATGACAAATCTTCAATTAGATAGTAATTAGAAATCTGTACTGTTGAGGGTTTTATTACTTTTAACCATTTGGTCCATAAGTGGTGCAAATATATTGTATATACGGTACAGTGCACGCAACACACTCACACATTACGTAGTGTATAGAGACATATGACATGACTACTATGATTTTTTTTAATAAATTTAAATACATATATATCAAATGCTATATCTATTGTCTATTTTCATTCTCGAATCAAAATATTCTCACCACATTATCACATCGCATTCATCTAACATTCCAAGTCATTAAACTATCGTTGTCGTTCTTTATATTCTTGATATTTAGACAAAGTATATTATATATTCATTACAGTACTAGATTAAGACATACATCTGAAAAAAGCATTTTATATATAAACTTATTTTAAAATTATATAAAAATTCTTTCAACCTGTACACTGTTCTCACATAATAATTTTCGTATATTTTGCCGTTCATTCCTTTATCTCATATAAATATCTTCTTTAAGCACGTGACTCATTCTGACATTATCACATCAATATGATTATATTATTACGATATCAGTACGTTAATATAAAATACATAGATACCATCTTCTAATAACTTATAACATTTGCATATATGTCATTACTAATCACAATTCCATCAACGTTTACTAATGATAACTACATGTAGTAAAAAATTGTAAACCTAATCTTTTATTAGTCGTTCGCATTGTATTTTTACCAAACATTCAATAATACGTTGATATTCATACTCAACGCCAACACATCGGCATGATATAAATATTCAACTCATGTGATGACAAATGCGACTGTGTTATTACTTTTATTTTTTGGAAGCCTAAAGATATTCCTAGATATGACTGTAAGCTAATGTGTTAATATGTTTGTATAACAAACATTTCGTAGATAATCAAACTTTTCAATACAGTCTTATTAAAAATATCCCAAAATTCCAGTTTGATAACGTTAGTATCTTTTAGCTAACATTATCACTTTACCATAAATACCCTAGCCGAATACTAAATAATTCATTTTATACATCGGCAGACCACCCACTTCTCTTCTCAAGCATTTCACGATAAGAAAAATTGCAGATACAATTTTCAGAATACCTAACTTTAATGCAATATTTGAAGATTTTCAATTTCCTGACTCTATTTATAGGTTATTGTTATAAACACGACTCGTATCATTTATTCAAGGTAAACTAGGCGCTTGTACATGGTAACAACGTGGGTATATGAATAAACCGTTTCACAGCTATAGTGATAGTCTTATAAAACTTTAACTGATATAGTGTTGCTATAGTGATAGTCATATAAAACTTTAACTGATATAGTGTTGCTATAGTGATAGTCTTATAAAACTTTAACTGATATAGTGTTACTATAGTGATAGTCTTATAAAACTTTAACTGATATAGTGTTGCTATAGTGATAGTCTTATAAAACTTTAACTGATATAGTGTTGCTATAGTGATAGTCTTATAAAACTTTAACTGATATAGTGTTGCTATAGTGATAGTCTTATAAAACTTTAACTGATATAGTGTTGCTATAGTGATAGTCTTATAAAACTTTAACTGATATAGTGTTACTATAATGATAGTCTTATAAAACTTTAACTGATATTGTGTTGCTATAGTGATAGTCTTATAAAACTTTAACTGATATAGTGTTGCTATAGTGATAGTCTTATAAAACTTTAACTGATATAGTGTTGCTATAGTTATAGTCTTATAAAACTTTAACTGATATAGTGTTGCTATAGTGATAGTCTTATAAATATAACTGCTATATTGTTTAAACAGACACTGGTACAATAGATTCTGCAAATATCGATTTATATCGAACAACCCACAATAGCTCTTGGTCATCGTGTACATCATCAAAACCACAAAAACTTTCATGACTAATATGTACATCTTTGAATAACAAAACCTCAACATGAGCTCATGGACATATTTTTTCTTCTATTTTCTTCTACGGTATGGACTTTCCAACAAGAGATCCCATAGGGATCTTGGCGCCCACCAAAGAATGATCTACATCTGACAACAGAAAGAGGGATCTTTTCTCTGCTTTTCAAACTTCTGCTACATACAACATATGAAATTTGAGAAAGATCCCTTCAGTACTTTCTGAGAAATAGCGGTAACAAACTTCAACTATCAAAATCCAAGATGGTGGCCTGTCGGCCATCTTGTTGACCGGTCGGTCCCAAAATGCAATATGCACAACTAGACCTCTAGGGAAACATGCACATAAAACTTGAAACAAATCACTTCAGTACTTTCTGAGAAATAGCGGTAACAAACTTCAATTGTCAAAATCCAAGATGACGTTCTGTCGGCCATCGTGTTAACCGATCGGTTCCAAAATGCAATATGAACAATAAGGGGCCCAGGGAAACTTGCACTTGAAATTTGAGATAAATCCCTTCATTGCTTTCTTAGAAATAGCGTTAACAAACTTCAATTGTGAAAATCCAAGATGGCGTCCTGTCGACCATCTTGTTCATCGATCAGTCCCAAAATGCAGTATGCACAATTAAACCCTAAGGGAACCTGCACACGGAATCTGAAATAAATCTCTTCAGTGCGTTCAGAGAAGTAGCGGTTAAAAACTTCAATTGCTAAAATTCAAGATGGCGTCCTGTCAGCCATCTTGTTCATCGATCGGTCCCAAAATGCAATATGCACAACTAGACCCTTAGGAAAATCTCATTTTTTTTTCACCTGCACATAAAATTTGAGACAGATCTCTTCAGTACTTTCTGAGAAATACCGATAACAAACTTCAATTATCAAAATCAAAGATGGCGTCCTATCGGTCATCTTGCTCACCGATCGGTTCGAAAATTCAATATGCAGAACAAGGGACCTAGGGAAACCTGCACATGAAATTTGCGACAAATGCCTTCATTACTTACTGAGAAATAACGGTTACAAACTTCAATTGTCAAAATCCAAGACGGCGGTCTGTCGGCATTCTTGTTAACCGATCAGTCCCAAAATGAAATAAGCACAACTAGGACATAGGGGAACCTGCAAATAAAATTTGAGACAGATCCCTTTATTACTTTCTGAGAAGTAGCGGTAAGAAGAATTGTTAACGGACGGAAGGACGGACGGACGGACGTACGGACCACGGACGAAAGGCGATTTGAATAGCCCATCATCTGATGGTGGAGGGCTAAAAATCTATGTGAAAAACAATTTTAATACAAGAAATATTTGACGTGGCCCATCGAACACCAAAGGAAAAACGTTTAACCGTTATGCGAAACACTTTGAGTATTCATTTGTTATGGCCTGGTTGAGAGGGCACTTTTGTCTGATAGTTTTGTCGAGGGAATTAGCCTTCGGCTCGGGCACTATGCCACCACGAGGCAATACTATGAGGGAATAGTGCCCTTTCAACCAGGCCATAATGGGTTTAGTACATTTTTTCTTTCGTCATAATAGAAACACCTCAAAGGACACTTCGCAACGCTTTCTTCATTTTACACAATGATGTTGAATTATAAACACACCATAAAACTTTCGCAGAGCTCTGTATTTCTTCAAACGAAGTTTAGTTTCATGACGATAGTGAGCTGTTTTCTGCAGAAAAGCAACATTTATTTCCTTCCTTGTACACCACAGCCTGCCCTCCATCTTGACGACTTGATTGAGTACACGTCAGGTAATAGTGACGTCACAATAGATTCACGTTCAATTTCGCGCAACTTCGCCGCTTCCTCGGACATTATTGCAAAAAGTACCTCCATGTGTCTAGTCAATCTCTTCAAGGGTGCATTACGGCCCCGAAATGTGAATGTGGGGACCGCAATAAACCCTGGGAGATATTGGTGTGTAGTCAATCACTATTCTTACATTTTGTCACGTGGTGTAGTATTGATTCAGTGTATGCAGAATGACAGGTAGAATAAACGTTAGTGCTTAAGTTAGAACACCGTTTCGATAAAGTCATAATTAGAACGAACATCCATTTGATATCATATTTTATAAAGTCTACATGAATTCTGAAAGTCTTGGCGGATAACAAGCAAAAAATTACATCGAGACGAGTTTTACAAAATGAACACGAACTTATGTTAATCGCATAACTACAACAGTCAAAACGTCAATTTTTTTTGTAACTGGTCCATCTCCGACTAATGTGGTGAGAGTCAAATGACTGTTCAACCACTGCATCCGACTGCTACCTTCTCGAAAACTAATACACACAAATCGAGAAAAGTTGTTCCTGGCAATCCACACTGGCCAAACCTCTCTCTGTCAACATGACGCAGTGACCTTGACCTGGGTTACCAGGAGACCAGAGGTCACTGTCGATAACATCTCCTTTATCTCCTGTGTAACTCCAAACCGATGATGTGTAAGTTCCGGCGACGAAGAATCGGAAATCTTGTACTGGCAAAAAGAGTTTCGAACTATAGTTTCCACTTATAACAAAATCAGACATTAATTGATGCAATAGACTTTATTATTGTAAGCCTGTTAGTTTTATTGTTTATATTTGGCGATGCAAGTTTGAAATAGCATCGATATTGAGAAGATAACTACATTATTTAAAATAAGAAAGCACTTGTTACCAACAATACCCAGTTTCATGGCTAACTGAAATACTGAAAATATGTGTTTTGAAATGTATTTTTGAATGTATTTTGATTTTTTACAAACGTAATAGACTTGCCAACCCATCTATCTTTTCTATGTCTAACTGGAGAAAGTAAAGAAATGACTAAACAAAATCATGTGTGAATCTTTTTATATAACATCGTTATGTGAGTTAAATCTACCATCAATCATTTTATAAATCTATTTCACTTACTCAGTACATAATACTTGGCGATGATCCTGTTCAGACCTTCCATCCTAGTTAACGTGTCGACAACCATCAGACGTGTGTACATTGAGGTACAGGTCTTTGCTGCACTCCCCTGATCCTGTCTTACCTCTACGATGTTATACAAGATGACGGCTTCCTGATCCACTTTGTAGTCATACGTCTCTAGTATATCTTAAGGAAGATATGGTATTATATACTTATTTTCAAAGATACACACACAAACCTATATATATATCAGTTAGATAGGAACATGCAACTTACGTCTTAAATCATCCAATGAAATGATGCTCCACATATATATAAGGATGTAAAGGTATCTCTGCCCATTGTGATATGATGAAACAACAGCACGGTCTAGACACTTGACAGAACTTGATGTTTTACCGATAATTTATACATTAATCTTTACAATACGATGATTGAATTATACGAAAAATCACATTATAACCACCATTTACATCTCATTATCTGCTTTAAGGATGTACTCATCTGAGAGGTCAAAATTTTCTTGTATTAATTTTTTTTCTTATATAGATTTTTGGAAAGTGGAGTTCATATCATAAAAGAAAATGGAAGAAAAAACTCAAAGATACCCAGTTGAAAAAATATCGGATTTTATGGGAATTTTGCCGTTTTGACTATATACACAAGATATTAAGGCCATAATTTCCTAATGAGGTGTTTGATATGTATTAATGTTTGTAGAATTTATTTTCCAGTAATCTTCTTTAAAAATATACCAGTTTTGATTAATAAGACTAATACTTTTTCTCAGAATAACATCATATGCTACCCCTACCCCTTAATTTTGAGCTACAAAATACACTGTTTTTAGCCATTTTTGCCAAATTTAACCCTTTATAGAAAAAGGTCTGGTATTAAACTTTTGTTAATATTTTGCATATCAACAGGGAAAGTTTTTTTTTCTAAATCAGGCAGAAAAATGGGGGCCCGTGTGCTTATTTTTGCCCCATTTGAATATTTGTTATTTTTCAGTATTTTAGAGTAAAAAATAAAAGTGCTCAAATTACCATTAAATGTACGAATAGTGTGACAAAAATGATTCATTTCACACATTAATGCTCAATATTTTAATTTCCACGAACCCAGTAAAGATTTACAGCAAAAATTATCTCGATACAGCTAAAAATACTTGCGCAGTGATAATTTAAGAAAAATCAATTTCAGTAAAATTGGTAAAACGGTGGCTCTACTCAAAGCGAAAAAATACACAATTTCAAAATGGCCGCCAAATGGACTATTTCTTAAAATCCATGTATAAAAAAATCTATTAAAAATAGAAATGTAATTTTTTGACAAAATTTGCAACTGGCAACTTGCTGCAGATATTGATATATTTTATTTAAAAATCTAATAACCTCTTTGATCTATGTCGAAACGAGTCTTAAACGGGACTGAAACTTCAGAAGAATACATTCTTAATTGCACGTTTCTAATACTGTAACTCAACCACGTCTAAATACTGAAATATATAAGAAAGAAACGGCTGCTATGTATATATTTCAACACCCTGATTATTACGAGAGACATTTTATTTATCACACCTTTGTTAATGTACACTTCCATGCCGAGCGAGCTTGTTTCATACATGGCGATCCTTGCGTCATATCCAGTACACGTCGGCACCCCATTGAGGGCGTTGGAGGCGAACGACATACACATGATGTGGCCATGACATTTCGAGGCACAATCCCCTATGAAACGGCTTGACATTGGACCGAAGACTGTATGATTTCCCATTTCCTCAGAAAGTGTTACATACCTCCGTTCATACTTACTTAGTCCTCCTGTCCAACAATCAATATTTAATATAATAATAATCAAATACCTTCCTTTTACATTACCTGTAACTTTATGTGAATGCGAGAGACAATTTTGAAAGAAACATGGTAAATGTGTTAAGCGAAAACGATGATTTTTTTTATACGTTACGGTAATGGAAAAGGAGAAACTATACATTTGTAGCAATACGAAAAAATGACCTTGGCTATCCATTGAAATGCAATGAGACTGCACATAAATCTTTTGATGGTTAAAGCTGACAATGCAAGTTCAAAACCTCTGTCAGCTTTAAGTAAATAGGAAAGACCATTCGTTCGCGACCGACCGATAAACATAGCTACCATAACCTTGTTCCTTGTTGGAAGATATTTAGATATTGTCTGATCGCAATTACAGCTGGTATTTTGAATGTCGACATGGTAACGAAATAGAGCCTGCTGATTGGACAATATTGATATTTCGGAATAAAAATGGTACACATGATTTTGAGGGATACCGAATGACATTTGTGGGACGGGGCACGGATTTCTGTGATGGTCACTCATTACAATTACCAATCATTAATATTGTAGCATGACATATGAGCATGGTGCACAAAAATAAAGAGAACAACAAATGGCTAAAAACCAAACAAAACGAAAAAGTCAGTTTATCCAGCCTTTCTATGGACGTAAATGTTTTGTAGGTAAGCTGGTTTTGTAAACAAGATCAACATAGATTACATTTAAGTATAGGAGAAACACCTCAAACTGTGGAATAGTCAAGATAATGAATTGTCTTGACTATTCCACAGTTTGAGGTGTTTCTCATACTTAAAACATGGCACCGAATGTCACTGGTACTCTCCACTATTACACTGGGTATTGTTTAACTATTCCACAGCCCCAGGTAAACCCCTTACTGTCTACAAGACCTTGAGATCTATTCATGTTGCGTTTCAATATCTCAGTAAGAGAGCATGCATCATGATTTGCATGAACGTTTTGAGAGATCCATGCACAGGTACTATATAGAACTCACACTGAAACATTTACTCAGTTTAGTTTTCACTCTTCAACATGGAGGACCATACATATGTAGCTCTGTATGCAGATTTGAACACAGTAGTGATGCTTTTTGGATATAAAGGTTAAATGATTTGGTCCAAACAATTTTAAATGCAGCACAGAGAGCTGATCAAGATCATGTGACACAAGAATATGGGTTTCATGAAAGCAATCCCGGGAATGTAAATGCATTAAATAGATGCCATTTTTACAGAATATGAAGTGATTTGGATAAAAATATATGAAAAAATAGAAAAGTGGATATAAAAGATACAACTTCAAGCATCTGTAATTTCTTTTCGAATATTTTCAGAAAATTGAGCTGTTGCCTCATAGGATTCCATCTAAACCTCTCTTTTCTGGATTCATAAAAGTGAAGCCATTTATAAACTATTATAGATAAAGTGGCTGTGTAGGAAATGATGGATTTTATTTTTGAATGAAGTGATGAAAAATTGCTTACATATAGATATAAGTGTACAAATTTATCATGGCAGGAACCTGAGATTTATCTTAAATAAAACATGATTGTTGTAGCTTGGAATTCTGGATTTGTTTGTCACTTTCATATAACTATTGTTTCATCTCCCTGGATTTAAGGAATGCGAATTCCCAGAAGGAATAAGGTTATAACGTTGACTATGTGCTTAGTCATTTTCACCTTTTACCGTAGAATAGTTCACAAACTGTTCCACAGGAAAAGGTAACTATTCCCAGTAATAGGTGACAATAGTCGACTTTGTCTCAACTAAACCTCAAGCTATAACAATAGATAACATCACAGCCATGTTTTAATATAGAAATAAGTAATCTTTGTTTGCTTGAAAAACATAATACCTAGTCCGCTAAACCTACCCATATTATTAGGCTTATTATTAACAACTCTGAGTGGCTAGCATTTTGTTTACCTTTCAACTACACATGGATTTTTCTTGTTAATTTTTTGTGAGTTGATATATTTTATTGTATTATTTTGTTATCTAATTCTTCCATACAAAATGTAACTTCACTTCGAATTTACCTATCTGCTGTTGAATTTGACAGCCGCTGACATCAAACCGCATAGTCGGGTACCATTCCCAGGTCTGTGGGTTGATCCGTAAATGCCGAACTGTGATATTCGGTGTTAATGATGACGTCACTGGTGTGTTCATGTCTGTGTTCCCATTGAACAACTTAAACGGAAATGCCTTAATTATCATGCAGCAAAGCTTTTTTCTAATGATTATACATATGTAAATATATTTCTCCATTATCGCCAAATGATGGTTCATTTACACTCGAGATCTTTTCTCATAACATGTGATTGACAATATGGATTTATATTTTTCCGTCTTAAAATGGGCTAAGTTGTCATGCAGCAAAGATACTTTAAATTATAAAAGTGTTACACATTGTTTTCAGTATTGCAAATGTATTTCCCCCTATGACGCCTAATGGGGTTTATGGAAAGGCAATGGTAAACGACCAAGGGGCCGTTGATTGGGCGTAATTAAAATAGAGTCGGCCAATGATACTGGGGATATTAGAGGGGGACACCAAAGTCGGTGACGATCTCTGGGTCGTGTCTGAAGCGGTGCTCATGACCGTCGTGATTATTACTAGGTTAAAGTATTGACATATGACGGCAAAACTGAGTGGGCCCCTTCCTGTCTTTAGTTCAAACACATCGCGGATAGACATGGTTGGGGAAATCAACAGAAAACAGACCGTTTCATTGAAAGCCTTCGCGATAAGGCATTAAAATACTGTAGTTCTCAGCCTTCATCTGTTCGAATCTATTTTATATTATTATGCCAGAATATGGAGCAGAGGTTTGGTAAAAGAGTTTAACGCATATTGTCAGTAGGAAACTACAATACCTCCCTCAGTGCCGAAAGAAAGAGTTGGATGAATTCGCTGAGCGTACTCAAGAGATGGAAACAGACGGTTTCCCTAATTCACCAGAAGACGTTGTCCAGATGATGGCATTCCTCAGGGGTGCTGTGACAGCAATGGATAAATCTCCGGTCACGCTATGATGATGCTTGTCACGATTCATTATTCGCGATAAGTATAAATACGTTCCGCCGGATATTTTTTACATCCTGTTCTGGGTGTTAGAGGCACCGGGTAAGTAACGACACACACCGTGCGTTCCATTTGCAGATTCGTACCAGTTGTATCGATACGAATCTGCTGTATCTAAAATGGAACGCGCCGTACCAGCAGAACTGTACCGGTACAAGTAGTTCGTTTTCAGATGCGTACGAGATTTTTCGTTTGTCACCGGGATGTTTTCTTTGTTTAAAACAAGGCAGGTTAGAAGCTATGTATTTGTTATTTTGTTATGTCACTATTATCATCTATCTTCGTATATTATTCTTTGTTTGAGGTGATTCGGTGTATTAAGCCTGGTCTCTATGACATACCCGTATGTGAGGATACGGCTACTGAGTGGATAAGACAGCCAATTCGACATATGAGATTTGGTTCCGCGGACTGATGAGAGACTCGCCTGACCGCCTACAAATGGAATGCTCCTAATTGTGCTGGTAGGGGTCAGAGTCGCCTTTAGGACGCTAAAATCTTCAGCTGCGGCTTCAGCATCCTATGTTAAGTATCTGGGTGACACATAAGAGCCAAAGAGAGAGAGAGTGTTCGCGGGTCCTGAACGAGACCGCGGAAACAACTGAACAACTGTTTACGTCTGGGTGACGTCATCGTTGTCCTGACCATCACATGAGAGACCCCGACTATCATAGAGGATAGTGATCGTGTGCAGAGACAGTATATGACATTTGCAACCGTTCCTGTATATATGTATATTTAGGCTTAGTGAGCGAGACTGAATGAATCTGTGTGAGCAAGATGGGAAGATTTGTATATCAATGTAAAAATATCTATGTAAATAAATTGTTAATATTGTAGTTGATTGTCTCCATGGTTTGTGCATCATCATCACCGTTCTCTTAAACTAGAATGTTCTAGTGATGGTAAAAACAGCAGTGACTAATTAAAGATAAATATTGGGGGCAAAACAAAAAAATTGAGGTGAACGAGTGTCATTTGCTGATGATGAGTGTGATCCATGCATTCATGATGTTCCTGTGTTAGGTCAGTTGCTAGGTCCGATAGGTTCGAGGACCGGGTACAGAAGCTTCTGAATGAAATGGCGGGTATGAAGTTGGAAACATACAAGATGGCACAGGCAGTCAAGTCGGAAACCCGTTCCCGATCGCCTACCAGAGTGGATAGTAAGACCCCAACTTTGCGAGGGAGTGTAAACAGCTAAATGGTGAAATGTCAATGTCCCCTCAAAGATCACGGTCGCTTTCGCCAGTGAGGCCATCGGGTAATATAAACGTCAAAGGGTTGAGGAAATAGGCCACCCCTCAACCCGAGGTATGCAGGCTTGCATTACAGATGGGCCGTCATTGGATCTCCGAGCTCAGGAAGTGACTTTTCATAAGAGGCGATAGAATATGTTAGCGAGAACACTCTATCTACCTGTTAGGATTGGTGAAAATGTTGTTGATGCGGTAATAGACACTGTAACTCAAGTATCCTTTATAAGCAACGAGTGCTTTAATACACTAGGACTTGACGAAATACCTGCGCGGCAGATATGGCTAACAGGAGTGGGGAAAGACTCCAAATTTCCAGCCAAAATTTGATGACAATTTAGATATTGAGATAGGGTCAATTAACAACAAGGTCACTTTCGTGGTTGCAGATATTAGGGATGCTGTTATCGTTGACATTGATTTTCTTGAGAGGCACAAAGCGTACATTGATTTCTCTAACTATAAAATATTGCTGGACATCTATCTTTTGCCTGAAAAAGGCTCGAATATTTGTCTTGATTGTACAGAAGAAAGGTTGCCTCCGGAGACCAATTTTTTGCTCGGGGCTTTTCGCTAGAAAAAACTTAAAGGGGTTGCTTTCACCGGTTAGTCTTGTCAGATCAGTTGGTTAGGGTATGTTATTGCTTAATCTTTCAAAGATATTTTTACGCAGAAGAAATATCAGGAAGTGGAAGATGGAATGGAAGTGGACCGAATTATCACGGAGGACGAATAAGGGGAGGACAATGAGATAGGTAATGATTTCCGATGTGTGTAGAGGAAGTGATGCGTGAGGTTCTCGAACATTTAACAGACATTTGGCAACGGGCTACAGCAGAATTAAGTTCAAGTAAAGCTACTAAAGTTATAAAGCTGCTAGCCCAATTCAGCGATGTTTTTGCTAAGAATGACATGGACCTGTGGTTATTTGCTGGAGACATTAAGTACCGTATAGACACAGTAGATCCTGCGCCGGTCCGACAGAAGATGTGGAGGAGGAACACAACACGCAGATGTTACACTGCGTTATTGTATAGACTACAGGACACTTAATAAGGTGACTGTGAAGGACTCATTTTCTCTTCCGATAATCGAGAGCTATTTGGATGCGCTAGAAGGTAATCAATTCGTGAGTACATTGGATATTGCCGTCGAATACTGGCAAGTTCTAGGCACGACCTTTCATGGTCATTTAAAGAAAACTTGAGCTGAAGTTCTTTAGCCATGGCTTACCCGAACCCGGAAGACGCCTTTATTATTGATACGGATGCGTCTGACCGGTCGATAGGGGCAGAAAATCTCAGGTTCAGGAGAGACGGAAGCAAACTATTGCATTCGCAAGCAAAGTCCTGACATCATGCAAGGGGAAGTATTGTTCCACTCGGAAGGGACTCCTTGCGGTCTTCACATTCAACAGGCAATTCCGCTTTTATTTGCTCTGCAGACCATTTATTATAAGAACAGGCCATAGCAGCTTGCTATGGCTTCTGAATTTCAAAAAAATATTGAGGGCCAGTTGGCGCGATGGATTGAAGAGTTGTCCGCGTACGCGATGATTATTCAGCATCGGCCGGGAAGAGTACACGTCAATGAGGATTGTCTCTTTCGTGTGCCGGAGAGAATAACGAGTTGAGACAATTACAGTCACAATGTCCCGCTAGATGCCTTGCTTCGCGGTGGTTGTCAGTACTGTTCAAGGGCTCGGGAACAGTGGAAAACATTTGAAAGGATGTCGACTACGTGGTCCCGTTAACTCTCAATCGGATTGCGGTTCCTCCTGAACCCAACTGCTCTGAGGTTTTGAAGGCAGACGATCATCGGGAACAGCAGTTGCATCACCCGGATTTGGCGGTGCTCATTATTTGGTTAAAGTCAGACATGATTCCGGAACAGCACGAGATTCGCCTTGACAGGCCAGCAACCCCGCATTGGTGGTCATGTCGTACGCAACTGCAGTGTAAAGATAGGGTATGGGAGGACCCATTCGAATCAACACTGTTGTTTTTGCTCCCAAAATTAATTTTTATAGAGAAAGCACACAATCTGCCATCATCAGGTCATTTCGGACAGACAAAAACCACTTGAAAAGATCATACGTACAGTGATTTGGTACGGGATCTCTGACAATTTGTAGCTTCTTTTACAATCTGTAACCATAATAAGCGTCCTTGGACCCTTAATTGTGTCGAGAGAAGGGAATAAGTATATTCTTGTTCTTGTGGATCAGTTTATCATATGGCTTGAATGTTATTCCATGTCATGTCAAAGCTGAAACAGTAGCAAGAACAGTTGTTTATGGATTCTTTATAAGGCTTGGTTGTCCGACCAAACTCCATACTTATCAGGGAAAGAATATGGACGGGACTGTCGTGTTAGCAATCTACGAGCTGCTGTAGATTTCGAAAACCCGCACTACCCCATACCATCCAGCCTCCAATGGTCAGGTGGAGAGGTGTAATTGAACCATTCTTCAGGTCATACGCTGTTTCCTTAAGGGTTAACAAAGTAATTGGGACCTTCACTTGCAGCAACTGGCTGGGGCTATTCGACACCCCCGAATCGTATGATGTTGGCAAGAGAAGTGTGCCAACCAATGGCTATTTTCCTTGGTACTATGTCTCTGAATAAGAAACGTAAGGAGCCAGCCGAGTATGTGTAATATCTGCAGGACAAATTACAAGAAGTTCATCAAATAGCCCGTGAGAACCTCTCTGCAACACAGGTCCGACGAGCTTCCTAATAAAAAACTTTATAATGTCGGGGTTATTATTATATTAAGAGTATACTCAGCAACCAAGGTTGGACAAAGCCCAAAGTTTAAATCACCCAGGAAAGGCCCCTACCTCACCACAGCTGTAAAGTCACCAGTTCTATACCGGGTTGCGGACAAGAAAAAGAGTCTGCTGTTCACCAGATCGGTTCAAACTGTCAGTGCTGTTGAGCATCTTGACACCACTGATAGCGAGGGTGAGGTCGACACGCAGCTGTTGACCATGAAACCAAATCGGAATCCTCATCTTGCGCGAAACTGAAGCACGCAGCAGACTATCAGCTTAATGTTGGATGAGGATCCAGAGCAAAAGAGTTTTTTTCGAATTTTTCAGACATTCTTCTTTTCTTGGATACAGGAACGTAGAGAGGAGGAATGCAGTGAAATGGGATATGCCTGTATAACGCTATAGTTATGTAGTGAATGTAGTGAAGTAGGACCCCTGTAAAACGCTAAGACAACTCGTCCCATAAATACATTAGTCAATTCGGCAACGTATAAACGTGACGAGTTTCCTTTGTTCGTCAGCGCTTCAGTGAGTACACGGTTTTTTTATAGCTCCGTTCACTGCCGTGTTTGTAGACCATTATACAATGTATAGGATTTAACAATCTTGTTCATTAACGTTACGATTTGCATTCGATTCTTGCTGCGTTATAGACAAAGGTCAAAATGTAGGATCGCGCCGGTCAGATGTCAGCGCATGACCAAGCATCTTCTTTGAGAATTAAAATGATTTGAGTTTACTAGTTTCATTGAAGCGGAACGAAGAGAAAGTGTAAATAATAATAAAATCAGTAATATATTTTGTCGTCTATCAAACACATAGTTTTAGTACAATGTTACCTTTCTCCGCGGATTCTATAGAACCTCAATCATACCATCAAACTTCTGTGCCATACGCGATCGAACACTTTTAAAATATCACAAAAAATCATGCAGGCAAGTATCTTCAACTGGAGGGCTGAAGTTGGTTGCAAGTTCTTAATTTTGGGTTCCGTTTAACTTAATAGCAAGCAACTTCAACCCACCTATTCAACAATTATGAAAAATAACAAAAAGTGGATAAATAGTGGAACGCGCATGCTTAAAACTAAACTGGTGTCTGTAGCATACATGTACACAATGCATAATAAAGTCTCTAACAGATACAAAGAATTTGAGATGTATTTGCATCATAAGATGACATATTCTGGTAACACTCTATCAAGCCTCAATTGTTGTCATACATTCTTTAGCGGACCTCATCACTTTGAACACAGATAGAATGCGTTAGTATAATTCGTGTGTCTTCCTCTTTTGTAATTTACGGATTACTGTTTTTCTTTCATACTTCAAAGGGATATCCCATGACTGTTAGGAAAAAATTTTTCTATCTATCGATATTTGAAACGGACCGTAAACCTTTAGCATAACGACCGTACTATTAACATGCAAAGATAAATAGTAATACATACTAAGAGAGATCCGTTTGACGTCACCGTTGTCCATGTGTCGTTATCCATGCTATGTAGTACATAGTACGACTTTACCTATTGGTTATAATCTTTGTACCGTCCCTGTATTGTCACACCGGTAACTATTGTGTCCACAGGAAAGCTTACCTAAAGGCAGAATTTATAGACTTTATACCATAGCCACATCATATGTATAATAAGGTTCCAATTATTACACATAAATATATCTCCAAATACGAAGCACTGCCGAACCATTACTCACTTCAATGGGTATCTAATTATATTGTATTCTTAGAAACCTAATTGTAATTCATGATACCACGGGATCCTTACAAATGAATGTAGGATACGAATTACTTCAAATAGTATAATGGTAATTAGTAAAGAAGCAATCCTAACTGTGTAGACAAATAGATTGGCGGATTTCCAAGACCACACATAAAACAAAAGCAGTCAGTCAAATGATATAACAATAGCAATAGGAGATACAAGAAGACAAAATAAATAGGCAATAAACCATTCAATGAGCGGAGGCCGAAGATGACATCTACCGAAATTTGTTCACGATCCGCAAATGAATTTCAACCGTTTATACGACAATATGTTAAACCATACCGCGACTGAATCGTGTTATTGGTTCAGGGATTACCTATATGAATACCATTAATGTACCTGTATATATTGGTCTGTGTTGTATACATTACTTATCCAACCACCAAGTCTTTCTCTTGGTAAGGAATCATCTCCAGGATAGAATAGTCTCCCGTTTCTAGGACCGCAGTCAACGGGATGATTGTGTACAGAGGCAGCGGTTAGAGCTTCGTCCTCTACTCCGTGAGATCCAGAAATCAGGTATTCAGAACAAAGCAGGATATCTGATAAAATGTAAAATAATCTTTGAAAACAAGCAACCAAACATGATCTGACAAACATAAAGTGACGGTACAATGTCATGATCTTTTTTTAATTTCAGAAATATATGATTAACAATACAAACATTCATAAATACAGAGTAAATATATACATTATATTGTCAAAAGAATAAGACAACAGGCATATTGCCTATATTCTTCTGTTACTTCCGGTTAGGTTTGAAAGAAATATGGAATGTTTCAATTTCAAATATATGGCATTACGTGTTTTGTATCGAATTCAAGAATAATGGATTTATGATCATCGTGTTATTTAATGGACTATACATTATAATTAAAAGGATAATTTCTTCTCAAAAAATTTCATTCATTCCTGCATTCATACTTGAATGTTATATATAAATGTATTATACAACAATTATGACTTAATTGCTATGATATCATAAGTATATGTAACTGAATTACTACTACTTAATATTGCATATAATTCAAATTATTTGTACATAGAAAAACGTTTTTAGGATTTAATATATAAATTTACATGATAAAGAATAAATGCATTTAATTGATCAGGTACATTACGGATGCCACACAGCAGGCATTGTAGATTTACATAACCTAAAAATTGTAGATGGATAAAATGTGGTGCCTTGAATGATTATACAATGGATATTGAAAGAAAAAATGAGCTAAATCTTACTGGGAGCACCACATACACAGGATGAGTTATCAGTCAGGTGATCAGAATGTTTATCAATATTAAAGTCACTTTTAAAATTTCTAAGTTGGCAAAGGATATGTTAAGTTGTGTTGGAGAGGAATCCATGAAGACTTCTGAAACTATTATATCATGAGCAATTTTCAATTTACATTTAAAAGAAGAAATTGAAATAGAGTCTCAAATGGAACTGTCAAGTGAGTTCCACATATCCATGGTTGACGGAAAAAAACTTTTCTTAAAGCTATAATTCTTGACTGTGGAATATTAAAAAATCTGTTATTTCTAAAATTATATACATTGTTTAGATTTAAATATGGTTGTATGATATTATGAAGATACATTGAAGTATAATTATTTATAATTTTAAACATTAGTTTAAGTTTGTGATTCTGTCTTCTTTTACTTAATGGTTCTAGTCGAGTTTCGTTATATAAAATATGGTGAGCTGTACCTCTTTAAAGTCCTGTTATTAATCTCATAGCTTCCAGTTGAATGGATTCAATAAGATCAGCTTCAGCTTGTGTACAATTGCCCCAGACTACATCAGCATATTCTAATATTGGTCTTATGTAGGAAGTATATAAAGTTTTCAAAGTTTTCCTATCAACTAAATTGTTCAATACACAAAGTAGACTTAATCTAGCGTTAGCTTTTTGATATATGTTAGAAATATTAGAAATATGGTCTGACCATGTTCCTTTACTATTGAAGGTAAGCCCTAGGTGGTTATGAAATTAATTTTGTGCAATTATATTATAATTAAATAAAAGATGTGGATAATCAATATTTTGTCGATTGAGGTTCATAGCTAATGTTTTATTAGGGTTGAAGAAAATTTGCCATTTAAGTGCTCATTCCGAGATAGATGCTAAGTCATTATTAAGCAGTGAAGATGGTGTATCTAAATCATTATTATTTTATATTATTACATAAAGAGAAGTGTCATCTGCAAATAATGGTATATTGCTGTTTATGCCATTAGTAATATCATTAACGAAGAGTAAAAACGAAAATGGACCAAGGACAGATCCTTGAGGGACTTCTGCCGAAATAGGTTTAGTGCTAGATTGATACCCTTCAAATATCATGCATTTAATGACATACCGTGGGTAAACTAGGCGTCATGTCTCCTGTCATGTCAGGGCAATCAATTGTTTATTATACCGAAAAAATATTTTTTTCTCGCGCTAGAATACAAGTCTAACGCAATGACTAGAATTTAAGTTGTTTGTTCAAACACTGTTGTGCTAACGTTACAGTTAGGCCCTACATGTTAAATCATAAGTTAGACCTACGGTATCTTTCAGCCCAAATCAACTCCCTTTAGCATGTTACATCATATAAACATTACATCGAGTGTAATTGTGCTATCTGTATCTATTATCAAAACAATATTACTAATTTTCTCGGTCAAAGGCAGACGGAAGCGTTTTCTGTCATCCGTTATGTTTGTTATCGGAATACCTCGGAGAGGTCCGTTACACGAACGACAACTCTTGCTAAACGTACAAGGGGATCCGCATGGGGAAACATGATTTTTGAACATGACGTTCAGCGGGATACACGATGTTTTGTCGCCCTCACACGTGACGTCTCTCGACCAATCAGCGACTCTGACTCATCGGTGAGGTATAATATTACCCTTTGTTTTCTGTCAGACAAGTAAACATTGAACCAATTAAATAACTTACCTTTAATACCAATAATGTCATGATATTCATTTTCAACAATGTATACCATGATAATGACATGCTGCTTGTAACAAGGATTATCTTTAGTTATGTTATTATCTCATACCGAAAACAATTGTCACCGTTTGTAACGTCACCTCTGATTGGCTGAGACAACGGCCTAAACATTTCATACAAAACAAACCGGTATTCCTGATTAATCAATACATTCTACAGAAATTTCTCACTTTGCGTCACATGATCTAAAATAACTGCATGTTAATTAAATAAAAGAGTTATCTATTCCAGAGTAACCGCGGGATACCGGGAAGACTAGTACTGAAGTTTATGTACTTTTATTAAATTGTCTATGGTTCAGCATTGATTTTTCTATTAAAAGAGACAATATCATAACTGAAAATTCATGCAAATGATTATTTAAAACAACAGCATTATTTGTTACAGGAGTGACATGCTCAAAGTAAATTACTTAGTAATATAAAAACATTGTTATGGTAATCAAAGACAACATTTGTTTTTAAAATACTCTGACTGGACATACAGAGCTGTATCATATGGTTATGATAAAAAGGGACACGTTGATATTAGAGGTAAACGTTATAATACAAGGGGACATGTTAACAGACACGTTAAAATATGAATTATTGTCAAGGGCGCGTTACAATATATAGGGACACAGTTCATAGAGACACGTTACAAAACAATGTTACAATACAAAAATGTATGTTACAATACAAAAATGCATGTTTCAATATGAATTATTCAGATAAAATCATTTAAAATATCTTACCTGTCCTTACGTATGGAGCAACACAGCTTAGTACTAAAATGACCAGTTTTATCTTATACATATTCGTCCTGCTGTATCTACAATCAACATAATAATAACGAATATATCAATTCCTTGTCACAACCACATCTTAAATGTACAAGTCTTTTTAAAAGTATCTCTTTGAGGTTCCTGCTTATATGGAGGATAACAATGAATAGTCGGGCAAAGAAAATTAGAATAAATGCGTCCATTGGCCTTCCAAACGTCCTTACATATCAATACCTCTGTCATTTTCTGTTTCTGTCTTTTCAATTTTTACCGATTAAGTTATGGAAAAGTCCCGTGTAAATTTAGAGCAGTTCTAAAAATAAATTGACCTAACTCTTTGAAAGCGAGGCTGCGTAAAATGTCTACATGGACATCGCCAGCCGTGAGGGCGTTTCGGATTTTTTATGATACACATTGATTTCCTTGAATGCGGTGGGATTTTGACGGGAAACTTTTTTATTTCATAAGAAAATATACTTGATATATATGACCATTGTACCGACTTCCGTTACCCGACTATTCACTTTAAGTATATCAACAAAGGAAATAACAATGATAAATTATATTTTTCACTTTTTATACAAAATTAATGATTAAGTGTGTACAGTTTCTATTTCATAGATATTTATAAGCACAAATTGACCAAATCTTCAATAAAAACAACATTATTACTGCAAATTGTGCTGAATATCATCAAGAAAATTTGCAATGAGAATAGAACCAAACATCTGACTCAGCAATTTTACTTCGACATGGTAATTTATTTTGAAATCACAATAGTGTGGTATGCTACAAATGTTTATTAACATGTAAATTGCGATGGTCGTATCAATTCTCCGCATATATGTAAGGAATCCAAAATGAAGACAAATCCAAGACATATCCAATACATTTACCATAAAAGACACATTCCTACACGATATAAACATTGGATCCATATACTTTTGGCAATAATTTTCCTTGTATCACATGATTCCTTTGTATATTTGTGCATAATCCAAGAAATATTGATAATATTAATCCTTTCTGTACATTGCACACCATTGTGTATACAATCAGTAGTGAAATGGTTTCACAATTTTTGATTGCATTACACTAGCTATTTGATTTGTTTACTAATATAAATAAAGTCTGTATTTTAATCACAGTAAATCCATATTAATGTGGAAATTAAATCTTATTCCATTACTGTAGTGCTGAATATTCATCCTCTCCCACTAGTGGCTTTTTGTGAAATGAAACTAAAATGACCTCGGTCATAATTATTAAGTCTTCTTTTCAATATACACATTGATAGCAAAATGGTAAAACTATATAAATGTGAAGATAGACAATTACTTATACAACTCTATTTAGGGATATAAATGTTCTTGTGTCACTTTTTCTTGCATAGGATTTTGAAAACGTATGTTGATACAGTTGTAGTAATTGACAAAAAAAAGTATATGCCTTTGTGTTTGTTTATGCGCTTTTGTCAATAAATTATCCTCTTTTGATAAATTATACACATCGACGAAACTTGACCGCAATACTATTTGCCTATTCAGTACTTATAGATACTCCACCGCTGACAGAGCATAAATGATACTCATCATTTGAACAACAATTGGTGTTTAATCGTGTATATATATGCCTAATTAAAACAACAAATAACATAAAATGATTTATTATGCTTTTGGTGCATGCTCAGTCAGAACTTCATTATATATAGAACATAGTGTCACGGAACTTTTTCGGGATGCAATTAATTATTTCTTATATTTTTATCTTGAATTAAAATTAGAAGCTCAAACTTTCCAATGGTGGTAATGGTGTAAAGTAAGTAACTTTTGTAGCTGAAGAAAAATGCTAAATCGTCTGATCCTGTTTTTGATAGTGAAAACATACCATTTGTCAGCGGTGGAGCATCTTTAAATATTTATTGTTACATAATTCTTGTCGCAGACTACCATTTTAAATATGCGTTCTATTTTAAATTCATGTTTTGAAAATATCCTACCAAATAACCATTCGGAAGTCATTTTGAAACATCACAGTTTTGATAGTAAGTAGCTAAAACTTTTTTTTTATTTCATTGGTATTTCAATTTTTATTTAGTCTCGTTGAAGTCTCGTTTCAGCATTAATCAAAGAGTATTTTTATTTTCAAAAACCCAAAGACTATCTATTTTGCCTTTGGTGCATGCGCAATCAGTAGTTCACTCCATATAGGAGATGGTGCCTCGGAATTTTTTGGGGTTGCAATTAATTTTTTTTAAACATTTTTATCTTGAAACAAAAATGTTAGAAGCTCAAAGTTTTCAAAGGTGGTAATGGTGTAAGTAAGTAACTTTTGCAACCGTATAAAAATACTAAAGTGTCTGTTCCTGTTTTTGATAGAGAAAAAATACCATTTGTCAGCGGTAGAGTATCTTTAGCTATATCAATTCATATTTACTGTGATTTTTTTCAATGTTCACCGTGACAAAGACAAAATCTAAGATATTGATGTGTGTAGTTATAACCCATCGCTTTTGAATCTTTACATTTATTGTAGGTAAAGTAATTTGAAATAAAAAATTGTATCATGTAATTGGACCCAGGCAGAATGCAACCTCTTGCAGTCAATCCAACTTGAAGCAATACGTATAATTACTGGCTTGAAGTGGTAGTCTCACGTTTCCCAAAAGTCGCCGTGGTTCCATATTCTTTTTCGCGGTCAAATGTCTTTTTCTAAATTGTCTCTAAATAATGTATATATAGTTTTACTTGATGTGATATATATAAATACTCAAAATTTGTGTAAAAAGTACCAAATTGATATGCAAAATAACGACCATAATAGCCTCTGGGGTCCCCAGGCACTGATGATAGAGGTAGACGTATCAAAGAGTCTATTGATAAAAACAGCTTATGTCTTTATAACACCAATGCCCCAACATATTTACCCTGCCTCTGGCTCGCTTACCCACATTGATGTTTAAATTTTGATTCCTCCAATACTGAAAGTTATAATAGGCTTCCGAAGCCCGGGAAGGATGCTACTGGTACAAATTACTATCGTCATATTTCACTGACGAGTTGTATTTGTAAAACTCTAGAACGTATGATAAATACTAGATTAGTTTGGTTCCTGGAATCAAATAATAGTTTAAGCTCTCTGTAAAGCGGCTTTAAAAACCACAGAGGAAACGGTAATACCACTTAAACTAGAAACATTTATACGAGAAGCATTGTGAAGATCTTGTGGCCGTATTCTTTGACCCTGAAAAATGCATACGATACAATTTGGCAATATGGAATCATGAACGATCTCCATGATATCGGTATACGTGGTTATTTGCAAAATTTTATTTCAAAATTTATATCTGACAGGCATTTCATAGAACGGGTTCAACTTATTCAGAAACAGAAAAACAGGAAATGGATGTCCCTCAGGGTGGTATCACACCCTTTATGGCTTAAAAATTAACATCATTACCAAATAGCTTTGCCAATCCGCAGAAGGGTCTCTATTTGTGGGTGATTTCTTAATATGTTACAGATAAAAAAAAAACATGCACACTATAGAACGACAACTACAACAATGTTTAGGCAAATAACAAAATTGGGCTGACGTAAATGGCTTAAGATTTTCAAGACCAAAGACTGTCTGCATGCAATTCTGTCAAAAACGAAAACAACACAATGATTCAGACGCCACACTCAATGGAATTAAAATTCCAGCAGTTGAACAAACTATATTTCTTGGAATAATTTCACTCGAAACTGTCCTTCGTTCCACAAATCAAACATCTGAATGATAAGTGCTCGATGGCGTTGAACATTCCACGTGTTCTTTTTCCATTATGATTGGGGTGCAGACCGTGATATGCTTCTGCGTATCTACCGGGCACTTATTAGATCAAAACTTGACTTCGGCTCGATTGTCTATAGATAGGTCTCGCAGCTCCTACATTGTATCTACAGATGCTTGACACTATCCAGAATATGGGACTGCGTCTCGTACTTAGAGCTTCTCGAACAACAAATGTGAGTCTCCAGGTGGAAGCTATTGAGCCATTTCTAGACGATCGACGAAAGAAATTATCCTTACAGAATGCTCCTCAACTGAAATCAAATTCCAAAATTCCTGCAATTTATCTTGTATTTTTTCCACAACACCAAGACATATTCACACAAAACCAAAAATTCATACCACATTTGGCATCAGAATTTCAAAAAAAATTTGCAGGAACTAAATATAAATTTCGACACCATTGACGAGTACAACCGTATCGGGTGTACCCCCTGGCTCATTCAAACACCTGATATCAATTTATCTCTACATGAGAGGGCAAAACCCAGTGCATTAACCCGAAAAACACAAATCCTCCTTTCGGGAGTGGATTAGGACATTCCCTGATCATGTTCAGATCTACACTGACGGCTCAAAAATGGTGATAATGTTGTAGCAGCATGCTGTACATCTAATCACTGTTCCTCTTAGACTTCCAGATGTTGCCTCATTTGCTTTGTGGAAGCATGCATTATCGATCTGGCGCTTGACCACATTGAAGAACACAGCATTGAAAAGTCAATCATATGTTCCGACTATCTTTCGGCTCTTTAGGCTTTGAAATCAAGAATCACTAGAAATTACTTTTATTCAAATCTTTTAATCCGAACAATTTCGTTTATCTCTAAAACACAAATTACTTATCTCTGGATTCCCACTCATGTATGTATAAAGGGAATGAAAAGGCCGATAAAGCTGCTAAGACTCGTCCTCCTATCATAAACAGATTTGAAACTACCTTACAACCGACATCGAATCAACATCAACATAAATACCATTGACAACAAAGGTGGTCTACGAAACAAACTATAAACTGTTTTAAAATACAACTACATGTACACTAAATCCTGAACTGTCCGGTCGGAAAGACTGCAGAGAGGAAGTTGTTCTATCTCGACTCCGAACTGGACACACATATGTTTTACACATTCCTATCTATTGAGAGGGGAGGATCCTCCTACATGCCATGCATGTGATTTTACTCTCACAGTAGATCGTTTCTTTAGTACATTGTATTGATTTTAAACATTTAAGAGATACGGATCACGATGTCACCGACGTGTACCCTTTATTCCATGTCGTGAGACATAATCATATTTTTGATTATCTCAAGGAAATCGGTATTTTTAACATGATTCCGTATTGTGTGAAAACACGTGGTCAAACCTTTTGTATATTTAAGCATTATTCCTCAATATCTTTTGGGGTTATGAAGTCATTGCCAAAAAACGGAAGGATATTCTGTATAGACATATAATTATAGTATAGAATAAAACATACAACACCGTACTTACGGCAACTTCAGGCAATGAGCGTAGCAAGAAGCGACGTGACAAACGTACACACATTTGTTTTGTTAAAAGTCAATAATTTCTAAGTCCGCAGGCTTATCTCCCAAGCGGATACCACCGTATTACTTAACATTACCGGTCGATTTATTTACGCTTCGAACGAAATATTCAGTTATACATTGTAACAAAGCACACAGAACGTACTAAATCTTTAACTAGTAAGGTTTACGCCAAGAAGTTAATTATCTGCTGCATTAGATATATAACAACGTTAACACAGGTTTCCTGACTGAAGTCGATTGGAGTATGAGAGAGTGATGGTGTATTTACCTAATTATGTCTGTTTACTTTCCACGCGGCATAGATTCAGATGTGTTATACTATTCCAATAGTGTTTTACACAAACTTTAATTATTGATACAGATCAAGTAATTAAGAATCACAGGGACTTGGCACAACTTTATACCACAGTATATATTAGTGTATAAAAATGGATATTACCAGTGTCTCTTTGTAGTTGTGTGCAATATTGTTGTAATATGATTTTAGTATTGTTTATATACCTGAAAATACTTCGTACAGTACGCCTCGATGACTAGTTATAATATGTAACATCTGTAACCTTCATCATACACGTACAAATGTACACTGTAAACTTCATCACACATCTTCCGATATTTACACTGTCACCATTAATCACACACTTATGAATAATATACTTTGTCACCTTCAACGCACACATACGATATATACAATGTCACCTTCATCACACAACGATATATACACTGTTCATCTTCATCAAACACTTCCGATACATACACTGTCGCCTCGTAGAGAACATACGATATATACATTGTCGCCATTCATCACGAACTATGATAATGTTCACTGTCACCTTCATCACACACTTATGATATAAACACTGTCACATTCATCACACACTTACGATATATACATTGTTACCCTTCATCCACACTTACGATATATACTATTGTAACATTCATCATCACACTACGATATATTACATTGTCACCTTCATACACACACTTAAAATATGTACATGTTGCCTTCATCAACACGATATGTACGCTGTCACCTTTATCACACATTTATGTATAAACACTGGTCACCTTCATCACACACGATATGTACACTGTCACCTTCATTCATACACTTACGATATAATACATTGTCACCTTTCATCACACACTTACGATATGTTCACTGTCACCTTCATCACACACTTACGATATATACATTGTCACGCGTTCATCACACACGATATGTACAATTGTCACTTTTCATCATACACTTACGATATATACATTGTCACCTTCATTCACACACGATATGTACATTGTCACCTTTCATCACACACGGATATTAAATTGTCATTTATCATACACTTACAATATATACACTGTCGCCTTCAAATAACACACGATTATGTACATTGCCACCTTCATCACACACGATATATACAAATTTGTCACCTTCATCACACACGATATATACATTGTCACTTTCATCACTACACGATATATGTACATTTGTCACCTTCATCATTTATACACTTACGATATTATACATTGTCACCTTCATCACACACGATATATGTACAATTGTCACCTCATCACACACGATATATTAAATTGTCACCTTTCATCAATACACTTACAATATTACACTGTCGCCTTCATAAACAACGATAATGTACACTTGCCAACTTTCATCACACACGATATATACATTGTCACCTTCATACACACACGATATATTACATTGTCACCTTCATCACACACATCGATATGTACATTGTCACCTTCATAACACACTTACGATATGTACATGTCAACTTTCATCAACACACTTACAATATATCAACTGTCACCTTTCATTACACACTTACAATATGTATACCTGTCACCTTCATTACACACTTACAATATGTATAACTGTCACCTTCATCAACACACTTACAATATATACACTGTCACTCTTCATTACACACTTACAATATGTATACTGTCACCTTCATTAACACACTTACAATATGTATACGTCCACCTTCATCACAACTTAAATATGTATACTGTCACCTTTCCATCACACACTTAACAATATTGTATACTGTTTTCACTTCATGCACACACTTACAATATGTATACTGTCACCGTCCATTACACACTTACAATATGTATACTGTGCACCTCCATTACACACTTACAATATGTATACTGTCACCTCCATTACACACTTACATATGTATACTGTCACCCTTTCATCACACACTTACAATATGTATACTGTCACTCCCATTACACACTTACATATGTATACTGTCACCTTCATCACACACTTACTATAGATGTATAAACTGTCACCTCCATTCACAACTCTTACAATATATACATCTGTCACTTTCATCACAATTCGAATCTTCCGATACATCACTGTCATCTTCATCACGAACATATGATATGCTCACTGTCCACCTTCATCAGCACACTTACAATTGTATAACTGTCACCTTCATCACACACTTACAATATGTATACTGTCACCTCCATTAAGCACACTTGCGATATATAACAATTGTCACCTCATCATCACAACACGATATATACATTGGTCCGCATTCATCACGAACATACGATATATACATTGTCACTCTCATCACAACACGATATATATCATTGTCGCATTCATCACGAACATATGATATGTTCAACTGTCACCTTCATCACACACTTACGATATATAACACTGCACCTTCATCATACACTTACAATATGTACACTGTCACCTTTCATCACACACGATATATATTCATTGTCACCTTCATCAGCACACGTATATATCATTTTGTTCGCTTATTCATCACGAACATATGAATATGTTCACTGTCACCTTCATCACAGCATCTTACGATATAGAACATTGTCACCCTCATCAATACATTTACACATATGTACACTGTCGACCTTCATCATACACTTACAATATTGTTACATCTGTCACCTTCATGCACACCACGATATGTACATTGTTCACCTTCATCACACACTTTACGATAATTGTACACTGTCCTTTCAATCACACACTTACGATTATGTACACTGTCACCTCTTCATCACACACACGATATGTACACTGTCCGCTTCATACCACAACACTTGTTGATTTCAATTGTTCATTACGGTGCTAACTTTTATAACCAGGATAATCATACCTTAGATCCTGCCTTCTGCTCTATCTCTCTTTAATCCTCAGTTATATTGGATATCGATTTTGAGAACTTCTAATTGGCATACCGAGATCTAATGCCCAATTACGCCCCTATATGAGTCTTCGAAAGTTCCACCCTCCAACTAGGGCGTAAGTTTGACGCTTATTACGAAGTGAAAAACTTACCAGAATGTCAAAAAAACTCAATGTATAGCGTTGAATTATTTTATAGTGACCCATAGCAATTATCTGCAGTGCTGTATAATCTAGGTTAAATACCTATTCAAAATTTCGTCTCAACTTCCGGTTTTACAAGTTTATAGCACGGTTGTATCAAGGTGGAAAGATATTATTAACAGTGGTAACTCAAGGTTGGTTTTATTATGCAAAGAAACAAGTTATTTTTATCAAGTTCTGATTAATTTTGGAAATATTTAAAATAAATTTAATTAGTTGAACTTACTGCAAGATATTTTGTTAGATAATATTGATTATTTTAACTTTCCGTCACCATTCCGTAAATCTTTGTAACTACCAAAGTAAACGAGACCGGTTGGTAGACTTACAAATAGTGTGGGGTAAAATTGAAAATGTCTAAATTCGTAATAAAAGTGGCAATAGTGACATTTTTGTATTTTTGAATTCAACTTGATTTTGGGATAATTATTCTATCGGGATGTGAAAGGTCAGTGTAAAACACAACTTAATATTTTGGAAATTTATATCGAGCTCATTTTCTTGCGTCGTGTGAATTCCTGCCTCGATTGTTGGAGGTTAGACACGAATGTTTATGATCAAAAGTGGGCTCGTCGTGGTTTTACCTCTAACATTGTTTGGAGTATATATCTCTGTGCTGCTTGAGAATAATGCAATCACTAATTTGGTCACGTGCGTGATAATAATCTATTGTTATAATCCATTCCAGTTATGTCAAAGTGCTTGTCAGAATTATTACAAGGAAAATCATCGTCAATTTTTCTAATTGAGTAACAATTGTATCTTTTTCAGCCGTTAATCTCCTTGGATGCTGTTGTCGTCATGGTATACAACTACCTTCACTCTTATCAACTGGTTACTA
>SAYR01029910.1:872313-899331 GCA_004382745.1 Argopecten irradians irradians
AATTATAAGTTGGCTTAATATCTAAGTGGGACTTGACAATTTCCCAACAAAATTCATTTTCATGTTCGAATGTTTGTAGACTACTCGCGTCTCAAAATGAATTTTTACTGCACAACGCCAACTAATAGGGTATCAAATTAAAACTGAAGAAAGCATTTGTTTCCGTTAATACCACGACACTTTCCGAAATTTGTTTCTTTTAGAAATAGCGCACCCACTGTTAACTTTATTTTTCTGTGTGTAACGTAAGGAAATGTCAAATGGTTACTGCAGTATCACATATTTCTTTCAATAGTTCTTAATGATAAGCATTATCTTTATGCGTGCTTTCTCGCCAGAGTGTCGATGAGCTGATGAGCTGATGTGACATTACATTACCGGTTTACCATTGTGGTTCTAACTTGTCAACCGTCCATGGCCAGAGGTAACATCAAGAACACCGGGTTCGCGGATGTAGGAGCTCATCCTGGTTTCAACCTAGTGATTCACATATCGTATATGATGTTCCAGACCTCTCCGGTAGGATGGAAAAGACACCAGAGCCACATTCTGCGAAGGGTTGAGTTGCATCTCCTTAATTCGTATGAAGCACAATTCCTCATTCTTGTGAACCCTCAGTGACCATGGATGACACAGATGAATTATTTGAGGTCATAAATGAGGTCTACAGTGAAGTTCCTCTCTTTGCCAAGTCTGGAGAGCACTGTAGAAAACTTTTTCTGGAGAGTCTTCAATGGTGTATCCACGCATACACCAGATGCGACACAATCAGTACCTTCAAGGGACATGGGAAAGTCTGACCAATGAAAAACATTTAACATTTATGACCTCATTAAAGACCTCTAGGATATCACCTGTGCCATCTTTAGTCGCACGAGTGTCCACAAGGTTAATGAATGGTGCTTGAATCATTCCACCATTCGAAGAATCTGGATCTGGTGTAATTTCCTGAGAAGTCTGAAACAGCATATACGATGTGTTAGAATCTGAAGGAGATCCCACATCCCTGAACCTGTTGTTCCTGATATAAACTCTGGCCATGGATGGGCCATGAAAGATGACAGGCTAGAACACCACTGGTAATGTAGTGTCACATCATCTCATCGACATCGAAAACGACGCCCTGGCTTTCGACGAATTGGATACTGATATCTCGATTACTCTGATTTGGACTGCATGTACCAGCTACCAGACATGCCGAGTCATGTCAGAGGATAGTGCAGTGAGGTGGGAAAGCACGCACAATGATAATGGTTATAATTGAGAACCAGTGAAAGAAATATGTGACATTGTGGTAACTATCTGACATTTTGCTAATAATATGCATAGGAAATAAACGAAACTGTGACTTGTCCTACCCGAGGCTAGATATTCTGTCAACTTTACATTCATGTTTCCTACTTATAAATCGCCAATAGTCAAACTTATTTAAGGAACTTGTAATACACCAGGAAACAGTAGTGTCAGCGGTTTGGAGTTAGAAAAATAGCATATACCCAGTATACCCTCCCGGTGATGTTTTGTAAACTTAATGATGGTATAACAATAATTCTTTTTTGTATCTCTATATATTTTATTGTTTTACTGAGTGATTAGAGGTCAAATAACTGTTTACGAATAATAGTTTCTTGTTGGTAAACATTTTTGCTGCGTCAAGCCAAATATGAAAAATTTGCTAAAAATTATCATTTTTGAGCTTCCTACCTAGAAATCACTACATATATTGAATTATGTGGTCCCGATATGAATTTGATGTTCTATTATGATCATGTTGATACCTCATTTGTCTACTTCGGTTGAAAATTGTTAATGTTATGACTATTTTTCAATTGTTAGTGAAATTCGAGATGGCGGCCATCTTGATGACGTCATAACCGGAGCTTATACAATGTTAACATTGTTTTTTTGTTGGTGTCGTTTTTACTGATTGATAAGAGTTCAAATAACTGATTAGAAATAATAGTTTGCTGTTGGCAAACATTTTTGCTGCGTCAAGCCAAATATGAAAAATTTGCTAAAAAATTACCATTTTTGAGCTTAAAATCCGATTTTTTCATTTCCTGCGTAGAAATAACTACATATATTGGACAGATATTATATGGTCCTGATATGAATTTGTTGTTCTATTGTGGTCATTTTGATGCCTCATTTGTCTTCTTCGGTTGAAAAATGTCAATGTTATGACTATTTTTCAATCTTTAGTGAAATTCGAGATGGCGGCAATCTTGATGACGTCATAACCGGAAGTTCATCCCAGTTTATTCAATGTGTGTGTGTGTGGGGGGGGGGGGGGTGCACGTAGACCCCCTCTAGATCCCGGCCTAATAGTGTCACGGAATTTTTTCGGGATGCAATTAATTATTTCTTATATTTTTATCTTGAATTAAAATTAGAAGCTCAAACTTTCCAATGGTGGTAATGGTGTAAAGTAAGTAACTTTTGTGGCTGAAGAAAAATACTAAATCGTCTGATCCTGTTTTTGATAGTGAAAAAATACCATTTGTCAGCGGTGGAGTATCTTTAAATATTTATTGCTACATAATTCTTGTCGCAGACTACCATTTTAAATATGCGTTCTATTTTAAATTCATGTTTTAAAAATATCCTACCAAATAACCATTCGGTAGCCATTTTGAAACATCACAGTTTTGATAGTCAGTAGCTAAAACATTTTTTTTTTTATTTCATTGGTATTTCAATTTTTATTTAGTCTCGTTGAAGTCTCGTTTCAGCATTAATCAAAGAGCATTTTTATTTTCTAAAACCCAAAGACTATCTATTTTGCCTTTGGTGCATGCGCAATCAGTAGTTCACTCCATATAGGAGATGGTGCCTCGTAATTTTTTGGGGTTGCAATTAAATTTTTTTTAACATTTTTATCTTGAAATAAAAATGTTAGAAGCTCAAACTTTTCAAAGGTGGTAATGGTGTAAGTAAGTAACTTTTGCAACCGAATAAAAATACTAAATCGTCTGCTCCTGTTTTTGATAGAGAAAAAATACCATTTGTCAGCGGTAGAGTATCTTTAGCTATATCAATTCATATTTACTGTGATTTTTTTCAATGTTCACTGTGACAAAGACAAAATCTAAGATATTGATGTGTGTAGTTATAACCTATCGCTTTTGAATCTTTACATTTATTGTAGGTAAAGTAATTTGATAAACAAATTGTATCATGTAATTGGACCCAGGCAGAATGCAACCTCTTGCAGTCAATCCAACTTGAAGCAATACGTATAATTACTGGCTTGAAGTGGTAGTCTCACATTTCCCAAAAGTCGCCGTGGTTCAATATTCTTTTTCGTGTCATTGTCTTTTCTAAATTGTCATCTAAATAATGTATATATAGTTTAATTGATGTGATATATATAAATACTCAAAATTTGTGTAAAAAGTACCAAATTGATATGCAAAATAACGACCATAATAGCCTCTGGGGTCCCCAGGCACTGATGATAGAGGTAGACGTATCAAAGAGTCTATTAATAAAAAAAGCTTATGTCTTTATAACACCAATGCCCCAACATATTTACCCTGCCTCTGGCTCGCTTACCCACATTGATCTATTGTTGTGCCATCCGTCAATTTTTCTGGATTAAGATTGGAGGGCCAACAATAATCAACAATGTGGGAGCGATCGCTTTCCAATTATAATGAAAAAACCCATAGGGTCACCAAAGCTTGAGGAGTCTATTCCTCGTTGGAATTTACATAAGGCGAACTTGATTCAATTTAAAACCTCATGCGCCGAGGAGCTCATCGAGTATAATTTTCTGAACCCCGATGACCCCGTTAGAACGTTCACAGAAGCGCTCACTTCTACCGCTACAAAAACATACCAAAATCCGTGCCAAAACCTGCAAAGTTCCTTCTCTAAAATGTTTCATTTATCAATAGATCAGGTAGAAATGCAGCTCTGATGCAGTATTTGGCTTCGCCATCCGTTTCAAACTAGAACAACTTGGAAATTTGGAGAGAAAAGCACGAAGGTCTATCAAATCCGAAAAACTAATAGGGAAAGAGTACGTCTCAAAAATTAATTCTAATACATCCTCGAAGAAAGTTTGGGAAATGATAGGTAAAATCGGTGGGAAAAGAAAAACAATTACTATCGACATATTTCACTGACGAGTTGTATTTGTAAAACTCTAGAACGTATGATAAATACTAGATTAGTTTGGTTCCTGGAATCAAACAATAGTTTAAGTTCTCTGTAAAGCGGCTTTAAAAACCGCAGAGGAACGGTATACCACTTAAACTAGAAACATTTATACGAGAAGCATTTGTTAAGATCTTGTGGCCGTATTCTTTGACCTTTAAAATGCATACGATACAACTTGGCAATATGGAATCATGAACGATCTCCATGATATCGGTAAACGTGGTTATTTGCAAAATTTTATTTCAAATTTTATATCTGACAGGCATTTCACAGAACGGGTTCAACTTATTCAGAAACAGAAAACAGGAAATGGATGTCCCTCAGGGTGGTATCACACCCTTTATGGCTTAAAAATTAACATCATTACCATATAGCTTTGCCAATCCGCAGAAGGGTCTCTATTTTGTGGGTGATTTCTTAATATGTTACAGATCAAAAAACATGCACACTATAGAACGACAACTACAACAATGTTTAGGCAAATAACAAAATTGGGCTGACGTAAATGGCTTTGGATTTTCAAGATCAAAAACTGTCTGTATGCACTTCTGTCAAAAACGAAAACAACACAACGATTCAGACGTCACACTCAATGGAATTAAAATTCCAGTAGTTGAACAAACTGAAATTCTTGGAATAATTTCACTCGAAACTGTCCTTCGTTCCACAAATCAAACATCTGAATGATAAGTGCTCGATGGCGTTGAACATTCCACGTGTTCTTTTTCCATTATGATTGGGGTGCAGACCGTGATATGCTTCTGCGTATCTACCGGGCACTTATTAGATCAAAACTTGACTTCGGCTCGATTGTCTATAGATAGGCTCGCAGCTCCTACATTGTATCTACAGATGCTTGACACTATCCAGAATATGGGACTGCGTCTCGTACTTAGAGCTTCTCGAACAACAAATGTGAGTCTCCAGGTGGAAGCTATTGAGCCATTTCTAGACGATCGACGAAAGAAATTATCCTTACAGAATGCTCCTCAACTGAAATCAAATCCCAAAATTCCCGCAATTTATCTTGTATTTTTTCCACAACACCAAGACATATTCACACAAAACCAAAAATTCATACCAACATTTGGCATCAGAATTTCAAAAAAATTTGCAGGAACTAAATATACATTTCGACACCATTGACGAGTACACCGTATCGGGTGTACCACCCTGGCTCATTCAAACACCTGATATCAATTTATCTCTACATGAGAGGGCAAAACCCAGTGCATTACCCGAAAAACACAAATCCTCCTTTCGGGAGTGGATTAGGACATTCCCTGATCATGTTCAGATCTACACTGACGGCTCAAAAATGGTGATAATGTTGTAGCAGCATGCTGTACATCTAATCACTGTTCCTCAGACTTCCAGATGTTGCCTCTATTTGCTTTGTGGAAGCATGCATTATCGGTCTGGCGCTTGACCACATTGAAGAACACAGCATTGAAAAGTCAATCATCTGTTCCGACTATCTTTCGGCTCTTCAGGCTTTGAAATCAAGAATCACTAGAAATACTCTTATTCAAATCTTTTAATCCGAACATTTCGTTTATCTTCTAAAACACAAATTACTTATCTCTGGATTCCCACTCATGTATGTATAAAGGGGAATGAAAAGGCCGATAAAGCTGCTAAGACTCGTCCTCCCTATCATAAACAGATTTGAAACTACCTTACACCGACATCGAACAACCATAAAATACCATTGACAACAAAGGTGGTCTACCGAAACAAACTATAAACTGTTTAAAATACAACCTACATGTACACTAAATCCTGAACTGTCCGGTCGGAAAGACTGCAGAGAGGAAGTTGTTCTATCTCGACTCCGAACTGGACACAAATGTTTTACATATTTCTATCTATTGAGAGGGGAGGATCCTCCTACATGCCATGCATGTGATTTTACTCTCACAGTAGATCGTTTCTTAGTACATTGTATTGATTTTAAACATTTAAGAGATACGGATCACGATGTCACCGACGTGTACCCTTTATTCCATGTCGTGAAACATAATCATATTTTTGATTATCTCAAGGAAATCGGTATTTTTAACATGATTCCGTATTGTGTAAACGACGTGGTCAAACCTTTTGTATATTTAAGCATTATTCTCAATATCTTTTGGGGTTATGAAGTCATTGCCAAAAAACGGAAGGATATTCTCTATAGACATATAATTATAGTATAGAATAAAACATACAACACCGTACTTACGCAACTTCAGGCAATGAGCGTAGCAAGAAGCGACGTGACAAACGTACACACCATTTGTTTTGTTAAAAGTCAATATTTCTAAGTACCAGGCTTATCTCCCAAGCGGATACCACCGTATTACTTAACATTACCGGTCGATTTATTTACCTTCGAACGAAACTATTCAATTATACATTGTAACAAAGCACACAGAACGTACTAAATCTTTAACTAGTAAGGTTTTACGCCAAGAAGTTAATTATCTGCTGCATTAGATATATAACAACGTTAACACAGGTTTCCTGACTGAAGTCGATTGGAGTATGAGAGAGTGATGGTGTATTACCTAATTATGATCTGTTCCTTCAGGCTAGATGATGTTATACTATTCCAATAGTGTTTTACACAAACTTTAATTATTGATACAGATCAAGTAATTAAGAATCACAGGGACTTGGCACAACTTTATACCACAGTATATATTAGTGTATAAAATGGATACTTACCAGTGTCTCTTTGTAGTTGTGTGCAATATTGTTGTAATATGATTTAGTATTGTTATATATCCTGAAAATACTTCGTACAAGTAACGCCTCAATGACTAGTATAATATGTACACTGTAACCTTCATCATACACTTACGATATATACACTGTCACCTTCATCACACACTTAAGATATATACATTGTCACCTTCATCACACGCGATATGTACACTGTAACCTTCATCACACACGATATGTACACTGTAACCTTCATCATACACTTACGATATGTACATTGTCACCTTCATCACACACGATATATACACTGTCACCTTCATCACACACGATATGTACACTGTAACCTTTATCACACACGATATGTACACTGTAACCTTCATCACACACGATATATACACTGTCACCTTCATCACACACGATATGTACACTGTAACCTTCATCACACACGATATGTACACTGTCACCTTCATCACACACGATATGTACACTGTCACCTTTATCACACACTTACGATATGTACATTGTCACCTTCATCACACACGATATATACACTGTCACCTTCATCACACACGATATATACACTGTCACCTTCATCACACACGATATGTACACTGTAACCTTCATCACACACGATATGTACACTGTAACCTTCATCACACACGATATGTACACTGTAACCTTCATCACACACGATATGTACATTGTCACCTTCATCACACACGATATGTACACTGTCACCTTCATCACACACTTACGATATATACACTGTCACCTTCATCACACACTTACGATATGTACACTGTCACCTTCATCACACACGATATGTACACTGTCACCTTCATCACACACGATATGTACACTATAACTTTCATCACACACGATATGTACACTGTAACCTTCATCACACACGATATATATGTACACTGTAACCTTCATCACACACGATATGTACACTGTCACCTTCATCACACACGATATATACACTGTCACCTTCATCACACACTTACGATATATACATTGTCATCTTCATACTTTTTGAAGTAAATATCCTGATTCAATTTTTTTTAATAAATCAGATGGCTGTTTGGTATATTCATTATAAAACATACCCAGCTTTATTTGTTACTTCATACCGGACACTGGCCAAGGTCTTATACAATTTCACGTCGTGAATCGTAAGCGGATTTTAAGCTCACAAATGGTAATTTTTTTAGCAATTTGTTTCATATTTGGTTCGACGAAGCAAAAATGTTTCATATTTTATATGTATGTGTCCTATTTACAAATTCCAGCGATCAATTACCCTTAAAACAGTAATTGTAAGTTGCTTATTAATGATAAAATCAAACACAGTCAGCTAAGGCTTTGTAATCGCTGCTACCTGTAACCATGTATAGCTTCACATCAATAGGTTACCTCTCTGCTCGATTCTTTCTGAAAAGCGGCTACCGGCGTACGCCGGTCACGTGACCGGCCGACGACCGGGCTATCTGGTAAAAAAGTATAACCGGCGTATCCATCATGGCGTACATTTTCCTCAGAGCTTTAGTAACATTTTGATTTTTGCTACACTGTATAATATACACGCTGAAATTAAATCACGCTGCAATAATCTCTTGTGTTGATTTTTCTTATGATTTCGGCAATGTTGCATTGTCGTTCCTCACAAAATCGCTCCGCGCGTTCCAGTTGTAATGCATTTGATGTAATGTATGGTGCATTGTAATTTGCATTGTAGCATTATGTATATGTAATATGAGATAATTTTCGAGCATTTCAGCTTGGCATTTAATTACACATTGCAAAACAATACGCGAAGCAATAGTCCGATAATGCGAGGAGTACTGCAACAAAAATACACTGTCGGACATTGTCGGTGCGACAAATTTAATTTTCTCGCTAATGCGACAGTGCGACATGATTCGGTAGGCTATAGTTGTCGCCCCATGCGTTGTTGCAATGGGCCCCACGCCAATGATCATTTGTTCTGACTAAAATTCAAGAGATCGCTGAAGCACCGATTAGTAAAACATGAGTTATCTAAATAAACTGTGTTTAAATTGATACCCTGGTGTGGCAATGTTACGTACTTAACTTTATGTAAACTATTTTATTACTTCATTTCTTACTACATGTCACCAGTAGAATTCTTTTTCTCATGTCTAGATATAGGCATTAACAGACAGCACGTCCAGTCATATTCACTTTTGAGCATTCTTTCTGAATTATGTATTTACAGTGTACATTTAGGTATTATACTATACATATACATCCATTTTCTTAGGTTACACTCTGAATTACACGTGTTTGACGAAAACCATTTATTAGGACTTTAAATGTGTTATTTTCGAAAGTGTAAAACCTCAGAATAAACTGATAAACAGTGCAAGAGAAGTCATTGATACTTGGAATAAATCATTCAATTTTTATTTACATTAGATTTACAAATTTTATTATAATCAGACTAATAGAATGTACATGCACAGACATTTGGTTCTATAAAATATGATGACACCGTGCGTATAACATTATATAGAGAAAAATATCTATAGAGCCAAACGCCTGGGCTACGTATATCTAAGTCTATACGTCACCGCACATTTCGATTCATTCGCTTCATAAATAAATATCTACATAACTGTGTGTATCAAAAGGGGTTTCAATTCCTGTCCGTTAATGAATACAACAAGAAAATCATAATGTTTGGAGAATTTATGTCTGAACGGAATGAATTTTGCTTAAAGAGAGTTTCGTCAACAAATATAAAACCTTTATTCCGCCATCTTGCGCCGGTATTTGCCGGTGAATCAAAACCGGCTGATCCGGCGTACGCCGGTCGCGACATCGGCGCACTTTTTCTTTGAATCGAGTGACTTAGTCGCCTCGCCGGGTCGCCGGTGGCCGCCCGCTGTTGACGAATCGAGCAGGGGTAATGTGTACGGATATTGCAGTACCCGCTTACATGTATAATATGGTAATGTAACTTCTGCTCACCAGAAGTCTATCATATATAGCGTCTTAATAACAACACACTCATTAGGCCACTAGGGAATTAGTTTCGTCAGAGGATTCTGTGTTTGTGTGGTTTCTTCTTTTTATTTATTTAATTGTTCATACGGTGCGTAACTTTTATAAACCAGATAATCATACTTAGATCACTGCCTCTGCTCTATCTCTCTTAATCCAGTTATATTAGATCTCGATATTGAGAAACTTCTAATGGGCAATACCGAAATCTAATGCCCATCCCCTATATGAGTCTTCGCAAGTTCCACCCTCCAACTAGGGCGTAAGTTTGACGCTTAATTACGAAGTGAAAAAAATACCAGAATGTCAAAAAACCATGTATAGCGTGAATTATTTTATAGGTGACCCATAGCAATTATGTGCAGCGCTGTATAATCTAGGTTAAATCCTATTCAAATTTTCGTCACTTCCGGTTTATCAAGTTATAGCACGGTGTATCAAGTGGAAAGATAATATTAACAGTGGTAACCAAGGTTGTTTATATGCACAGAAACAAGTATTTTTATCAGTTCTGATTAATTTTGGAAATATTAAAATAAATAAATTAGTTGAACTACTGCAATATATTTTGTAGATAATGATATTTTTACTTTCCGTCACCATTCCGTAATTTGTAACTACCGAGTAAAACTGGAGACCGGGTAGACTTACAAATAGTGGTGGGGGTAAAGAAATGTCTAAATTCGGTATAAAAGTGCAATAGTGACATTTTTGTATTTTGAATTCAACATGATTTGGGATAATTCTTTCGGGATGTGAAAGGTCAGTGTAAACACAACTTGAAATTTTGAATTTATATCGAGCTCATTTCTGCGTCGTGTGAATCCTGCCTCGATTGTTGGAGGTTAGACACGATGTTATGATCAAAAGTGGCTCGTCGTGTTATACCTCTAACATTGTTGGAGTATATATCTCTGTCTCTTGAGATAATGCAATCACTAATTTGTCACGGCGCTGATAATAAATCTGTTGTTATAATCCATCCAGTATGTCAAGGCTTGTCAGCAATTATACAAAGGAAAACATCTCATTTTCTAATTGAGTACAATGTACGTTTTCAGCCGTTAATCTCCTTGATGCTGTGTCGTCATGGTAACAACTACCTGCACTCTATCAACCAGCTCTGTTCTCACTTATCTATCCTAAAATCTATAATAGCATTCCATAATCGACAAAACATTCTCGATGTTTGGTGTTGTTGTTTTGTTGTTGTTTTCCTTTTTTTTTTGCTTTTATTTTAATTTTATTGTTTTTACTTCTTTATTTGTTTAATTTTAGTATTTGTGCTCTGAAACATATTTTAGTTGCTTATACTTCTCTTTTGTGCTGTGCAATAGCTATGCTTTATTATTTATTTATTGGCAACATAGGTTTCTTCAATGTGTAAAATAGTCTTTAGAAACGGTCAAGAACATGGAGTAATGAACCGGATCTTCAATGCCGAGAAAGGAAAAATATTGTAATTATATGTTTAACTCCCTTTGATCTATTTGTTATGATATGTTTTAAAACGTTAGACACAATTGACCTGAAAAGAGCTTGACCTGAAATTTACCTTTAAATTAAAATTTAGGTCAATTTCACTGGAAGACAACTTCAAATTCAGGTTCTTTAATGGGTTTTTTTCATGTATATTTAGACCTGAAAATTTTACATGAAATTGACCTACATTTACATGGTGATTGTTTACATGTGTAATTATTGTAACCTTCGTGTTTATATCGATTGTATCAAACATTACCGCACATTAATTTAATTTAGCTGAGATGCATTATCTCGTTTCATGGCCAACTACTGTATTGAGGATTTTTTTTACTTTGAGTCCTGGTACTGAAGTAGGTACGTTTCATATAAATATAATTTAAGAAAGACATTACATGAATTAATCGTGCAATCGCTTTTATCTCCTTTATATTACGTCATCATATCTCCACAAACACATAATAATGACTTATAGAAATAATTTCCAGGATGTTAACTTTATCAATATTGTCGTGGAAGTTACTCGCAACATAAGAATGAAAAAAACCGCTATTTTTATTCATAATTTGTTCAGGTAAATCTTATTTTAGACATGATAATGTACTAATATTGAACCATCTTTTCGTGACAACACACTCATAAGTCGATAGGCAGTCGATAGAACACTGTCCTGAGAGTTCATATAAAAGACATAGAACATTTATAAAGATTTCTAAGAATCAATGATAAGATAGCAATTTACTTTAACTTCCGTCTGATAACATTTGGCAAGCCTTAGATGACAGAGATAGATTAAGGCAATGAATGTCTCGACTGTAGCCTTCGATTGGCACGTTTTATTTCGATAGCTTTGTTATTGTACTGAAGGAAACTAAACCAGTTCAAATCGATAAATCTAGTAGTCGACCAGAATATCAGTATCCGTAACCTAAGCTCATGTTTACATCTTAAAACTTGTCTGATCAAAATGAACACACCTGGTTGAAATATATTAAATCAAATAAGTGGTCAGTATTGTTAAAGTACTTATACGAAAAAAGTGTCATGAAAAGTGTATGGGAAATAATTATTTATCCAATTATAATGCTATGGACAATAGACTGCATTGTGAATTATGATTGAAATTATCGAGGAAGGTATACATAATCCAACAATAAAAAAACACATTTGGTACAGTGTTTAACGATGAAGACCTACGACTGAAGAAAATGTTATAAAATCTCCGAACTCATTGAATGCTTTAATCGGTAATTATAATCCTTAAGGCAATAACACAAATGTAGACAGCAGGTTACGTTATCACGAAATAACAAACGTCCAATTAATTTTGATTTGGAATCTCACCTCCTACCTTTGTTATGTAGATTGCCTCATTTGTATTAGTTTTGGTCATCGTTCGTTAAGAACTGTGGTCCTATTGGTGATGTCATTGTCAGAACTCGATGTCTTCAGTGATATAATTCATTGGTATTACGCTATAAAATAGACAAACGTTTTCCACTGGAACATAAAAACAATACTAATGTTCGCACAAAACCTAGGAGAACCATAAACCGTATGATGCGTATTAAACGAAATTATACTCATTATTTAAATTGAATAAAATCTCCAGACTTATATTTTTTTTTTATTTTTATTATTAAATTTTCATCATATTAATCAAAACAGAATAGACCTACCGACATACCAAAATAGTTAAGTTGAAATCAAACCAGTAATCTTATATAATATTCAAGTAATAATAGTATTTGAGTTTAGAGTCAAGTATTATAAGTACTATTGTAATCAATAGTAGAAGTGTAACTTTCATTCATTACCATAGTAATTAGTTATGAAATAGCTACATATGAGATTTGCGAAAGACACTACAACATTTTACACAAATTTGTATCTCCACTTAAGTTAAGTTAGATATTTGTCTACTTATCGCCTCGAAAATTTGAAAATATTTTTTATCCGCACAGTTGGAATTACTTCCTTGTCCCATATCTCCAGTTTACATACACAAACATGTATAAATGGATATCTCACGTGAAGAACAGTTAATCAAAGATTCGTTTTGTACAACAGGTATATAGTCAATTCCATTGACGAATGACAATATGTTTGTACGCTTTTACAATAATATCACACATATAAGACAATTTATGATCATATTCATAATATTGTCTTCCTATTAGATTTGTTGTGCCACGGAAAAGAAAAATATCAATGCACAGGTTGTCGTCATCCTTGTTAAAGACGCCAACACTTGACTGTGAATGAGTCATTCACCATTTTTTGTGTGAGTGTTTTCTTAATTTTTTTTAAAATAAAATAAATAAAATAAATGAATTATATGGTTTGTTTCATTCTTTTCAAATCAAGACAATTCAAACACTCGACTCGTTGATGTTTACACACCGGTGCAAGTGTTAGGAGATCATTGGTTTTATGTGTTCTGAGATATTGATTCAAATCATCCCGAGAAAAGATCCACTGTCTCCTACAGTCCTTACGGAGAACAGTGGTGCCGACAATAGCGTCAGGGCCAGGAATATTACAGATAGATTTCGAATAGGTGTGGATGGATAGCATAGTAATGGTGAATTACAGTTTTTATATTTCGGTAAGTGAAATTTTCTTTAAACATAGTGTATCACTTTGATCCTCTGCAGTGGTGAATGTATGTAAAAGTTTGCTTTAGCAATTTTACCATGAAGAGAACAAAAGGGTACATTGTGAAAAGACTACACATTTTGGCCTCCTTTTTCCGGCAAATCATTTAAATATTGAATTTTAAATATGAAGTATATCATGATACAATATTAAGTATGTATAATTCCAGCTGTTATGATAAATATTGTTGTAACTGGTATTTTTAGCTTGAATTTGAATGAAGGTGACAATGAGTAATAGCTAACTTGTTGCTTTATTTCCACTTGTATAGAAAATTAGTACATAACGTGACTTTTTCTCGCGTTTTCATTGGCTCAGGCCCCGGAGACTATTTAGCCATAGTCCCGGGACTATGGTTTGGTGCGCTTTTTGTTACAAATGTCATATTGACGAAAATGACGTCACTGTCGCTATCTGCGCTATTCACTGACAAACAAGCTGTGTGCGGACGACGTTTTGTAAAACATAAATGTCGCGGTTTGGAAACTTGAATGTTGACGAGTTTACAAAAGAACAAAATAGCAAATTGAACTGAGCAGGCAACGAAATATGCAGTGAGTGTTTTCAAAAATTTCTGTCTGGAAAAATGTATTTAGACTCCTCCGACCATGACATTTCTAAAAGTTAGACGTGGCCACACTCGCTTAAATAAATTGTTATTGGTGATCGTGTATAATTGTTTGTCCTATCATCGTTATGTACTAAAAACATTATTGCCTTCTTTTCAGGGCACTATGGTCTCATAGTGTTGTCTTGTGATGGCATAATACCCTCGCCTCCGGCTCGGGTACTATATCATTCCTCGACAACACTATGAGACCATAGTGCCCTCGAAAGAAGGCAATGATATATAATACAGTATAATTCAATTTTGCTTATTAGGAGAATTTTTATTGGCTTAAAAATACCTTATTATCTTCAGTAAATTAAATTATATGAATTAATTTGAATATATTTTTTATGTTATAGAGATATAACACAAAAATCTATTCAATTTAATCCTTAAATAAACGCTTAAAGAATTTTAAGGGAAATCGCAGGACATTAAGTATGGTATTTATATCTACAGGATATGAACAAAACATGATGCATTTTATCATAATTGTCAAACGGGTAAATCGACCTCACAGACGCCGAAATGTCTTCGGGTGGAAAATTATGGTGTCTTCGTTGTGACGACGTTCATTTCTTTCTGATTAATGAATGTCGAGACAATAGAAATTAAAAAAACAAAAAACAAAAACAAAAAACATTAAAGGATCTTTTACAATAAATCCATAAGCAAATTCTTTAAATGACGCTAACAACAAAGCTAATAGACTATCAGAGACTTAGTCTCTTTGTGAACCAATATTACTGCTAACACCAAATTAAGTCATATTTTAAGAAAGACAGGAAAAGAGCGACTTGTTGGTTACAGAAACATCATGCTGAGATTATAATTGAAACATTCCTTACGACACTTTGCATCATGCCATCAGATATGAGTTTGGTGATGAAATGAACTGAAATAAAATCAAGTACTAACTTTAGTTACAGACGCCCCCATACAACCTTGCCGTTTTTTAGTATCCCCCCAAAACATACACACCAATTTCAATCTATATCTCGACAATTCACAAGCCCTCAATCAATTGTCATGTCACCGATAGATTTCGACAGTGTTACCATTGTGTCCGACATGCCTTAAAACACCTATATACCATTTGCCACAGAAATTCGGCAATTACTTATATTTTTGGACAAAATTGTGGGGAAGAATAATTATCATGCAGCCGTAAAAGTAGCGCAAAATAGATTATAACGCGTCTTAAAGATGAGTATGTAAATTGACATTGTAAACATCATTTTATAAAACTGTTTTCGACTTAAACCGTATTTTCAGGTTAGTCTGTCTGTGTTTTACAGTGTATGTATGGACACTATTTTAAGATCACATTTAAAATGTATTGCGTGTATATATTGTTGTACACATTCACCAATGTCGATGCAATTTGTGTACAAAAAAATGAAAAATATTAAGATTTGGGAAAAAAATGTTGGAGATCAATTAAGTGAAAATAGCATGACCTCGTTTCCTTCACACTTAACAAATTAGCTGATATTCTTCACTTACATATGTACAATGTAGTTGTTTCATTTAAAATGTCTAAAAGTAATCCATAAATTGACAGTATTTTTTCACGTTTAACCGAATCTGTACTAATAAAACACCTCAAGTATACAAGATGTGTAATCTATGTTATCATTTGCTTTTCTTTCCGGTGATTTTTATTTTTATATTTTTCATTTTATCATATTTTTTGTAAGATTGAAATACAAAGTGAATTTGGCATCATCTGGTAGGTATATGAGGAGTAAAATGTATAGAATCCAGAGCTGGAATGTAAAAAGCATTGATAAAAATGACAAAACAATTTTGAAAATAAATTATGAAACTATAGTCAGACAAATATTCCAATTTCTTATCGAATAAATATCAGGTTCTCTCAATGTTAATGGTATCTTATTTAAGGGTTGGTATTTATGATGTATCCCTGTATAATTTTCAGTAGTGCATCAATTGAATTCAGATATTGACTATCATATCCATACAGGTAAATTGTAATAGAATGATGACAATTGATATTTAATGCAGCAATAAAATTAAATAGGCGAGTTATCTGATTATTGTTGAAAGGGAAATAAGTAAAATAGTGATAGGAATTCTCACTCGAAAAACCTCACAGATAGGACTATCACTTAACGGAGAGTTAAATTAATCAGAGTATTTATTACTAGCAGAATATCTAAGGTAAAAAAAGTATTGTCCTAATGATCAAAATTGCTTATGCTCTTGTTTTAAGAATTTTAAGACAATAATCTTATATCAAAAAAATAAAATCCGGGAGAATAGCCAGAGAGGATTTTCTAAAATAATAAAATTTGTCATAGGTGACTTTAAATTCAAAATTGACCATGGTTACAGTAATAATCAACAATTTGTGATAGAAGTTTGTAAACTAACATATATTCCATAAAATTAGTGTATTTTTATTCTTTCATTTTCCCTAATAATACAAAAAGCCTAAGAGATAGATATCCTCTTGAGTGAATCAAATGGTTTCTCTTTTTATCCCCCGCTTTCTCCGAAACGGGGGATATTAATTTGCGTTTGTCCGTCTGTCTGTCTGTCTTGATTTTCTTAAAACTTGGTGACAAGGTTAAATGCCTTAAGGGCTCAGCAAAGTTCGATCGCAACTGTCGATGGACCTTATTTAGCGGAGTTATGGCCCTTTGAATTACTAAAAACGTCATTTTCTGCCATTTCTGTGCAATAAGTGAAACAAATGTAAAACGATTTTTTTCAAACTTAGTAATAAGGTTAAATGCCTTAAGGAATTGGCCAATTTCGATCGCGACTTTCAACGGACCTTATTTGGCGGAGTTATGGCCATTTGCTTAAATAAAAAAAGTCAGTTTCTGCCACTTCCATACAATAAGTGTAATAAATATTAACCGAATTTCTTCAAACTTGGTTACAAGGTTGAATGCTTTAAGTGCCTGGCCAAGTTCGATCAACTCTTTCAGCGGATGTTATTTATTTGAGTTATGGCCCTTTAATTTACTAAAAATGTCATTTTTCTGTACTTTCTGTGTAATAACTAACAAATTTTAAAAGTAATATTGTTAAAACTTGGTAACAAAGTTAAATGCCTTCACGGCTTAGCCAAGTTCAATCGCCACTTTTGGCAGATCTTAATTAGCAGATTTGATAACAAAAAAGTCATTTTCCGCCACTTCCGTACAATAACTGTAATATATATTAACCGATTTTCTTCAAACTTGCTAACAATGTTAAATGTCTTAAGGACTCGGCCAAGTTCGATCGCCACTTGCGACGGACCTTATTTAGCAGAGTTATGGCCCTCTGGTTTAATAAAAAAAGGTCATTTTCTGCCATTTTCCTGCAATAACTCTAATAAATACTAACCGATTTTCTTCAAACTTGGTAACAAGGTCAAATTCCTTAAGGGCTTGGCCAAGTTCGATTGCCACTTTTGGTCGACATTATGTAGTTATGAGTTATGGCCCTTTGATGTACTAAAAACGTAATTTTCTGCCATTCCATGTGCAATAATTGTAACAGATTTAAACCGATTTTCTTAAAAGTTAGTAATTAAATTAAAGCCCTTAAGAGCTCAGTCAAGTTTAATAGTCACGTTCAGCGGACATTGTTTTACATATCTTACTTCCGAATAGGACTGAAGTTTATTTTTTCAAGTTTCAACAAAGGTTAAACCTAACGTCAATAATGTTTACCTACAACACAGTGGCTAATCGTACAAATCGGGCAACGCTATTTACGCTCGTGGAAACGCTTCTTTTACATAGAAAAATGACGTCGGGGGAGAGTGCGTGATAAATTTTTGCTCGGTGTTTAACTCACGGCCAATTACCCCAAAAATACAAGTTTCCCACGGAACAGAAAAGTGTTTCAACAATGCGTAGAAGGAAAATTTATGTTTATTGTATTTAACTGTCATGTATTTCACGCACAGTAAAGACAGGTATGCCATATTATGGTTGAAACGAGTGTTTTTAATATACAATGTATATTGAAACAGATATATATCTAAATGAGAATCAGAAATAAAATTTGATTCAGTTAATCATATCATCACAGATTTCAAGGATTACGTAACTTTTTTGTTTTTGTTGAATTTTACTGTTTTTATTATATTTTCTATTTTCTATGCAAAAACGCTTATTGGTATGTACATGTTCACAAAACCGGGTCACCTGGAGTGTGTTGCTTGATACCTTCGATGGCATACTTACAGTGCATATCCCAAAAAAAGGGACAAGAGTTTCACTATACAAGAAGACACAACACGAATATACCACAGTCTCCTAAAACTCGCACCATGCACATCAAGCACCCAACACACCGCACATAAGGGAGGCCGTCCTTTTTATCATCGAAACAATCAAAAGTCTTTTCCTGTAAAACGTAGATTCTAAAACATCGTTTTTCTTGGTTTGATAATGAAGAAACTAAATCTTTTTATTTTAGACATTTTCATACATGTATATACATAATCGAATAAGGTATTCGACAATTTTTAAATCATTTGAGCAAAGATTCGATATACTATATATAATTATCATGTGTTTTGAATTGAAATACCCTGTAAACATTTTGTTACCATGGAAACCAAGCATTTCGAAAACTTTTCTGTTATTCAGCATACTTCATAACCGCTATATACCAATTTTCACTTAAATCTGACAATATCTAAATTTTAACCAATCGGGGGCCTCCAGTTTGTTACTATGACAACCAAATGTGTTTTGAAAGTGATAACATGATGTTCAGCATTCCTCATGACCCTTTTGTACCAATTTTGACTCTAATCTGACATTATCTAAATTTCAGCCTATCAGAGGGCTCAATTTTGTTACCATGGCAACAAACATTTTCGAAATTGTTACCATTAAATTAAGTATCATAATTTATTATTATATTTGCTATATATAAAATCACCCAAAAACTGTACATATAGTCGTTCAAGACCTTTTATCGATGTCGTAATGTATATTTTTGTCAGTATTGTATATGTATCCTAGTATAAGCTTTTCATTAAGAAAATTGATATGAGATGACAGATTAGCCATATAATTTAAGAAGAGACCCACATGTTTCTGATCAGTTTCATTCTTTATTGTCATAAATTGTCATAAAACATACAATGTGTGATTATGGATGCTTGTATACAATGTATGATGTATCAGATCCATATAAACACCAATATACTATTGACATAGTGGTAAATGTCGCATGAAATATCACACGTTTTGAAAGAACCGCATCAACCAAAGCCATGTTTCTAAATTTCGGGTAATATCGGAAAACCGAATTGCATAACGTTAACGTGACTGATATCGGTGATACCAGTATAGATCGGGACCTCCCGAGTCGTATCACGTGATCAACATCGGCAATACCCGTACTGATCGGAATAGTTCGGACACTTCCGAGCTATTTTAAACGTGTTCACGTTCAAAATCAATATTTAAATTTAATTGTTAAATAACTTTGCAAATACGAATTTTATAAAAGTCGGTAAATATGGAAAGTTTGAAAAATACAAAAAATACTAGAAGTCCTTGACCATACAACTTTAAATTCGATGAGAACCGCTTTATCATGTTTCCGCTAATACCATAGTAATACCATCATGTTGTGTGGCGCCTTGATTGACAACTAATGCTGGGTGATTAGGACGACGAATTGAAACATAAGGCGAGTCGCGTTATACAAAGTTATTTGTACAGAAAGTGATGATAATTATCAGTTACGGTCAACCGATAACTTTTGCGAACCTTAAAACAAAATAAGCAATCTAGTCGTTTGCATTCCTTTTAAAAAAATTGGAGTTTTTTTGTTTTATTTTAAACCAATGATTTCTTATCGAGTCATGTGAGTGAAGTTTTAACTTTTATAAACCAAAAGATTTTAATGCTTTTATGGAAACGAGGTGAGTTACATAGTGGATGTTATTATATTTACAGATAGCAGTGCTGCTGTCAGTGTCTCTAGCTGAAGGCCTGTACATGCTTCAGGTAATGTGGAATCAAGTGGTAACCACCAAGTCCTTCCTTATTATGTAATAAAGTGAATCTTCAAACCTTGTTATTGATCATATTTATAAGTTCAGTGATGGGTTGTCATCAATGAGTTCAATAACTTAGAGTGAATTTCGTGTCCATAGAATTCATGTTAAAGCCCGTGTATTCGAGTTAAGGTCGACCCTCTCGTCCTGTTTCCTCTGAAAAATCTAGTTTATATTTACATATATTTTATTTTTAGGCAAACCATTATCACAAAATCTCATTAAAGCGATATGCATATGTCACTAGGTTAATATTTCTTCCAGGGTCGCTTAAAGATATGTACTAATGACTTAAGGTTGTACTCCCCTGAAAAGTCAAAATTTTCTTGTATTAAACTTTTTTTTTCTCATATAGATTTTTGGAAATAGGAGTTCATGCCATAAAAGAAAACGGAAGAAAAAACATATGTCCGTGTGTTCGTTTTTGAGCTATTGTCACTCAAAGATACTTAGTTGACAAAATGTTGGATTTTATGGGAATTTTGCGGTTTTGCCCATATACACAAGGGATTAAAGCCATAACTTCCTAATAAGGTATTTGATATGTATGGATGTTTGTAGAACTTATTTTCCATAAGTCTTCTTTAAAAATATGCCAGTTTCGATTAGTACGACTTATATTTTTTCTCAGAATAACAACATATGCTACCCCTACCCCTTAATTTTGAGCTACAAAATGCACCATTTTCAGCCATTTTTGTCAAATTTAACCATTTATAGACTCTGTATTAACTTTTCTTAATATTTTGCATATCAACAGGGAAAGGGTTACAGGTTGTTCTTTCTAAATCAGGCAGAAAAATGGGGGGTCCGTGTGCTTACTTTTTTGCCCCATTTGAATATTTGTTATTTTTCAGTATTTTAGATTAAAAAATAAAAGTGCTAAAATTACCATTACATGTAAAAATAAAGTGACAAAAGTCACACATTAATGCTCAATAGTTTAATTATCACGAACCCAGTAAAGATTTACAACAAAAATTAGCTCGATACAGCTAAAAATACTGGCGCAGTGATGATTTAAAGATGCTCCACCGCCGACAAATGGTATTTTTTCACTATAAAAAATAGACTTTACACCATTACCAACATTGAAAAGTTTGAGCTTCTAATTCTATTTCAAGTTAAAAATATGAAAAATAATTAATTGCATCCCGAAAAAATTCTGTGGCACTACATTCTATATGGAATGAAGTGCTGATTGCGCATGCACCAAAGGCAAAATGAATTATTTTATATCATTTTTTGTGTTAATAAGACATATATATACACGATAAAACACCAATTATTGTTCAAATAATGAATATCATTTATGCTCTGTCGGCGGTGGAGCATCTTTAAGTAAAAACAATTTCAGTAAAATATGGAAAAACTGTGGCTCTACTCAAAGCGAAAAAAGAAACAATTTTTAAATGGCCGTTTAATGGGCAATTTTTTTTTAAATCTCCGTATAAAACTATCTACTAAAAATAGAAATGAAATTTTTTGACAAAATTTGCAACTGGCAACTTGCTACAGATATTGATAGATTTTATTTGAAAATCTCATAACTTCTTTGATCTACGTCGGAACGAGACTTCAAGGGGACTGAAACCTCAGAAGAATACATCCTTATAATTCCGGATTGTATCATGTTCATACCTTCAGTAAAAATAAAAAATATAAAATTTATAACTATTTTAAATAAGTTTTCTGCATTGAAGCCAAATATTGCTATTTTTCAAATAAATCCGGACCCTTTTTTAGTGCAATTTTGCATCACAATGGCCAAATTTTATTTTCTTTTTTGTGAAAAAAATGATCTGAAGAAAAATCGATTTTTTCTAATTTCCATAAAGACAGACTAATTTACAATAAAAAAAGCCAATAAAAAGCATACCTCACCATATTACACCATAAATTTTGCTTTGAAAACGCTTAAATGTGCTTATTCGTGATACCACTTTACCTTTGTAATTTTTGAAAATTTATTTTTATTATTAGAGCATGCAAAATAAAATAAATAATTTCATACCTTGATAACTTAGGACTTAAACGATGAAAAAAAAAATTCATTCTTAGAATTTGACCTCTGAAAATACCATGAGCCAAGAAAGACTCGAATTTTTTGAATAGCATACAATATTCAGATGACCCTATTGTATCATCATGCATACAATTTTGCTTATCACTGAGTGACAATAAAACAGCCCAAAATGATACCCCTCCTTTGGCATTTTATGCTTAAAATTGAATTTTCTTCTAAAATTGAAAATTGTTGGTAATTTTGGTGAATGTATATGTCCCCTTTCCAAACACAAAACTGTTTAATAATTGCATTTGGTATACAGCGCCAATCAAAAATCATGATAATATGTCCCCGACCACTTTCGAAGCTCGAAACTCGAATGTTTGAATTCAAACATTATGAACTTCCTTCAGCATCGATATACCATGCGAGTTAAGTTCTATCCTCCATAAAGATCGAAACACAGTTATAAATGATAACTATAGTTATCATTTGGACGTGTCTTGAATATTGTGTATTTATTAAAGAAAACAAACTGTGAACGATTTTAATCGGTTTCAATTGGTTAGTTACATTAAACTTAGCAAACGTATAATCTGTTATCTGAATCGCGAAAATCTGTTCGCCAAAAAAAATGTTCATTAGGTATATATCCATCCAATTCGTGCTTCATTGAAGTAGAATTCAAAACAAAATATTATTTTTTGTAACGACGTTGTTTAAACTCGTTTATAGTACATGCACATGTATTTTAAATGTTTACTTTAATTCCTATCTTACGTATTTGTTCCACCAAAACTTACCAAACCAACTAGCTTGCTTATGAGGCTAGGATTGACTTAACCACTGTAAGGAATAATCTACCATTATATTAATCAACAAAATATATCCTATTTAATTTTGTCTATGTTGATTAATCCAAATTTTAGAAACCAATATTTTTTTTTATTTTACTTTAAAAATATTTCATTACCATCTTCCCATTATAGCTACATTATTAATTAGTTATATTTGCTTAACTTTGTTTTTTATGTAATATTCCAATGTTTTTAATTATTTCCAACGTCATTTTGGCAGGATCGACTGGATAACGTCGGCACGGACTTTGTCCTTATGTTTATAAACCAGAAGAAGTCGGGTTTCCCTTTACAGCTGTTCATTACGACCCCTCAGTCTGGCCCTGTCACTGTGAGGGTACGAACACCAGATGAACTCACTGTGGTACAAATAGACATGACACTGCAGGTCTACAGTAGTAACACGACCAACGTCGTCCTACCGGAGACCATCAGAAGTGACCTTAAATCTGAAAAGACTTACAAGTCTATCATTGTAACAAGTGATGACGTTATTGTGTTATTTGCTTCCAATATGCAACATAAGAGCACGGATGCCATGGTCGTGTACCCGACCGACACTCTTTCTGACGAGTACATCGCCGTGTCTAAGGAATCCGATATCCCTAACCCCGCCTATATCGGGTCCAACATTGGGGTTGTGGCCCTGGAGATGGGGGCGGTGTCCTTCTATCTACCGACTACTATATCTGTGGTGTATGACGGTGTTACCTACTCAGGGGAGATACATATCACTCTACATCAGTATGAAGTGTTTCACCTGGTAGCAGGAGATGTCACTGGGATCCACGTCAAATCTAATACCACCTTGGCGGCGTTTTGTGGACATTCGTTTATCAAGTTGGGAGGCGACAGTGGTGACCACATGGGGGTCATGCTTCCTCCGATGAAGTCTCTTGGCCGTCAGTACATGGTAGTAAAGAAGCCTTCTTATCTGGTCACTCGGGAACATATCCGTGTGGTCAGCACAGTGGCTACCACTAACTTCACCATCAGTCACGATTCTTCAACTGACGTCATTGAACTTCAGGAAATAGGGTCGTATTACGAGTTTGATCTACCAGACACTGGTGCCGTGATAAATTCAGACCACCCCATACTGGTGGCACAGATCAGTCTGTCGAGGTGTATTGATGGGGTGGCCAAAGGAGATCCATCCATGTCTTTAGCTTTCTATCCGGACTTCCTTCACTCCGAATATACATTTGGTGTTCCGGCGAAAGCGGGTACAAACCTGGTTCAGTACAACTTGTTGATTATCGCACAGACAGCATACACGAGTAACATACTAGTTGATGGAATCCATCTATCGCTAAGTACTTGGTTCAGCATATCCAGCGGTGAATTTTCTGCCACAGAAATCACAGATATCTCGGAAGGTACACATACGCTGAAAGCTGTTGGACCGGAGATCAAACTAGCAGGGGTCATATATGGCTTTGGAAATAGCGAACATTTTCAGACAGCTATTGGTCGGTATTTAGGGGAACCACGCGACCAGGTAGGTATGCTGCAGATATATATCAAAAACAGAGACTTGGGGGTTCCGGTTTCTTCGTCGGTATTGTTTTTCAATAAGAACGTCTTCATGTTTTTGGTCCACTGATTGGGAAACTATTCTGGCTATAGGTAAGACACCTATAAATAGAATCTCGCCTCTGATTGGCCAAAAATTAATGTTGATGGCTCGAGACTGAACTTCATGTTAGAGGGTGGACTATTGGCTTAAAATAAACCATTTTTGTCAACTAATGCCATAAATATTAAATGCATGTTTTCTACTCTTTGAAAATAATATTTGAGCATTAATTTTTGCATTTGGGGGATATTTAGGGTAATTTTGAAAATTTGACAACTTTCTGTGATTTCACTTAGTATTCTGTGCGGGACTGCTTTATTTTAGACGAGCATGGGTTTTGGAAGAAGTTTTATTGGTGAACATGCTTTTTTCACTTCGTAACTGTATTCGTGACTGAATTACCTTTCTAACAAGTATAAGTAAGCTATATTTGTATGAACAGAATTTTAGATACACTTATTAATGCTAGCATTATCGCCTATGGGAAATCTATACGCTAGTCTTACCTATATCGGGCGGAAAATCTTCAAGTACCACTCAGTTAAATGAAATGTATTTATTATATATCATTCCTCCTCTAAAAAAATCATATTCCACCTCATCGGAAACCTCACCGGAATTGCCGCAACTTGCCTTTCTTATATTATGTGAAAAACTACAAGGCGCAACAATGACGTTTAATAAATGAGCAATATCGAGTATAGTCGCTTCCACAGCACCACCAATGACAGAATAGTTCAATATTACAAGAACAAGAATTCAATATCTCTCTTTATATAAAAACCAATACTTAAATTTTGTCGCCTTAATTACCGAAGTTTAAAAAACGAAGCTGAAAGATTTTGATCGATCAGAGCACGAACAGCGGAAGATGCATATTGCAATATTTCGACAAAATATGATACTATGAGAATGATCTGAAAAATAAATAAACTAGAGTCAAAAATCAATAATTATCAATGAAAATTCTAATTAAAAGTTAAAGTCTTGTATTATGTGTTACATGCATATGCATAAGACCAGAACTACCCATCTGGTATTGTGTGTTATATGCAAAAGACCAGAACTACACATCTGGTATTGTGTGTTATATGCAAAAGACCACAACTACACATCCGGTATTGTGAGTTATATGCATTAGACCAGAACTATTCATCTGGTATTGTGTGTTATATGCATTAGACCAGAACTGTACATCTGGTATTGTGTGTTATATGCATAAGACCAGAACTACACTTCTGGTATTGTGTGGTATATGCATAAGACTAGACCTACACATCTGGTATTGTGTGTTATATGCAAAAGACCACAACTACATATCTGGTATTGTGTGGTATATGCATTAGATGAGAACTACACATCTGATATTGTTTGTTATATGTATATACATAAGACCAGAACTACACATCTGGTATTGTGTGTTATATGCATAAGACCAGAACTACACATCTGGAGTTGTGTGTTACAATGTATATACATAAGACCAGAACTTCACATCTGGAATAGTGTGTTATATGCATTAGACCAGAACTACACATCTGGTATTGTGTGGTATATGCATTAGACCAGAACTACACATCTGGTTTTGTGTGGTATATACATAAGACCAGAACTACACATCTGGTTTTGTGTGGTATATGCATTAGACAAGAACTACATATCTGGTATTGTGTGGTATATGCATTAGACCAGAACTACATATCTGGTATTGTGTGGTATGTGCATTAGACCAGAACTACACATCTGGTGTTGTGTGTTACAATGTATATACATAAGACCAGAACTTCACATCTGGAATAGTGTGTTATATGCATTAGACCAGAACTACACATCTGGTATTGTGTGGTATATGCATTAGACCAGAACTACACATCTGGTTTT
>SAYR01029910.1:899472-1016631 GCA_004382745.1 Argopecten irradians irradians
CCAGATGTGTAGTTCTGGTCTTATGCATATAACACACAATACCAGATGTGTAGTTCTGGTCTTATGTATATACATTGTAACACACAACACAAGATGTGTCGTTGTGGTCTTATGCATATACAAACACACAATACCAGATGTGGTAGTTCTTGGTCTAATGCATATAACACACCAATACCAGATGTGTAGTTCTGGTCTAATATATATACATTGTAGACAACACAAATTAAACCAGTTGTTTGGTTTGGTATACTGGTCTTATGTATATGCATATAACACCACAGAATACCAGATGTGTAGTTCTGGTCTTATGTATATGCATATAACACACAATACCAGATGTGTAGCTTCTGGTCTTATGTAAATACATATAACACCACACAAATACAAGATTGTAGTTCTGGTCTATATGTATATACATATAACACACAATACCAGATGTGTAGTTCTGGTCCTTTATGTAAATACATATAAACACACAGTACCAGATGTATAGTTCTGGTCTTAGTATATAATATAACACACAATACCAGATGTGTAGTATCGGTCTTTAGTTTATACCACACAAACCAGAATGTGTATTCTGGTCTAATGCATATAACACACAATACCAGATGTGTAAGTTCTGGTCTAATGCATATAACACACAATACCAGATGCTGTAAGTTCTGGTTTTATGCACATACCACACAATACCAGATGTGTAGTTCTGGTCTAATGCCACATACCACCACAATAACCAGAGATGTGTAGTTCTGGTTTTAGCATCATACCACACAATACCAGATGTGTAGTTCTGGTCTTATGCATATTTTAACACCAAAATATACCAGATTGGTAGACTTTGTCACCTTCATCTAACAATATATAACACACAATACCCAGGATGTGTAGTCCTGGTCTAATGCATATAACACACAATAACCAGATGTGTAGTTCTGGTCTAATGCATATAACACACAATACCAAATGTGTAGCTCTGGTCTAATGCATATAATACCACAATACCAGATGTGTAGTTCAGGTCAAGCATATAACACACAAATACCAGATGTGTAGTTCTGGTCTTATGATATACCAACAACCACATAAACAAAACACCAGAAGTAGCTAGTTTCATCTATGCAATACCACACAATACCAGATGTGTAGTTCTGGTCTAATGAGCAACTATTTAACCACACAATACCAGCATGTGTATTCTCGTCTAATGCACTATTACCACACAATACCAGATGTGTAGTTTTCTGGTCTCTAATGCATATAACACACAATACACAGATAGTGTAGTTCTGGTCTTAAATGAAATATACATTACACCAATACCAGATATGTGTAGTTTTAGTCTCTAATTTCATAACACACCAAAAAGATACTAGAGTTATGAAGTTCTGGTCTAATGCATATACTAACACAATACCAAGTATGTGTATTTACTGGGATACTATGCATATAATCACCACAAAAACGCAGTATGAATAGTTCTGGCTCAATGCAATATACACACAATAACCAGATATGTAGTACTGGTCTTATGCATATAACACACAATACCAATGTGTAGTTCTGGTCTAAAGCATATAAACAACAACAATACCAGATGAATTAGTTCTGGTCTAATGCACATACCACACAATACCAGATATTTATTAGTTCTGGTCTTAATGCACATACCACACAATACCAGATATGTAGTTTTGGTCTAATGTATATCCACACAATAGCCAGAATGATAGTTCTGGTCTAAGTTTACATATAACACACTATTCAGATGTAGGAAGTTCTGGTCTTATGTATATACAAACACACCAGAACCAGATGTGTATTGTTCATAGTATCTAATGCATATAACACACACATATCCAAGATGTGTAGTCTTGGTCTAATGCATATAACACACACTATTCCAGAAGTGATTTAGTTCTTCTGGTCTTAATGTATATACATTGATAACACACAACAACCAGATGTGTTAGTTCTGTCTCTATGCATTATAACACACAATACCAGATGTGTAGTTCTGGTCTGTCTATGTATTCAATCATATAATCAACACAAAATTATCAGATGTGTAGTTCTGGTAATGCATATTACCACAATTCTATGCTAGTTCTGTCTTATGCATATACAACACAACTCGATTAGCACGTCTGGTCAATGCATATAACACCACAATACCCAGACGCTGTAGTTTCGTTCTTCTCTAATGCATATAACCACACATCATACCAGATGTGTAGCTCTGGTCTAATGCATATAAAACAAACCAGATGATGTTAGTTCAGGTCTAATGCCATATAAACACACAATACCAGATGTGTAGTTCTGGTCTTATGTATATACCACACAACAACCAGATGTAGTAGTTCTGGCCTGATGTATATACATGGTATCAACACATCAATACCACGATGTGTAGTGTCCTGGTTCTAAATGCACTAGTACCACAGCACATACAGATTGCTAAGTTCTGATCTAGATGGGCATTATAACACACAATACCCGATGTGTATTATCTGAGTTAATGCATAATAACACACCACACCAAAGCGACAATGAATCAGTACTTGAGCGCTCAATGCACCATATCATCCCACACCAATCACCAGATATGTAGTTCTGTCTAAATGCAAATAACTCACTATATACCAGTTTAGTTCTCCTTCTACATTGCATATAAACACACAACACAAGATGTACGCATTAGTTCTTGTCTAATGCACATACCACACAATACCATATAGTGTAGTTTCCTGGGCTTATGCAGTATACCACACAATACTAGATATGCTAGTTCTGCGTCTAATGCATAGATAACCACCACAATACCAGATGTCTGTATTTCGGTCTAATTGATAACACACTATTCAAGTGAAGTTTGGTCTATGTATACCACAAATAAACCAGAATGTGTACGTTGACTGGATCTTACAATTTCATAACCACACAATACAGATGTGTGGAGTATCTCTGCGCATCTAACTGCATATCAATAATCACTATTCAGATGTGAAGCGTCTGGTCATTATGGTAAATATACATTGTAACACAACAACGAGACCCAGATGTGTAGTTCTGGGTGTCTAATGTCAGCATACCACACAATACAGATATTGTATTCCTCATTGGTCTAATGCAATATACCAACACAAAATACCAGATATATGTAGCTTCTGTTCAATGCAGTGATTACCACACAATACCAGATGGTGTAGTTCTGGTATCCTCAATGTATATTACCACTCACAAAACCAGATGTGTAGTCTGATCTAATGCATAATACCTACACCATTACTACCAGATGTTGTAGTTCTGGGTCAATGCATATATACTACACTATCCAGATGTGAAGTTTCTGGTCTTTATGTACTTAACATTTGTAAACACACAACTCCAGATTGTAGTCTGCGTCCTTATGCATATGAACACATAATACCCAGATGGATTCATGGTCTTATGTTATATACATATAACACACAATTACCCAGATGTGATTCTGGTCTTATGTTTATTTACCACACAAAGAGCAAGATTGTGTATTCTGCAGACTCTAATGCATATAACACACAATACCAGAGAGAGTAGTCTTGTCTAAATGAGACCAATATAAACACACCAATACCAGCGTAGTCTCTGGGTTTTATGCACCATACCACCACAATAACCCAAGATGTGTGTAGTTTCTCTATATCTCTATCTATATCTTCACACAATACCAGATGTGCGTAGTCTGGCTTATGTATATACATTCGAAATTATATACCAGATGTGTAGTTCTGGTTCAAAAAACGCTGCACATACCACACAATACCAATCTGTTAGTCTTGCTGTTCATTTATACAATATTAACTATCTATCAATATTTACCAAGAGTGTGCGTAGTTCTGGTCTTAGGCATATTAACACCACCTTAAAATACCAGAGGGTGTAGATTGCTGGTCTAATTCCACTACAACACACAATCACCAGATGTGTAGTCTGCGTTGTCTTATGCATAATAACACACAATACCAGATGTGTATAGCTCTGTTCTAATGCATATAAATATCACGACCTTTAATTACACAGAATGAATAGGTCCTGTCTAAGTACACATACCTACCACAATACCCAGATATGTAGTTCTGGTCTTATGGCATACTAACACACACAATAACCAGATGGTGGAGTTCTGGTCTTATTGTATAACATTGTAACACAGCAACACCAGATGAGTTCTTTTTTTTTTCTTATCTCATTATGTTATCTTTTGGCCCGGGATTCATAGAGTGGTGTCCTGACACTTATAACACAACAATACGCAGAATGTGGAGTTCGGGTCTTAAATGATAACATTAAAACAACACAATACCCAGATGTGTAGTTGCTAGGTCTTATGATTTATTTACCACACAACAACCATATGTGTAGTTCATGGTCTAATGCATATCATATCACACAAATACCAGATGGTGTAGTATTCGTCGGTCTAAATGCATATGATAACACACAATACCCAGATGTGTAGTTCTGCGTTTTATGCACATACCACACAAAACTCAGATGTGTAGTGTTCATGTTCTAATGCACATACCACACAATACCAGAGTGTATTCTGGTCAATGTATATAACACAAAATACCAATGTGTTAGTTTCCTGGATCTAATGACACATACCACACAATACCAGATGTGTAGGGTCTTGTGTCTATACATATAACACACAATCCAGATGTGCAGTTCTGGTCTTACGCATAATAACACACAATACCAGAGAGGTGTTAGTTCTGGCTCTAATGCATATAATCACACATACCAGATGTGTAGTTCTGGCTCTTAATGCTATAACACCACAATACCAGATGTGCACCCCGACAATAAATAGCTCTCGGTCTAATGCATATAAAACACAATACCCAAGAATGTGTAGCTTACAGAGAATTCTTAATGCAAATATAACACACAATACCAAGGATGTGAGTTTCTGGCTTATGTATATACACACACAAAACCAGATGTAATTCTGTGGTCTGATGTATTATACATATAACACACAATACCAGATGTGTAGATTCTGGGCTCTAATGCAATATACCACACCATGATACCAGATTCTGTAGTTTTCTGGTCTTCAAAGCACTAGTAACAGCGACCAAATACCATATTAGTTCTGTCACTGATTCCATGCATATACCCACACATACCAGAATCTGTAGACTTCTGGCGTCTAATTGCCACTATCTACCCACTACACGGCGAAGGTGGTATGCTACAGTTCTGTCTATGGCATATATAACCACACCAATACCCAGATTGTCGCTAATTTTCCTAGCGTCTAATGCATTATAAACCAACAACAATACAGTATGGATATTTAGTCTCCTGTCCTAATGCACATACAACCACACAATACCAGAGATGTAGTATTCGAGCTCCGTAAGTGGCATCTATACCACAACAATACCCACGGATACAGTCTCTGGAGTCTAAGGATGCATATAATACACACAATTTACCAGATTTACTGTAGCTATCTGTGTCTAATGCATATCATATACACACACACAAAACCATAATGCTAGTAGTCTGGCTATCTCAAGACAAAACTTATCATACACCACACATAAATATCACAGCATATGTACGTCTGCTGGTCTCTCAATGTCATAAAACCATACCACACACTTTACACCAGGCATGCATGATTAGTACCTGCGTCTAATGCACTAATTACCACACATAAACCAGACATGTAGTTCTGGTACTTTATACCGTATACTTACCACACAATACCAGACATGTTGAGCGTTCTTTGGTCTATTGCGCATTATAAACACACAACTATATTGCCAGATTGTGAAACTTCTGGTTCATTATGTATATACCATACAAATTACGGCGAACTTGTGTAAAGTTTCTGGATCTAATGCATATTACCATCACCAAAGTCTACCAGATGTGATCAGTCTCTTGCCTCGTAAATCAGCGATATAACACACTATATCCAGTATGTGAAAGTTTCTGGTCTATGTTATAATACATTCGTTTATACACAACACCCGAGAGTGATGTGTAGTTCTACGCGGCGTGCTTATGATATGAACACACAAATTACCAGGCGACTGAGTTCTCTCTTGGTCTTATGTTCATACAATTCCTTAGTAAACAACAAACGAATATCAGATGTGCTAGTTCTCCATCTAATGCACATATACCACACTAAACCAGCATGTGTAGTTCTGTAGCGTAATGCCTTAGATAACAACACTATTACACAATTGTTCTTGAATGTTCTGCGTCTTTCTGTAAGTATTACATTGTAAACACACACCACACCTCGAGATGTGTAGTCTATGGTTCTTATATGTACGGCACAATAATACCACACAATCAACAAGATATGTAGTTCTGCTCTAATGCAGTATAAACACACTTATTCCAGATGTGAAAATCTGGGTGCGTTATGTTAAACATATGTAACCACACAACAACCCATCGATGTAGTAGTTCTGGTCTAATGCACTATAACACACCTCAATTTACCAGATGTGTATTTCTGGTATCTTATGATATATACCATTTATGGCTGCTTAACACACAACACAAAGAATGTGTTCATTGTGGTCTTATGCATATAACACACAATTACCAGATGTGTAGTCTGGTCTATAAATGCATAATAAACACACAATAACCAGATGTGAGCTTCCTGGCGTCTAACTAATATTACTTAAAATTCATTGTCAACACACAAACAGTTGTGTAAGTTCTGGTTCTTATGCTGAACTTCTGAGTTCAATAAACAATATAACACACGAATCCAGAGTGTAGTATCTGTCTAGATGTAAATGATAACAACCATCTTATAAACACACAATACCAAGAGTTGTAGTTCTGGTCCTAATGCATATAACACCCATACAGATGTGTATTCTGCTCTAACCTAATATTATATATGACATTGATAACAACACACAAATACTACAGTGTGTAGTTCTGAAGTCTTTATATTATGTATTTGACGGAAACAAATTTGTAAATAATATCATACAATATACAGCGACAATACCGAGATGGTTGTCTATGTTCTGGAGACATAAATGCGCACTATATAAACATCCAATACAGATGTGTAGTTCTGGTCTAAATAGGCTATAGATAACCATTGTAAACACTTAATTACCAGTCTGTGTAGTTCAGCGTCTTATATTGCGTATTATGCATTGTAATAACACCACAATTAATCCATGATGCGTTTCGTCTTCAATTGTATATGCAAATATAAACCACCAGCAAAAATACCCAGATGCTGCTAATTTTCTGAGCGTAACTTTACTGTATATTGCATATAAACCACCCACCAATAACTCCAGTGAGGTCAGGTCTGATCTGTCTCATATAAATACGAATATTAAACACACATAAATACACGTTAGTGTAGGTCTGAGTGTTCTCTCGGTTGTAAATAAAACCGAGGTCATAACCACACAATACCAGATGTCGTAGTTTCTGTCTCTTATGTAAATACAATATAACACACAGTACCATGATGTATAGTTCTGCGTCTTGATGTAGATTTATACACAATTAAACACACAATACCCAATCTGATATATTCTGGTCTACTAATGTTTATACCACACACGAAATCCACGATCGTTGTAGTGTCTGTCGAATGACTATGATAAACACACCAATACCCACAAGATGTGTAGTCTCTGTTATCTAATGCATATAACACCAAATATTAGCAGATGTGTAGTTCCTGTTTTCATGCCATCATAAACAGGAACAGGCATTAGAATACCAGAATGTGTAGTTTCGTGGTCTAATGCAATCGACACACGACTTAACCGAGACTAGCTGGGAAGTTGTGGTCTATGTACACATCACAGCAGCTACATACCAGATGTGATATGTGTACTCTCGTTAATCGCATATAACACACAATACCAGATGTGTACGCTTTTCCTGTTTTCTATAGTGGCATGATCATAAGAAACAACCTAACTCACCAGATGTGTAGTCTTCACGGCTACAATGCAACTAAACTACAAGGGACACTACCAGATGACTAGTTGCTGTGCCCTAGTCATGAAAGGTACCAGCACTATATAACCCAGAGTCAGACCTGTTTATGAGCGTGTCTGGAGTCTGATGCATAATATACACACACACACAACTTACCAGATTACGTAGTTCTAGGTCTAATGCATATTACCAACAATATATACCCAGATGTGTGCACGTTTCTGGGCTCTAATGACATAATTCAACCAGCAAAGTGACACAAATATAGTGAGAATGTATATCTTATAGTTAAAATCTATACTATAAAAACACACTATTCCAGATGAGAGTGAATTCTCATAGCTTTAACTGGTAGATACATCTGATATTTTACCAACAACAGCCAGAATGTGATAACTTAACATCGGAGTCCATTATGCCAATAACACTATTCAATAACCAGAATGAATTTAGCTGATAAGTTTAACACTGGCTCATATAGCTAGATACATAGGAATCCAAATCAATACATGGCAGAGTGTGTACATCAACCAAAATGCCATGTCAACCAACACTAACACAATACCAGATGCGTGTAGTTCGCGTCTAATGCATCTATAAACCACCACTATCAGATGTGAAGTCTTTTCTGTTCTATAAATGTTCATACTACATTGTAAACACGACCAACACCAGATGTGTATTCTGGTCTAATGGCATATACCATCTAAGCAATAACCAGATGTTTTGTAGTTCGCTGGATCTAAATGCCATTGAAACCACACATATTCCAGATGTGCAGTTCTGGTACTTCTATTTATATACATTTGTCACACAACACACACTACCACTCTCCCCCCCGCGGCCCCCCCCCCCCCCCCCTTCCCCCCCCCCGCGCCCCCCCCCCTGATGTATAGTTCTGGTTTCTAATAGCATATAACACACAAATACCAGATGTGTAAGTTCTGCTGTCTAATATATATATTCATTGTAACACACCAATTAACCATTGTGTAGTTCTGGTGCTTATGTATATGCACTATCTATGAACATCATACATATTACCCGATAGAGTAGTGTCATTTCTAATTGCTTATATACTCATATACAAACACACACATATGCACGCGAGATGAGTGAATAGCTCTCATGTTTAATGCATATAACACACAATACCAGATTGTGTAGTTCTGGTCTAATATATATAACATTGTAACACACAATACCAGTGTGTAGTTCTGTTCTTTATGTATATGCATATAACACACAGATACCAGATTGTAGTTCGGTCTTATGTATATCGCATATAAACACAAAGTACCAGATGTGTATTCTGGTCTTATGTATATGCATATATCACACAATACCAGTTGTGTAGTCTGGTCTTATATAAATTACATATAACACACAATACCAGATGTGTAGGTTCTGCGTCTTATGTATAACATAATTAAACACACAATACCAGATGTGTATCTGGTCTTATGTAAATACATATAAACACACAGTACCAGATGTATAGTTCTGCGTCTTATGTATATACCACACAATTACCAGTGTGTAGTTCTGGTCTTATGATTTATACCACACAAACCAAGATGTGTAGTTCTGGGTCCTAATGGCATATAAACACACAATACCAGATGTGTAGTCTTGGTCTAAATGCATATAACACACAATACCAGATGTGTAGTTCTGGTCTAATGCATATACCACACAATACCAGATGTGTATTCTGGTTCCCAATGCATATAACACACAATACCAGATATCGTAGTTCTTGTTACAATGTATATACATAAGACCAGAACTACACATCTGGTATTGTGTGTTATATGCATTAGACCAGAACTACACATCTGGTGTTGTGTGTTACAATGTATATACATAAGACCAGAGCTTCACATCTGGAATTATGTGTTATATGCATTAGACCAGAACTACACATCTGGTATTGTGTGGTATATGCATTAGACCAGAACTACACATCTGGTATTGTGTGGTATATGCATCAGACCAGAACTACACATCTGGTTTTGTGTGGTATATACATAAGACCAGAACTACACATCTGGTATTGTGTGTTATATGCATTAAACCAGAACTACACATCTAGTATTGTGTGTAATATACATAAGACCAGAACTACACATCTGGTATCTTGTGGTATGTGCATTAGACCAGAACTACACATCTGGTATTGTGTGGTATGTGCATAAGACCAGAACTATACATCTGGTATTGTGTGGTATATGCATAAGACCAGAACTACACATCTGGTATGGTGTGTTATATGTATATACATAAGATCAGAACTACACATCTGGTATTGTGTGTTATATGTATATACATAAGACCAGAACTACACATCTGGTATTGTGTGTTATATGTATATACATCAGACCAGAACTACACAACTGGTATTGTGTGTTACAATGTATATATATTAGACCAGAACTACAAATCTGGTATTGTGTGTTTTATGCATTAGACCAAAACTACACATCTGGTATTGTGTGTTATATGCATAAGACCACAACTACACATCTGGTGTTGTGTGTTACAATGTATATACATAAGACCAGAACTACACAACTGGTATTGTGTGTTACACTGTATATATATTAGACCAGAACTACACATCTGGTATTGTGTGTTATATGCATTAGACCAGAACTACACATCTGGTATTGTGTGTTTTATGCAATAGACCAGAACTACACATCTGGTATTGTGTTGTATATGCATTAGACCAGAACTACACATCTGGTTTTGTGTGGTATATACATATGACCAGAACTACACATCTGGTATTGTGTGTTATATGCATTAGACCAGAACTACACATCTGGTATTGTGTGTTATATGCATAAGACCAGAACTACGCATCTGGTATTTTGTGTCATATACATAAGACCAGAACTACTCATCTGGTATTGTGTGTTATATGCATTAGACCAGAACTATTCATCTGGTATTGTGTGTTATATGCATTAGACCAGAACTACACATCTGGTATTGTGTGTTATATACATAAGACCAGAACTACACATCTGGTATTTTGTGGTATGTGCATTAGACCTGAACTTCACATCTGGTATTGTGTGGTATGTGCATAAGACCAGAACTACACATCTGGTATTGTGTGTTATATGCATTAGACCAGAACTACACATCTGGTATTGTGTGTTATATACATAAGACCAGAACTACACATCTGGTATTTTGTGGTATGTGCATTAGACCAGAACTACACATCTGGTATTGTGTGGTATGTGCATAAGACCAGAACTACACATCTGGTATTGTGTGGTATATGTATAAGACCAGAACTACACATCTGGTATTGTATGTTATATGTATAAGACCAGAAGTACACATCTGGTATTGTGTGTTATATGTATATACATAAGACCAGAACTACACATCTGGTATTGTGTGTTATATGTATATACATAAGACCAGAACTACACATATGGTATTGTGTGGTATATGTATAAGACCAGAACTACACATCTGGTATTGTGTGTTATATGTATATACATATGACAAGAATTACACATCTGGTATTGTTTGGTATGTGCATAAGACCAGAACTACACATCTGGTATTGTGTGTTATATACATAAGACCAGAACTACACAACTGGTATTGTGTGTTATATACATAAGACCAGAACTACACATCTGGTATTTTGTGTTATATACATAAGACCAGAACTACACATCCGGTATTGTGTGGTATGTGCAGAAGGTAAAACTCTTTGTTACTTTGACAATGTCACTATAATTAGTGAACGTTACTACAGATATTTAGTAAATAGAAAAAGTACAGGAAAATAGGTATTACAAAGTCAACCCAGTAAACTGGATGATTATCAATTATATCTATTTCTTATTATCTCAACCACTGTAAAGTCTTCATTAACACTGGTATCGGATCTTCTGTTTTAGATCGATACCTCGAAGGATGTCAACACAAGTAAGTAATCTTTATATACTGTTCACGAATCTTCATTGCATCTAAATATTTTCTCCGATTCATTACAGAACTAGAGCCATTAATTGAATTAATCAATATTATCATTTATCTAATTGTTTTACAGTTTTACATTAGATATATTTATATACCAACTTTTACACACAAAAAAATATATTTCATATTTTAACAGTTGTCTCCTTATGTTTAAATTTGAATATAGATATGGAAATATATATATCAAAATCATATTGAGCACAGCATAGTTATAACACCTAGTCATATCTAAGTGGATGATTTCAATCTGAAATACATAAATCCTAGTGTATATTATCAAAATAATTTCTTGGTGCCTTCCTTCTAACTTAAAATTCCTGAAGTTAATTACAATCTTTAAGATAATTGATTCTAATTCTATTATACAGTAATGTAATGTAATATTTTTTACCTTGATGTTATGGACAAATTTTCCTGCAGTGTTGATTTGGATTTGTTCCACCAGAGATACATATGAATCAATGTTCAAGTTAAATATACTTATACTCTCTAACTAAACAATGCATTTAATCACATTTAGTAATATCTTTATAATTGATTATTTTTTCATTTTCATTCTACATTTGACGTTGTGATTGGTCGATTTTTTTTCATACCGCAATAATAAAAAAAAAATCAAGAATGGCGCACGACGTTGTTTATTTGGGAAAAATAATCCTGTGCAATATCAATGGAATGGACGTTTAAAAGTAATTCATCTGATGAAGTAGGTGAAAATAAATTATAAAAATTGATGTTACATTTTTTGTTTTAATTTCATGAGGTTATGAATTGGGTTTGCAAACACAAAACCAAGTGAAATTCAAAACTAGTGACAGATGCATTTCGACATGCTACATCAGTTCTTGAATATTGGTGTTACAGACACGTGTCGACATACCTCATCAGTACAGAGATTCCAAGACTATTTACCACCCGAGCCGCCATTCTCCAACACAACGACAGGGTCGCCTCTGATGTGTCTGGCTCAGTGTCTACAGTACAGTGCATGTTACCTTCTGGCCACAAAATCAACCTCGGGAGGGCCAACATCCTTCCCAACAGCCTCAGGAGGGCCAACATCCTTCCCAACAGCCTCAGGAGGTTCATCCTCCTCCTCCTCCTCCTCAGTGATTTGTCTACTGTACACCACTGCAGGAGCAAGTGGACATTTACAGCCGGAAAATGGATATACACTGTACAGGAGATTCAAATGAGTACTTTTGATAAGTTTCTTTGTGGCACGTATTTTGTACTACAAAGTAATGAAATATACAAAACGTGAGGAAATTTCAGGCCCACATGCAGAAATATCACGCCAGAGCGGCATTGGGGATAGAATATTGTCATACAGCACTGTAGTTCCCATCGGAACAATTTGTAAGAACAATTTTCTAAACACTCTCAAAATAAGATGATACTATTAGTAGAATTAATAAGGGAGTGACTTTCAAAAACCTACTTGTCCTGCTAAGTTTAGTGAATATATTATATCAGATATGTCATTCTACTCTAATAATTGGAATATACTAAAACTACAATCCAAAACATGAGCGAATGTTGTTAAACATCGTGTACGTAGCATATGGGAAATGTTGTATTTGTAGAAGTCATACAATTATTTGATATTTAGAAACAAATAAAGTAGTTAAATTTTCCGTGTGTTTTGGGTACTGTGTTGCCATATCATAACATCTTTCACTTGTTTATGTCGCAAACATTATTCATTTTGTTGTAGGTATTATTTATTTTTTCACTTGTGCTATTCTGTTAGCTTATGCACGGCGAAATTTAAATGTATTAAAATGCATTTGTTTATTGAAGTCCATATCCAGCACAAGAAGTACTTACTTCTATCGATTGTAACGGAACTAATATTGCATATTAATTCTTGTAATATGTTCTGTTATTTTGTTCTTGAACAGCATAGTAAATATAATGAAGATGATAATTTGTAAATATTCTTTTTCTGATTTATAAATGCCACTTGGCAGAACTAATAATTATTTGCTACAATCAATGCTCCCGTACTATGACATACAAATTATTGATATTCTGATGCTCAGTAACAGAAATATAGAGGAGATCTGTAAAATGTCGGATTAAAACGGTGTGTACAACAATAGGACCCACAGGTAAAAAGGTATTGTTATAGAGAGTTAATTAGTCCAGGTAAACTGCCGACTAACACCGATATATCATTGGCTACAGATAAGTCATTATACAAGTAAAAATGCAGTATCGGTTTGCATATTTTTAATTTGCGTCCCACATGGCAAGTATAATTTTGAACCTGTTTAATTTCGTTCATATATTGCATTTGTCTCATTTTTCTGCATAATTTAATTTCATCTTTCATCAAAATTTCATTTTATTTTCTACTTACCGCTATTGAGTGGTATTAGACTCAGAAAATTGTAAATAGTTGTCAGTAAAATACTGTTTTATAACTTTAAGCAAGGATAGTGCCGCCATGAAATCGTTCCTACCTGTAATTCTGATTGAGGCTATGGTACTAGTACTGTCCACTTGTACACTGGATATCACTTCACAAGTGGACATATATGCCTCACTGAGACCATTTTCCCTGGTAAACTGTATAGAGCAGTGCATTCAGAGACCGAGATGTAGCTTTATACTGCTGGAGGAGAAAACAAAAACGTGTTTTCTGAACAGGAAGATCGCAAAAACATCCATGCTACGGATCAAAGGATTTAAGTATGGCGAAAAACCATTCTCCTCCCAGCAGGTAAGATTCTGGCTACAGTTCTTTGTCAACTAAACTGAAGGTACGAGATATGCGTCAATCATAACCCTATGTATATGAATTTTATTCAAACATTTTATCGGTGAAATAATGACATATTGAATACAGGGGTTTCGAGATCTCAAACAGAGGTGGGTTAAGTACGATTTAGACCCACCTTCCAGTGATTGAGATATCTTCTGGTGATTATGACGTCGCCAAAATCACCGAAAGATGGTAATAATCGACGGCAAATAAAAGTCCCCCTACTCTTGACTGTTGCATAAAGCTATTGTCTTTTCAAAATATGTAAATTAACTAAATACCGTCGCATGTTGTGTATATGTACAAACAACAAGTATATTTGGTGTGGTTTGTTGTTGTATGTATATATTGATTTCTTTTAAATGTGTTACATGAACGAATAACAGAAATGAGAAACCAGCAGCTAAATTCAAAACACAATTTAATTATATATATACACAATATTATACAGAGATGGTTTACAATGTCTAAAGTAATTGGTGGTGGTACAAGAGTAATACGATGATTTAAAGTGTTACTTATCTGTATGCGAATGTCCTGGTATAATCCTTGATCCTTCCAGATTTCAAATTAACAATAATCACCAATCCACGAGCAAAATGAATGTCCACAGATGATTTGTAAAGTTCCAGGCAATATGAATAAATCCACACAAAGTGTTGTAATAATCCACAGATAAAGTCACAATAGCTCTCCCAATAGAATCTAATATGGCACTGTACAATTCTTGATATGTCTCATTACAGGTCTCATTACAGTTCTGATTAGCTTTGGACAGTTGGAGTATATATAGCAAAACCCTAGTTCACGAATATTGGAGAACCTTCTACTTCTAGAAATATCTAACTAAAAACAGTAAACAAATAAACACACAGAACTTTCTGGAAATAGATCATTCTAGATCTCTACTTATAATCAACATGTTTACAAACAAGTATGTTTATACATGATAATATTCTAGAAAGTTCTATAACCTAGATTAATGATATGACCTTTATAGGATGTATTGATAATAAAGCTATAGGAGTTATCTCCCTTACCTCATAACTTCATGTATTTAGTGTCATACATAACAAATGTACATCTCAAAGAAAATATTGATGAGGTCATGTACATTTGTTCTTTAAAGCAGTGGAATAATCTAATACTAAACAGTAAAATGATCTTACCTCGCCATTTAATTGGAAAAAAATCTACGACAAATTTCACTCAATCCACGTCCTTTTGGGGCCTAGAGGATTACCCCGAACGTCATACTTACCTGTTAGGTCGACTTTTGAAACAATTATATCTGACGTAAGTATGACACGAAGGATACGGCACTCTTTAATAACTGAGACGCGCCATGTTCCATCCAGAAGTCTTGATACCATTGTATTTTGGACTGAAGAAACCCTATAGTGGCTGAATATATATTCCATAGAAATGATTTTGATTTTAATTTTAATTTATTTTGGCCTTTTGCTTTGGATTATTAATATACTAGCTTTTTGCCGTTTTTACGTCATTATCACTGTAAGTAAACGTTGAGACTTGATCAGCACTATAACAGATTCCGATCAGTTAAACAAATCATTTTTACTTCCTAAAAACATATTGTATTATTCGTACATGTAACTGACACATATATAGTGCTAAACAGAACAATATTTACAGACTATACCATTCGCACGTGTAACTGACACGTTTATAGTGCTAAACAGAACAATATCTACAGACTGTACTATTTTCACGTGTAAATGACACATGTATAGTGCTAAACAGAACAATATTTACAGATTGTATCATTCGCACGTGTAACTGACACATATATAGTGCTAAACAGAACAATATCTACAGATTATATCATTCGCACGTGTAACTGACACATATATAGTGCTAAACAGAACGATATCTACAGATTGTATCATTCGCACGTGTAATTGACACATTTATAGTGCTAAACAGAACAATATTTACAGCTTGTATCATTCGCAAGTGTAACTGACACATTTATAGTACTAAACAGAACGATATCTACAGATTGTATCATTCGCACGTGTAACTGACACATTTATAGTGCTAAACAGAAACTAATTTACAGATTGTGTTATTCGTAGGTGTAACTGACACATTTATAGCGCTAAACAGAACGATATCTACAGATTGTATCATTCCCACGTGTAACTGACACATTTATAGTGCTAAACAGAACAATATTTACAGATTGTGTTCTTCGTACGTATAATTGACACATTTATAGCGCTAAACAGAACGATATCTACAGACTGTATCATTCGAACGTGTAACTGACACATTTATAGCGCTAAACAGAACAATATATACAAAATGGATCATTCGTGCGTGTAATTGACACATTGATAGTGCTAAACAGAACAATATTAACAGATTGTGTCATTCGCACGTGTAACTGACACATTTATAGTACTAAACAGAACGATATCTACAGATTGTATCATTCGTACGTGTAACTGAAACATTTATAGTGCTAAACAGAACAATATTTACAGATTCTATCATTCGTACGTGTAACTGACACATTTATAGCGCTAAACAGAACAATTTTTACAGATTGTATCATTCGTACGTGCAACTGACACATTTATAGTGCTAAACAGAACAATATCTACAGATTGAATCATTCGCACGTGTAACTGACACATTTATAGTGCTAAACAGAACAATATTTACAGATTGTGTTATTCGTACGTGTAACTGACACATTTATAGCGCTAAGCAGAACAATATCTACAGATTGTATCATTCGCACGTGTAACTGACACATTTATAGTACTAAACAGAACGATATCTACAGATTTTATCATTCGCACGTGTAACTGACACATTTATAGTGCTAAACAGAACAATATTTACAGATTGTGTTATTCGTACGTGTAACTGACACATTTATAGCGCTAAGCAGAACGATATCTACAGATTGTATCATTCGCATGTGTAACTGACACATTTATAGTACAAAACAGAACGATATCTACAGATTTTATCATTCGTACGTGTAACTGACACATTTATAGTGCTAAACAGAACAAAATTTACAGATTGTATCATTCGCACGTGTAACTGACACATATATAGTGCTAAACAGGGCAATATCTACAGATTGTATCATTCGTACGTGTAACTGACACATTTATAGCGCTAAACAGAACGATATCTACAGATTGTATCATTCGTACGTGTAACTGACACATTTATAGTGCTAAACGGAACAATATTTACAGATTGTATCATTCGTACGTGTAACTGATACATTTATAGTGCTAAACAGAACAAAATTTACAGATTGTATCATTCGCACGTGTAACTGACACATATATAGTGCTAAACAGAACAATATTTACAGATTGTGTTATTCGTACGTGTAACTGACACATTTATAGCGCTAAGCAAAAAATATTTACAGATTGTGTTATTCGTACGTGTAACTGACACATTTATAGCGCTAAGCAGAACGATATCTACAGATTGTATCATTCGCACGTGTAACTGACACGTTTATAGTACTAAACAGAACGATATCTACAGATTGTATCATTCATACGTGTAACTGATACATTTATAGTGCTAAACAGAACAAAATTTACAGATTGTATCATTCGCACGTGTAACTGACACATTTATAGTACTAAACAGAACGATATCTACAGATTGTATCATTCCTACGGCTAACTGAAACATTTATAGTGCTAAACAGAACGATATCTACAGATTGTATCATTCGTACGTGTAACTGACACATTTATAGCGCTAAACAGAACAATATTTACAGATTCTATCATTCGTACGTGTAACTGACACATTTATAGTGCTAAACAGAACAATATCTACAGATTGTGTTCTTCGTACGTATAACTGACACATTTATAGCGCTAAACAGAACGATATCTACAGATTGTATCATTCGTACGTGTAACTGACACATTTATAGTGCTAAACAGAACAATATTTACAGATTGTGTTATTCGTACGTGTAACTGACACAATCATAGCGCTAAACAGAACGATATCTACAGATTCTGTCATTCGTACGTGTAACTGACACACTTTTAGCGCAAAACAATCAATATCTGCAAAATGTATCATTCGTACGTGTAACTGACACGTTTATAGTACTAAACAGAACGATATCTACAGATTGTATCATTCGTACGTGTAACTGACACATTTATAGTGCTAAACACAACAATATCTACAGACTGTATCATTAGAAGATTTTTTTTGGAGACAGTACGGCTTGATAATTAAAACAAATTAGCGATTGTATTATTTGTATGACATGTGATACTCTCTTCGCCCAGGTTTGATTTAACAGAATCATTATTTTCATATTTTGTTTTCGCGTATTTTTTTGTGATGAGTTACGGTTAGAGTTACCTCCCTTGGATCACGTTTGGTTAACGTTGGTGATACTACATACACTGCAAATTGATTAATTGAGTTTAATTATAGTGATGGATTAATTTGCGAAAATAGAAAGGATTTGAATAGGCTCATATAGGTCATTTTGTGTAGCATACTGAAGAAGAAATTAGAGCTTCAAGTTACTATATGCAAATGAGCTAATACCACTAGTCTTTACGTTTGAAGAATCACTCCGATATGTGTGAGGCTGGATATATATACTCTGCTCAAAGTATACGTTGGTGAATACTAACTTGCTTTGGGATCGAGATTTGTCACTGTTCAAAGTACTGGTGCTAGAAGCTCCTGAGTAGGGGTTGCCTGCAAAGGCTACTCTGGCAAAAGGTACGTTGTGTATGTCGCTGGAAGCTCCTGAGTAAGGGGTTGCTTGCAAAGGCAGTCTGGTGGCGTACACTTTGTATAGTGGTCTCAGTACTAGTGTGTGAACGGCCCTGGGTACGCCAGAAGCTCCTGCATAAGGCCTGAAAAGGCTACTCTGGTACGCCCTGACCTGCAACATTCTGGTACTGGTGGTTGTATTCAGCAGAGGTTTGTATACTGGATACGGGATACTGGCTATCGCGCCAGAAGTTAGTTACAGGAGTGGCAGAGGTATTGTATAATTACCTCGGAGCAAGACACTGGCAGTCGTGCCAGGCGTTGTCCCCGGAGTATAACAGGGACAGGGATACTGGCTATCGCGCCAGGAGTTAGTCACAGGAGTGGCAGAGGTATTGTATAATTACCTCGGAGCAAGACACTGGCAGTCGTGCCAGGCGTTGTCCCCGGAGTATAACAGGGACAGGGGGTAGTGATATAACCTGTAAAAGGACTCTGTCATCTCGGCGACAGTGATTACTAATAGAGACTCGGCAGAGTGGTGGTGTTGTACAGGATATAGAGTACAGGTTGCTGGCTAGTTGTGAAGCCAGGGATAGTAGACACGACACTTAGGCAGTGTAGGACATACCGCAGGACCCGGTACACGTCGTAGGTACGACGGGTGGCAAGTCAGGCGATAGGGACATATGCACTGTCCAGGCCTGTGTACATATCCAGGTGTGTAAATAACTTGTTTATATTGTTTAACTGCTCGACCAGGTAGTCGATGGATCCCGATTGCTACTAGAGCAAGTAGATCCGTATAAATTGAGAGGTTGCACGTTACATTATCATTAATTTATTTATTTGGGTATTTTATATATTTCGATATTTGAATGCATACTCTTTTTATCATAGAAGTAAATGCGCGCTGAATTGTCTTATTTAACTACACATGTAACCCATTTGGTGGGATACGACTTTGTTTAATTTCAGAATAGTACACAGGAATGTTTAGCTACTCAGAATGAGTTGGAAGTGAGCTGACCGTAACTCATTGGTTATTCTGGTTAAGTTTCTGTTCTTCATTCTGAAGGTATCGGCTTTTAAAATTGGAATAAGTATTTTAACAAAAAAAGTCGCTAAATCATAGTTTTGGAAAGCCGTATTTTCAACACCACCAAATAATAGATATAAAGATGCAATTAACCATCATCTAAGAGATCTTTAAAATTTGATACGACTCTTGTCTTCTTATGACCTAAGGCTTCCATAGGATTTTGGCCTCTTTGTTAGAAAGTCATTTGAACTGAGGAAAGCTGGCTTGATAAATATTGTTGTTTTAATCTACCCTTGTGTTGTGTAGGTTTTGGTATCGATCCTTTTTGTATGGATGTAAAAAAGCAGTTAAGGTGGACTGAATATTAATTACCGATAATTTGAAATCAGGCAGAAATTTCAACTTAATGATTAAGTAGTTATATGAGAAGAAAATGAATTTAGCAGTTTTGAATTTTTTCAATCTGGTTATAAGTTAATATATGATTCAGCTATTTTCTGGCATTTTGCGGACAAAAGTTTCGCGATGTTGTCTCGAAATAACGGGCTACACTGTATGTTAAAGTTATAAAATATCACCGTCTCCTTTTATAGCAACAGCTCTGTAATCCAATATATATCTTAACTGTAAAAAGATAAACAATTGTTCTAATATTTGTTTGTAATTCTGCTGTAGAAATAAATATAAAGCAAAAAAATCAAAGAAGATACAAGAGCATGCATACTCACATACTTGTCTTCACGAAATGTTGATTCTTATCATAACTAAATAAAAATAGTGTAGTTTTTTAGATACAAAAAATACGCAATATTGACTCTAAATAATAAGAATGTGTGATTGATTTCTTGAAGGATTATTTTTTCCATTAGTAATACTACATGATAGAACAATAAAAATCTTACTGACCATCTAGAGCTTTATAGGGGTCAGTAACTATATATTACAATCTATATATATTCCCATGGGGTTCATCGTTCATTTTGGTGATAAAAGTTGCTCTAGAATTTTGCAGTCTGATGAGTCCCAGAATATCTATTCATATTTTTGATGTTTCAACTTAAGGCCATTTTAAGATTTTTTTTCTTGGAATTTAATCGACTTATATACAGTATTTCAATATGTTTTGATTTAGGTGTCACTTTCAAGTTAGAATAACGCTTTTGCAGAAGTGACTCCAAACACCCACACACTCGCCAGAAACCCGTACTTGGCAAAGCAAATGTATAACTACGTTAGAATAAATGTTTACACAATAATACTAGAGTGGCAGGAATGTGCACGAAAAAATCTGGATTCGAACCCAGTACCTTCCAAACACTAGCTGGGTACTCTACTAATACAGCTCCCTGGTCGCCGTCAATCAACCCGATCTTAAACCGTTACAAATATTACTTCAATGATTCTTTGGTATGAGCATATAGTGTTGAAGATAGAGTTGCTGAACCTATAAATTATAAACTTTATTTATTTAACATCGATTAAGAAACAAGTTATACAATTTTTGTAAATCACTCTCGATGGCCCGGATGTAATTATGCGCGCGACGGATCTTAGTGTGGGAGGAGACCGGAGAGCCTGGAGAAAACCCACGTGATCGGGCAGGTTACCCCTTACCTTTTCACGTCCGTGCCGTGAATCGAACCACGGCCGGCTAGGTGAAAGGCGAGTGGCTTTACCACTACATCACCCGATCACCTGAAACTAAGCTGAAACAAAGGTTAGGTGTTTAATCCAAAACATGTATCTTTTCAACTTGTTGTAGGCACTAAACTTTCCGCGATTATTTCAAGTAAACAAATGGTCATGAACACATCTGGTGTATCACCAACTTTCGGGTCAACACTAGTCAAAACCATTTTCGGTAAAATGGCTACTACATCCTTTCCTGGCTCATCATCTCGTGCGAGGATAGCGACGACGATATCTACCACAACTTCAGATAAAACTTCATCCGTTAAAACCACCGCTTCAACTTCCGGTACATCCGCGCCACCTATGACTACACCGACACCTCCACCATCGTGTCCTCCATTGTACAAAGCCATTACAAGGTTTGATCCGCCCATATGCTACAATCTTCAGATGTTACCGTATACCTATGACCAGGCGAGGAAGTTCTATGAGAGAGAGGGATATAAGCTCATCCTCCTGGATAGTCGTGAACGGCTACAATGAAGTTGTTTATGCTGCGGCGACAGGAGCAAGTAAGTTATTTTTTTTTTAATTTGATAAGTGAACGATACTATGTTAGCATTGGTCGTGCCGAGAATTTTTTATGCTGAGATCAGTGTGCGGGATAGAAAACTGGGAACATTTTCAGAATAACTATAATTATTAAAAATACTCATATCAACACATTTACACGATTGACATCTTACGTTTTCAATAGAATTCAATAAACCACACAGATACTATATAGAATTCAGAATTAATTAGGAATAGACAGGAACTCGGGGCCATCCAAGGTAAACACAATTCTTGTAGCCCAATTGTACATTAGATGTGATGTCTGCCAGGTCTACGCCTAGTGAAATTTTGAATCTGTTTTATGATCAAGTTTCCATTCGCATGCCAACGACTTGTTGTTTGAACGGCGTCTAGTCCTTGCTTCCTACAGGAAAGCATCGCATTTGTATTATCGATTCTGAACTTAAAATAGTCGGCAACGACTTGAAAGATGCGTTTAAGGTTATAGCTGATTCCTCAACACGAAACATTTTAGATTAACGTGAAATAATTCTACCATTACATACCCATGTGTATGTTCGTTGTCAATAGTGTCGCAATAGAGTCACGTCCTATCGCATAATATCTCGGAGAAGTTTTATTTCCGAAGATTATCGGAAATTTCCTCAATGTGTTTCGATTGGTTGGACGTCTTCAAACTTTGTTAATTAAAACAGGTCGTATTATACTTTAGTCATCATAATGAGTCTAGGAAATGTTCCAATTGCCGTTGGATGAGCGCTTAGCTCGCTTTCAATATTCGTTTTGGCCCAGTTTGCCGATATTAGACCAGTTTACCCATAGTGTTCCAGTCTTGTTATGACATTTATGACAGTTTTCTCATTTTGTCACCAATATGAAAGTAATTAATTTATATTAATTTACATCAAATTGAACAAAGTGTTTCAATCCCAATATTTACATGCATTTTCATACTGTGAATAATACCTCCTTCTATTACATTACATTATTGTCGCGATTTTCGCTACTGGCCTACGTGCCGCTCCCTGCGAAACACTCTTATCGAAAAGCGTACTCAGTTAGTCCCAATCCCAGGGTACAATCTGTAAAATCCAGTCGAAAAACCCCGGTCCCAGGGCCGCAGCCCTTTTATACCCCTTCATTAATAACCTTATGCATAAGTATAACCTATGTCTACAAAATACAAATATAGAATCTGCAAGCACCTTAATTAAGGAATCTAAGTAAAGACTTCAGGGATTTCCCGTATACTAATTATACACTCGAAGCATCCAAAATGAAGCCAAATATTCTTTCCAAGCGAGTCCAAGTGACCCCTAAAATAATTCTATAATGAATTCTCCTAAACTGATTATATACAATGCCATCCCTCTGAGAAGTAGGTCAACTGGACCCTAAAATACACACACAGGTTGCCTAGAGTTCAGGCTCCTGTACACAGCCTCCCTATACACTAGTACCATTCCTAATTAGTTGCGGCTACCTGACCAAGTGTCTAGGTTTCCCCCAGACCCAAACTGGACGGAACCGACAAATTTTACACCCTTTAATCAAAATTTTACTCGGATAATAAAATAATAATATAGACACTATGGAACCAATTTCTTACTCTTACACCAAATGAATGAACGTAAAAGTTTTATCTTCCCCACCCGAATTTACATTATATCAATAACCTACCCCATATAGTGCAATAATTCATTTTTATGGAAATGCGTTACATGTGTATTGTTTTATTTTGTTATTTTAAAGCTACCTCTCAACTGATCTGGCTCGATGTTTTCTATCAGCAGGGATCCTGAAAAACGAGTGATTACTAACCTTTCAATTATCCTGAGTTTCTACGCTCAAACTGGGAGGAGCGTCACAATGTCTAGGGGTACTGCTTAAGTATGAAGTTTACCCCCGCCGTCGATGATGTCTGGTTGGATAGCGGCCGACTGCTCAGAGCAGGCCTGGTTCATATGTAACCCGGATGAAGATTGATGACACAATTACGCCAGAATTAATGCGCCACAATTTTCAGGATTACAGTTTTAAAAAATAAGTCAGCCATTATTTTTCGGGAGTATGTAGATCATTTCGCAAAATGTTTGATTTATACTTTTTTATTTTATTTTTAAAGTATCCTAAATTTACTACTGTATTTTACTACATTAAAGTTTGTCTATAAATAACGGGATGTTGATAATTCTCATTTTAAAAATGTCCTAAAAGCATTCGTCATGCCCTTTAATTTCATGAACTGATTAAATGATAACTCTGAACAAATTACTCGATAAAACAGACTGGATAAGCCTTATTTAAGAACAAATTTATTGCAGCTGTTAATGAATTTTTTGTCACATATTTTTGTTCTGATTGGCAGAATTGAATGGAAATTAAAGGTAAAATAAGCCCATTATGAATATAGCTTGCAGTATTAGTCTTGTAGTTAAGCCAAATAAAAGTATTAGTCATTAGCTAGATTGATAATACGTGAGAATGATACTAGAATAGCTGTACGATCGATCTGAGTGAGTGTATTTGAGTTTAAAAGCTGTCATTATTGAGTTGGTTCAAGAGCGAGCGAATCTGAGCTTAACTAGCTGGATAAATACTCTTTTGTTAGATTTGTTGCCACTTGGTTTTTGGTTTTTTTTTTTTGTAAAGTATTTTGTATTACAATTTTTAGTTTATGCCATAGTTTGACCAATGATTTCTGTCATACACACCATTTGTATTTGTGCTAGTAACATTGGTAATATATTATCAAGTCATGTAGCTGTGCACCGTTAAACAACAGACAGTGATGTAGTGGATTACATTTCTGTCCTATAGATATACTGAGACGCCAAGAAGTATTTTATCCGATTCAGTTATTACTTACATCCTGCTTGTATATATGGCTTGAAAATGCGACGTAATGAGCACATATACAAAAAGTCCTCCGAAAATTTGAAAATTCACGCACTTAGATGATTTAGATTTAATTTAGTGGCTCATGGTAGATTATTTTTGTGTTATCAGGTATAACTTCATAACAAATTATATTAAAACTTTTCATCAAGGTTTAATCTTGCCATATTAACACTGAATGTCAGTCAAACAATGTAAGTATCCAGTGGAAGATTAGTTTTGATAAACAGGTTTTCTTCCTGAATTAATAAAATTAAGTATAATGAAAAAAGTAATATCGATAATGTTTAAGCAACACATTTTAACAGTTATAGAGATATCGATTCAACTCACCCAGAGAAAACTTTCTGTGTCCCTGAGTCTATTACAGTCGTTTCTGAGTACGGTGGTACCGACAATAGCGACGTGTCGGACAGGTACACTACAGATTCAATCCTTATAGGTGTGGACGGTTAGCATAGTAATGGTGAATTACAGTTTTTATCTTTGGGTAAGTGTTCTTATCTTTTAACATATTGTTATCAATTTGATCCTCTGGAATGTTGAATGTTTTAGCTAAAATGTTCGCTTTAGCAAATATACACTGACGAAAATGAACAAGTTACGTTCTGAAAGGACTTTGTACTTTGGCCTTCCTTTTACGAGAAATTGCCAAACCTATTATTTAGTGAATAACAAAATGTATTTAAAATATGTAGTTATATAACAATTATCATTTCGGCTGGTATCTGTAAGAATGTTTTTGTAACTGGTATCTTCTAGTTTGACTTTGAATGAAGGTGACAATGAGAAATAGGTTACTAAACTTCAAATCGTATAAAAGATAGAGTAAATGTGTTCAATAAATACTGAGTGTGCTTCCTCTCATATCTATCCTAAGTTGAAATATGTTACACTTATTCATGTATTGTTTTCAAACAATAAACACATTTTTCGCTTTGTAAATGATGGCGAAAGGTAAAATTAATATGTATTTATGAGAAACACCAATGCTATGTTATTAGACTATTAGCTATGTTAAAATTATGTAAGATATAATTTAGGAAAATCTAATAAAACTATTTTTGTTCTGCTAACATCTTAAATTTAAGTCAAATTCTAAAAATGACGAAACACGAGCGACCTGTTCCGTACACAATAGGTTTCAGATACATGATCATTGTAAACATTCCTTACGACATTTAGCATCATACCACAGAATTTGAGGTCTGATGATGAAATGAACTGCAATAAGACTAATTATAATTCGGGACCTTTACAGACGTCCCGCATACAACCCCGTATTCAGCATCCCCCAAGCCCTTTATACCAATTTTCGTCTAAAGTTCAATCATTCAGAAGCCTTCAATTCATAATTTTACCAACGGACGTTTTCCACTATGGTACACAGTGTTCAACCCCCTATAATGTATAGGCTGTATCTCCGGAAATTGAATATTACCAAAATTGTAGGGCACAATCATGGCGGAGTAAGAAAGATCATGCAGCCGCAAACATATCACAAATCACACTTAATCACACCATTTTTAAGACAAGTATACAAGCTGACGTTGTAACATTATATTATCCAACTTGTTTTGTATTACATATTCGCACAGCTGTGTTTTATGGACGATCAGTCCCCATACGACACATGAGTAAAGCGCATAGTATTGATAATTGCTCTAGACAATTAATAATGATTTTATGTACATTTTATAATACCCAAATCGGAAAATTATATAGGAGACCGATTAAGTGAGAACAGTCGACAACTCCATTTTCTACATATTTATCGATTAAAGGCCCACTACCTTTCCGGAGCAAAATTTAAAGGTTTCTAAAAATCATAGATAACATAAGAAAATATATATCGATGGCCTAAGATGAGGTTATAACATGAAGCTTATGCAAGTTTTCCTGCGTAATATATGATGACAGTTGAGTTTCATTTCACTGTTTTGCCTTCTGGGGCAGTGATAGTCAACTACCGCGCGGCATTTAGGACGACGGCGGGAAACATAAGACGACCCGCGTTATGAAAATTAACATTTTATTTATTTAAATTAAATTGTTCAGAAGGTGATGATAAGTGTAGCATTACCGGTAAGTTGAAAACTTTTGCGACTCTACAAAATTATCAATCTCGTTTTACATTTCTATTTCAAAAATTAAAAGCCGTTTCGGAAAGGTAGTGGGCCTTTAAAATAATATTCTTTTATTAGTTCTTTCATCTCATAGTAGTTCATGAATTAACAACAGCTCCTTGTTATTCGTCAATTCTGCAAATGAATTACATATACAACAAACAAATTTGTAAGGTAATCTTTCGATATAACTTGCACTCTTCGAAAATTATTACTATTGCTTAATATGGTAAACATTTTATTGATGCGAATCTGTATTAGGGTAACATCTTAAGTTTACAACGACCGTCCTACAACAACCGTCCTACAACAACCGTCCTACAACGACCGTCCTACAACAACCGTCCGTATTCCTTAAGACAGGATTAGCGCATTCATATGTACTGAAGGCCCAATATGTATCAAAAACAAAGCAAAAATAAAAGATTCACAAAAAAATATTTAAGAAATTATATCGGTGGCCTAAAATTAAGTAAAAATTTCATTAAAAACATGCAAGATTCCCCGTTTAATCTTTGCTAACAATGAAGATTTATTTCGCTGTTGTGCCGTTTTGTCCAGCGATAGTCAACTAACGCGCGGTTATTAGACATTTCCACCAACTGAGCGGATGTGAGAATGAGCTGTAAATGTGAACTCTGACGGGGGTCATCTCAAAATGTTATGTTATTTTTATGCTTTTAAAACTATATTATGTAATGTTGTTTTTAAAACTTAAAAGCGCGCTTAGCTCAGTCGGTTAGTCAGCCGTTCAGTGACACGAGGGTCCCTAGTTCGAAAACAGGTTTACGACGCGCGCAAAAAAAAAATACTAAAAATACTGAAAGGTTGCTTACTTAGCCCTGTATCCCATTTCCAGAAAATGGGGTAATTAATTTTAAAATGGTTTGAACACCACAAAAATCAGCCGATCTGAATATTTTTTAGCTTACATTAAAGACCATTTCTTACTGGTCACTATGGTATATGATATGATGGGATTATGGGCGAATTTTATTTCATATTGAAAGTTGAATTACGACGATTCGTGTAAAAATCGTTAGTCGGAAAAGTACACGCTACATCCCCAGGTCACGATTCCCTAATGAGCACTGACCGAATAAAATCGCCATCTATTCAACGAATGCATCCCTGAAGTGCAGATTCTCATTATAAACTCACTTACTTATAAAAATTGCACATCCCTTGTATCCCTTAGCGATCCCCACGCTCCATTTATTGTCATGCAGAACAGATGATCACCGATCTCGGCCATTTTTTGTCTGTCGTCTCCGATTTGATACAAGCTTTCTGATTGACTACTAGGAGCGATTGGACCAATCAGATAGCTTATAACAAATCGGAGACGACAGACGAAATATATTATTTTTTATATAATGCATTTTAACAAAATGAATATAAAACAGATAACCGATTTATTTTATTAAGGACAACGCACAATTTGGACTTGTCACACTACACTATACATGTAAAATATGAGTACAGTCGATAATACCAGTATGGACACACAGGAAAATCTAATTCGGGAGGGGGGGGGGGAGGTAAGATAATCGTAAGTTGTCAAACACGAGGCTGTACACCGAGTGCTTTGCAGAGTTGAGGTTTCCTGTCATAGGCCTACACAAAAGAGGGTGAAAGATACTTTTTGTCTTACATTGTGCGCCACGTCGTTGTCTCTAATAGGAACGGGTCAGCAATGCAAGCAATGATGTCGTAACGTGACCTGATAAATCGTCGTCGTCATTGTGACGTCATTGAATTTATGTCGAGATGTATAGCAACTGTTACCGCTACGTTGGGATAGTTGTATCGCGACGTCATTTTTTTGTTTTATCCCAGGGCGAGATATAAAAATCGATAAAATTAATACCATATTAATAGAAAAAAGAAAATCCCAGCCACGGCATTAGCTGATCACTTACAGGTATCAGAGTTTATTAATCTTTCCTCTAGCAACAATGGATTTGGTTTGGTTTGGTTTGTATAGTTTTACGTCCTATTAACAGCCAGGGTCATGTAAGGACGTGCCAGGTTTGTTGGTGGAGGAAAGCCGGAGTACCCGAAGAAAAACCACCGGCCAGCGGTCAGTACCTGGCAACTGCCCCACATGGGATTCAAACCCGCATCCCAGAGGTGGAGGGCTTGTGGTAATATGTCGGGACATCTTAACCACTCGGCCACCGCGGCCCCATAGCAACAATGGAATATCTTTGAATGATTTAATTTCATTTGTTATGCTCATTTCTATTGCTTAGATCTTTGAGGATATTTTTCCCATAGAACGAGAGAACTGTATGTCAATTATGACGTCAAGTATACAAAATGGTTTCGCGGGGAATTTTAAAAGCGGCAGTCATTAGCCAAAATGAATTATTGGATAAGATATCACCTCACTGCGCCACATCTGAATTTGTTTTACTGTAAAAGAAAGTAAAGTCACGAAATTTATGCCTAATTGAGATATCCTCCATTGTTGAGATATGTGTTGCTCCTGCTGTACGGCGACAACTTCTCTTCAATTTATTGACACAGAAGTAAAATAAAAGTTGAAGTATGATTGATTTTTGGTTTGTTACGTTAGTTACGTATCCGTGTAAATGTGTGTGTATGTTTTTTTCTTAAATCTAATTTGTATTACATCTTCTGACTGCCGTAGATTGATTCATAAATTGTGTAAGTAAACGGACAAATAAACTGACGTGGCCCTATTATATTATTACACTATAACGTATAAATTTACATTGATGACTTGTCAATACATGTAAAACGTATTAGTTTTAACAATTGAAACCAGGTTGGGATAGTACACATACAGACATATATCAAACTTTATATCACACATTAACTTTTGAGACGACCCCCGTCAGAGTTCACATTCACAGCTCATTCTCACATTCGCTCAGTTGGTGGAAATGTCTATTAGGACGACGGCGGTAAGCATAGCACGACCAGCGTTATGACAACTAGCATTTGATGAATTTTTAAAAAAAATATTAAGAAGACGATAAAAGGTAAGCTAATAACTTTTGCTAAGGTACACAATTATTAATTTCATTTTACATTCCTATTTAAAAGTGGTTCAGTTTAGGTATGTACACTTAATTCTTATATCTAGAATCCGTACAGCTGATTTTCACTGACAACGTCCAACGTTCAGTTGTAACACTTTTTGAAAACATAGATCTATTATCGATTCGTTTGTTGGATAAATCGATAAAGTTTATTAACCAATAAACCAAAATCTGATTGCTTTTATAGACACGAAGTTAGTCATATATTGGAGTTATTTCTGACATAGCCTTGAATGACTGTAACTGCTGAATTAATTTTGATTCTTTTATTTACGATTTCAATACATTTCAGTGTTATTGTGTTTACAGATAGCAGCGCTGCTGTCCGTGTCTCCAGCTCAAGGTCATTACATGCTTCAGGTAATATGGAATCTCCTTTATATAGCAACCACCAAGCATTTATATAATAAAAAAAAAATATGTAACTAAGTGAATCATCCAGCCACGATATTGATCATAGGTATTGGTACAGTTCAGGGGTAGATTACCATAAATGTAGTCAATAATGTTTCCTTGGAAATGTGTAACATTTAATGTCCTTGATAAACTGAACAAAGACTGTTTTAAACACCGTTTACACAGAATATGGTAAAAGTCAACCAGTAAAATTTAACCGGTCTATAAAAGAGTTATGTTAGTTAGATCTTAAAATATTCCTTCTACAATAATATTGAATCGATCGACAAAGTATCCTAAATGATATGCAATTGTCTGACATTTTTAAATTGTTCTGAAATTCCTCGAAGTCGAAAAAGAGTCATTTAAAATTACAAGAAAATGAACATTTCTTAGACCTTTTTATACCATTCTTTACAATCAAAATGTTCTGTCTATTGTCCATTCTAAACAAACTATAATGCCTAAATGGAAATTTTTATATTTCGTAAAAAAAATTGTTTTATTTGTTAATGTTACTTAATTTCAAACTTTAAAACATCTTTCCAAAAACCATCTCCTCACCATTGTATTAAAATAATTATAATCAAATTGCCATAAGCACATCTAGTATAACAATTTTGCCGTTTAAACACATTGATTCATTCATTAGATTGTGATCTCAGAGCTTTACGTTTTCATGTTATCTCAGTCCAGTAAAGAAAGTTTTACTTTGAACAGTACCATTCCCCCTTCACCCTCATTTTTACAAAAAAAAATATTTCTTTTTACGCTAACAATATTTAACTGCCAAACGAAATAAAAAGGATATTCAGTGTTTAAATGACGTTTATGACTGGATCTGATAAAGTGGTAAATAAAACTGATATAAAACATGGTTAGAGAAATAAATGGTTTATGTAAGCCAAACTGATAATTCCTAATGTTAGAAACTTTTGTTGAAAAAAGACAGTACTATCATCTTCCCATGGGAGGTACATTATCGACTTTGAGTTTGTCCTTATGTTTATAAACCAGAAGGTGTCGGGTTTCCCTTTACAGCTGTTCATTACGACCCCTCAGTCTGGCCCTGTCACTGTGAGGGTACGAACACCAGATGAACTCACTGTGGTACAAATAGACATGACACTGCAGGTCTACTGTAGTAACACGACCAACGTCGTCCTACCGGAGACCATCAGAAGTGACCTTAAATCTGAAAAGACTTACAAGTCTATCATTGTAACAAGTGATGACGTTATTGTGTTATTTGCTTCAAATATGCAACATAAGAGCACAGATGCCATGGTCGTGTACCCGACCGACACTCTTTCTGACGAGTACATCGCCGTGTCTAAGGAATCCGATATCCCTAACCCCGCCTATATCGGGTCCAGCATTGGGTTTGTGGCCCTGGAGATGGGGGCGGTGTCCTTCTATCTACCGACTACTATATCTGTGGTGTATGACGGTGTTACCTACTCAGGGGAGATACATATCACTCTACATCAGTATGAAGTGTTTCACCTGGTAGCAGTAGATGTCACTGGGATCCACATCAAATCTAATACGACCTTGGCGGCGTTTTGTGGACATTCGTTTATCAAGTTGGGAGGCGACAGTGGTGACCACATGGAGGTCATGCTTCCTCCGATGAAGTCTCTTGGCCGTCAGTATATGGTAGTAAAGAAGCCTTCTTATCTGGTCACTCGGGAACATATCCGTGTGGTCAGCACAGCGGCTACCACTAACTTCACCATCAGTCACGATTCTTCAACTGACGTTATTGAACTTCAGGAAATAGGGTCTTATTACGAGTTTGATCTACCAGACACTGGTGCCGTGATCAATTCAGACCACCCCATACTGGTGGCACAGATCAGTCCGTCGAGGTGTATTGATTGGGAGACCAAAGGAGATCCATCCATGTCTTTAGCTTTCTATCCGGACTTCCTTCACTCCGAATATATATTTTGTGTTCCGGCGAAAGCGGGTACAAACCTGGATCAGTACAACTTATTAATTATTGCACAGACAGCATACACGAGTAATATACTATTTGATGGAATCCATTTATCGCCAAGTAATTGGTTCAGCATATCCAGCGGTGAATTTTCTGCCACAGATATCACAGATATCTCGAAAGGAACACATACGCTGAAAGCTGTTGGACCGGAGATCAGGTATGTTTGTTATAGATGGAAATGAAAATCAAAGATCTAGGTCTATTACTTGGTAACTTGTTCGAATTGGCAAATAACGGGGTAATAAGGACACGAATTATGTTTTTTTACAGCAAGAAGTTCTTTATATACCTCTCAGAAATGTTTTTTCATTATCTATAATTATCTTTCAGTCCTTTTAACAAACATTTGGTTAGTTCATCGGGAACTCTAATGTAAGAATTACAAATTAGATTTTGTCGACTTTATCACCCGAGTGTTTAATACGAGACTGGAATATTTCTGGTTGATCAGAGCACGACCTAAAGAAGTTACTTATTGTAAGGTTTTGTTGTTTGATCGGTATAACAAACGTTTATTAATTGTCTTGATTTTCACTCAATAAAATGCACTAAATGCACAAAAAGTATTCAAGGAACACGACAAAAATATCCTACTCCGTGATTAGTAAACTAGACAAAAAACCGTCAACGATAAAAGTCAATAACAGTAAAAATGTTAATGTAGAAGGAGGAGAAGTGGGAGTCACAATTTACATGATATGAGCCCTAGCACTGAAATTAGCATAAACGTTTGCTGAAAACATGACCAAGACCTAATAAAGAACACTTTAAGATAATCCCAATGTTATAAATCATTTCCTTTAAATTTAAGATATATCGAAATATATAAGGGCCATTCGCAGACATGGATATTTTGTATGTAATAAAAACGTTCTGGTGACCAGGACGTACAGAAACCTAGACTTATGTACCACACCTCAGTATAATCAAAACGTCTTCATAACAATACTTAAATTGCACCAGTGTAATGTAAGACTTAATGTCAATTCAAAAGTTGTTTCAATTGGCACGTCCCATATATATGCCATATTTGCATATTATAATCTACAGTCGCCATTTTCCTGACCAGGTCAAAGTCGACGTGTATGCCTTTGTAAAATCGAATCAGGTCGAACCAGCGCTCTTACTACATGTTATAAAAACTAGTAAACATAATGGCATGGTTATTTGGTGACAGAAATATGTACTAAACGATGTGGAGTTGCAACAAAAATGTACGTTGTTTCGCATATTTTTCCAAAATTTGCAAATAACACAACAATCTACAAGTGATATCTAAGGTTAGGACGGATGCATAGACACTTTATCTAACTAAGTTCACCTTAAAGTGATTTATAGGCATACAAAAAATCACTAGTTGAAACGAGGTCTGAAACCTGAACTACTATCGGTTCTTCTGTTTTAGATCGATACCTCGAAGAATGTTAACACAAGTAAGTTATCTTTATATACTGTTGTCGAATCATCTTTGCATTTAAATATTTTCAATTAATTTCAAACAAAAATCCTCTCAAGCAAGTGTCATTGATTGAATTACTCAATATTGTCATTTATATAATTGTCCTTATTTAATATATATGAGTAATCTTTATCAAGAAAAGAATTGTCTATATTTTAACATTTATATCTTCTTGATATTTAGAGAATGGAATAACACTCGGTCAATGGCACACTTTGTTTCATGAAACATCAATTATTAATACTGAATGTTATTTCTCAAAACCATATATTTTCATGTGTATTTATATTACTGGAATTCATGCTAATGCTATTTTTTAAAAAACTATTTGTACGCTTTCTCTTCAAGTTGTATATCTTGCTTGTATTTTTTTTCGTCCCACAAAATATGCTATATGATGATTAACTAGATCGTGTAAAATAATTTAAAGGATATATTGAATACAGCAAGATTGTAACACTAAGACTTATAACTCGCCAACTTATTTCAATTTCAAATACACAATATTACAGTGTATATTAACAAAACGCCATATGGATGATAACAATTCCTTACCATGAATACACTTTACAAGTTCACTATTACCAAATAACATAAGAATATCTTAACTATCAAAATAATGTTTTTGTGGTTTTGTTATTCACTTACAATACATGTAGGCAATTACTATGTTAAAAATAATTGATTATAATCCATCTGACAGACAATTGATTATAATCCATTTAAAGATAATTAAATATAATGCATATCAGAAAAAGTTATTATAATCCATCTTAAAGATTATTTATTAAAAGCCATATACAATTTGTAAAGGTAATTAATTATAATATATATAAAAAAATTGAAGTTAATTCATATAAACAAACATTTATTATAATTCATCTTAAAGATAATTGATTATAATACATATAAAGATAATTAATTATAATCCATATAAAGATCATTAATTATATAATCCATATAAAGGTAATTTTAATCAAAATAAAAGTAATTAATCATGATCCATATAAAAATACTTGATTATAATCCATATATTGATTATTGTTTATAATCCATTTAAAGTTAATTAATTATCATCCATATGAAGATAATTGACTATAATCCATAAAAAAGATGATTCATTGCAATCCATAATATAAAAATGATTAGTTATAATCCATCATAAAGATAACTAATTATAATCGATATAAAGATAACTGATTATAATCTATATAAAGATAATTAATTATAATTGATATAAAGAAAATTGATTATAATCCATATAAAGATAATTGATTATAATCAATATAAAGTTAAAATATTATAATCCAACTTTAAAGTAATTGATTATAAGCCATCATTAAGGTAATTGATTATAATCCATCTCAAAGATAATTGATTATAATACATTTAAAGATAATTGATTATAATCCATATAAAGATAATTGATAATAATCCGTCTTAAAGGTTATTGATTATAATCCATCTTAGATGTAATTGATTATAATCCGATGACATGAGACTATGATCTTCATTATGGACACATGTTTTCGCTACAACATCTTAAAGATAATTAATTATAATCTATATAACGATAACTGATTATAATCCATATACAGACAATTGATTATAATCCATATAAAGACAATTGATTATAATCCATATAAAGGTAGTTGATTATAATCCGATTACATTATATCATAATGTTCATTTAAATGTTATGGATACATGTTTTCGTTATATTAATTGGGATTAATTTTGGATTTATTGTAAACACTCTGTACTTTTGTATTAAGAACACACATTTAATGCAATCCAGACCGCAAATACATATTAACAATTGTTTAAATTAAAATATAGTCATATTATGATAACAAATCTATTTAATCAGATTGACATATATGTCTGTATCAAAAACAAAATCTGATAATTGAACGACGATGTCGTGACGTCATACGAATTAAAGATATATCCATGCCAAATCAACGGAATTGTACGTTTAAACGTAATTCATCTTATCAAGTAGTTTAAAAATTGATTTTAAACATTGGTGTTACCATTATTTTTTTTTATTTATTTAGGTTTTGAAAGGATTTTTCAAAACCTGAAGAATAGTGACGTCTATGCTAAAATATTTGTGTTACAGATACATTTCGACAAACTAGAGCAGTACAGAGATTTCAAGACTACTTGCCATCCGAGCTGCCATTTTTTAACACAACTACAGAATCGCCAGGGATGTGTCTTGTTCAGTGCCTGCAGTATAACGCATGTTATCTACTGGCCACAAAATCAAATTTGGGAGGGCCAATTTCTTCCCCAACATCCTCAGGAGGGTCATCATTCTCTCCAGTAATTTGTCTGTTGTACACCACTGCAGGTGCAAGTGGACATCTGCAGCCGGAAAACGGATATACACTGTACAGGAGATTCAAATGAGTACACACGTTAAGGTTCTCTGTGGCACGTATTTTGTACTACAAAGAAATGAAATCTACAAAACGTGAGGAAATATCAGAACTGGTCCACATGCAGACATGTCACACCAAAGCAGCATCGGTGATAGAATATTGTCATATACTGTCGTTCGCATTGTAACAATTTGTAATAACTCTAAACACTTTCATATGATTTTATTGGTAGAATAATTGAGATGGTGACTTTCAAAAACCTACTTTCCCCTGCATATTTTGGAAATTATATTATACTAAATTAGTCTTACTACTCTAATAATTGTAATGTACACTGAAATCGTAATTCATAGCATATGGGAAATAATGTAATTGTAGAAAACATTCAGTTATATTAGAAACAAATAAAGTACTTATTTGTGTACTGTGATACTTTTATCATACCATTAGTATATTTCTTTTCCTGATGCCACAAGCACTATTTTTATGATACTGCTCAATTAGCCTATACACTGTGAAATTCAAAGTTATTAAAAAACATTTGCATGATTTTATTCGTCTGGAATCTGACGTTTCTTCAATTTAATTGAAATCGCTACCCAAAAAATAAAAATTCAACCTCCTATCAATTATGAATAAATACAAATGGAAACTGAAACAAAGAACTTTCATATTTAGTTTTGCGATGAAATATTTTTAATGATTGATTTCGTTTGTGGTACCTACACATTAAAGCATATAGGCCATGGACTAGGAGGGTCCTACATGCAAACCCCACACACCCCTCAAACCTCCGAACAAATGTTCTGTGCCCTTATGACCACAACTGATCACAATCAAAATGTTAACATTAGCCCTTCATCCCAGTTTGCACAAGTTTGATAACTTCCGGTTATAACGTCATCAAGATGGCCGCCAATAGTAATGACATTGACATTTTTGAAAATTAGTAGACAAATGAGGTATCAAAATGACCCCAATAGAACAACAAATATACATCAGGACCGAATAATCTAATATATGTGGTGATTTCTACGCAGAAAATGAAAAAAAAATCGATTTTTGAGCTTTTTTAGCATTTTTTTCATATTTGGCGTGACGCAGCAAAGATGTTTCCCGACAGCAAACTGTTTTTTCCAATCGGTTATAAGTTCAGATCGTATGGCAATACTTAGTGTCGTCTGCTTATTGACACAGCTGACCAATCATTATTAGAGTTCAAGTCTGACAAATTCTTACAAATCTTGAAATTTGAAATACATACTAAGAATGCATATAGTGTTTTTATAATAGATAATCTCTTAAATTTTATATTTAATAAGTATAAGATGTATGCAATAAATGTTAAATTTCGTGATAACAACACTTTATATTATATGTATACATAATATACTAGTTGTTACCTAAGGGGGATATATAGTCTGTGCATCTTGTACAATCCTTTTTCATTATGTTATCAAATACAATTTGTTGAAATTGAAACGCACTCAGGTCAGGCCTACTACCTGTCCGAAACAAAAGTTACAAGTTTCTTAAAAATAATAATAATAATATAAGAAAATATATGTTACTACCCTCAGACAATAGGGTAAATAGGATGATGGGGAAAATAAAACGACCTACGCTATGGAAATTGACATTTAGTCTAATCTAATTAAATTGTTCAAAATGTGATGATAATTTAAGGTAAGCTTATAACTTATGCGATTCTGTGATTTTTATTTTACCTGTTTCAATTAAATATTGCAAAACGTTAAACACTGTGGTATACTCTGTAGCATACCGTTTTTAGTCAACAGGAGGCGAAATGTTTGGTCCAACAGTTACCGGTTAACATTATAAGCTCAATGGTAGCAACACAGCAACACTTCGAAATTATTTCAAAATATTCTTTTGAGTGAGCCATATGCAGTCAACAATTTACTATAATTAAATGCTATGCTGTTACGGGGATGATGAATAAGTCGTTAGCGATCTGATGTCCTCATTCATCATTCCACTATGTGGTTACTAGATTTCCTAAACATAGGTAATGCTGTGGGATAAATTTGTCTTATCCCTATACCAAACAATGCCTGTCATAAAGAATGCTTTATCAGTTATTTGATATCTTGTTAAAGTGAAGCACACCATTTCATTATGCAGTAACTGATCTACTTAACTATTAAACAGGTATCAGATTTTGATTTTGATTTATGGAATTATGGATCTGGTTTTCTCATTAAAATAATCAAAATTAGAAGATTGTCAAAATAGTTCAATTGTATGCTGTGACACCTCAAAAGAAAAATGAATGAAAACTAAATTTTCCGACAGATTTTTGCAATAGATTCTGTAATTTTTCTAACAGCAAAGTAAATATGATAAAGGTGAATAATCTGTTAATATCCCCTTTCTGATTTTAAAAGAACCGGACTGAGCCAATAATGATATGGTACAATCAATGATCCCGTACATTACCTTACAAGTATTGATATTCTGATGCTTAGTAACGGAAATATAGAGGAGGTCTGTAAAATGTCGGATTAAAACGGTGTGTACATCGATAGGGCCCACAGGTATTGTTATAGAGAGTTTATTAGTCCAGGTTAACTACCGACTAACACCGATATATCATTGGCTGTAGCTAAGCCGTTATATATATAAGAACCAACTTAGAGTATCGGCTCGCATACTTTCAATTTTCGTCCTGCATGGTAAGTACTATTTTGAACCTATTTAATTATGTTCATGAAATGCATTTGTCACTTTATTCTTGATAATTCAGTTTTACCATATATATTTATTATTATTTTCTACTTACGTTTATGAGTTAGACTTGGACTTTCTAATTAACATTGATTAGATATTTGAGACAAATTTATTGGAAATCCCTTCATTTTTTAATAAAGAAGGAATGTGAGTGATATTAGGCCTCCAAGGGGTGTCTTTTTCAACTGAATTTTATCTTTTGAGATTTAGAAACGATCAAACTTAATATGAGCATTGTCGAATTCACGTTCATGAATTTTCTACGTTCTTTTAGAATTATATTATCTACTAACCTTTTCGAGATGTCTTTTGCAATAGTTTTCTTGACTGATATTGCGACACAGTTTTACATAATCCATTTTTATGGAACGTGTCGATAACTGTTAACGGTCAATCTCCTGGAACACATGATCCTCTACCAATGAATTGTCTCCTTCAATCTTTGTACAGACACATTGAAGTGAATACCGATATATCATTAAACATTCACTGCTATTGGATTCTGAAAATTGTATACATTTTTCAGTAAAATACTGTTTTATAACTTAAAGCAAGGATAGTGCCGCCATGAAATCGTTCCTACCTGTGATTCTGGTTGAGGCTATGGTACTAGGACTGTCCACTTGTACACTGGATATCACTTCACAAGTGGACATATATGCCTCACTGAGACCATTTTCCCTGGTAAACTGTATAGAGCAGTGTATTCAGAGACCGAGATGTAACTCTATACTGCTGGAGGAGAAAACAAAAACGTGTTTTCTGAACAGGAAGATCGCAAAAACATCCATGCTACGGATCAAGGGATTTAAGTATGGCGAAAAACCATTTTCTAGTACGCAGGTGAGATTCTTGCTACAGTTCGTTATCAAATTCACTGGGTATATGAGGTACATTTTTGTACGGAAATGCGCCTTTAGTATATAATTATATTTTTATTTATAATAAATGCAATAATTATTCAAATATTAGGAACCGCTTTATCAAAATATTTTATAATAATAAACCTAGCATGGCTAAAATTCAACTTCTGGAAACAAGAAATAAAAAAAAAATTCTGATATAAGAAAATTTATTGTTAAGGCCATGCAAAAAAAATAATTAATGCTGTTTGAAACAAACGTAGAAACACCTTACACACTAGGGTAGCGATCGTGTACGTGGTGGGTGTATCTGTACAATGTATGTGTGTTTGTGTGTGAAATATCTTGATTATTGTAAATTATGTTTTATTGCAATGTATGTAATCATCGCGTGATTAACCGAAAGGTTCAAAGAAATAAAGAATTGAATTGGCAGGTAAGTATGACTCAGAGGAGATGGCACATTTTAGTAAATCAGACGCACCAAATACCAGAATTCTCGATACCGCTAAATGTAAACGATGAGACTTTATCAATTCTATGAAAATTTTCCGATCAGAAGAACTTAAAACAATCCAGTGGCATGTGCATTACAGCACTATGTTTTGAAATTCTTCCCAATCTCTTCTAAATTCATTATCCAAAGAATTTACTTCTTAAAACATAATGCATATATTTTGTTCATGTAACATACGAATTTATTGAGCACAAACAGAGCAACATCTGAGTCCTCAAACATTAACCACATACAGAAAGGCAAGTAATTAAATATCCGTTGCATTATTTAAATCACGTGATATTATCGCCCAGGTTTTAATTAAGATAATCATGGCTCTTTTCAGATCGTGATTTCACGTGATTTACCGTATTTTTTATATGTGTTTCTATGAATATATTTTAATATACTATTTTTTGTGAAATTACTTTGTTTAAATTTCAGAAAAGTGCACAGGAATGCTTAGCTACTCAAAATAAGTGGGAAGCGAGCTGTAAAAATGGTAAGACCGAAGCTAACTTATTTTTCTGTTCAAGTTTCTAATCTTTTATTTTCATTTGTTTTGGGTTTTTTTCTCAATTTTTTTGGTGTCAAATTCATATGTCATACACAATTTTAATTACAATGAAAATAAAGAGCTTTATCTATAAAGAGTGAGCTCATTTGTACATAAGATGTCTACATTATTTACATGAAAGATATAGCAATGTAAGCAATTTTGGTTGAAAAACAAACACGGCCTTAGTTAGCAATATGGTTAAAGGAGAACACTTATTATTTACGGTAATTTATTGACACTATTTGCTAAGTAAATCTAAAATGTGAAAAAAGAAGTTTTTTCATGAATATCAATACGTAAAGAAACAACATTCAAAAGACTTTCAGGTAACAACAAAAAAAAATGACAAAAAAATACATAGTACCAAAATTTTCATTGTAATTCCATCCATGCCTAACCAGCTATAATATATTGTAATATTGGAGTTTAATAGAAAAATAATGAGGAACAACTTTATTTAAATGGCATTGCATTATTAGTTATGACATCATAAACTAATGCCAATTTCATTACTTTAATAATTACTCTAAAAGTTTATCAATAAAGTTTCACTTTTGATTTATAGCAATTTGTTTCTTATTTAAATAAGTATAATACCCATACATTTCTACATTTCTTTAATAAAAATATGTGTTTTCCAATCTCTAATTATAGGGATTTTCTTTTTCAAATTCCACGTGTATATATCATATTTTATTATTAGGAATAAAAAAAATGATCACATCTTCATATTCATTGCCCAAAATTCCAAGAAACATAATAATTGGAGTCCTAGGCACTTCTTAGTGATATTTTGTTCTTAAAACGTATGAAAAAGATTATAAAAATGATTGTACATGACAGCATTCCCAAAACAGATGCATTAAAGATTCTCTTCCCTCTTCGCAAAACGTGCACCTTTCCGTCTCGCTCAATTTAATTTGCATTAATTTGGTATTTGTATATACTACTTTATGAAGAAGTTTAAATTGAAAATTTTGCAATATTGTTTCATCTGTAATATATCTTAAAATAAGGTAAAACTTAGACCAAGACTCGTTGGAAATATTGACATGTAACATGTCCTGCCAGGAATCTTGACTCTTTTTTAGTACTTCTGTAACTTTTGTCAGTAAACATTTATAAAAAAATTGTAACCTTTTCATGACTTTTTAAGTATTGAATATGTTTACATGGTTTCATGTCCAGTGGTGTATTATTTTGGTACAAAATATGTTTCCAAGATGTAGGTATTGCATTCAAAATTCCATAAAATTCAATAAAAAATGAAAATTTAAATTGAATATGTTTTTTTTGTTTCATATCCAGTGGTGTATTATTTTGGTACAAAATATGTTTCCAAGATGTAGATATTGCATTCAAAATTCCATAAATTTCAATAAAATTAATATTCAAATTAAATTTCATACAAAAGTTATTGTATGACAGAAATTCATTATTTTCAATAAGGTCTCCAATAAAATACACACCTTTTTTACACCATTGTTTATATAATATTATATTGTTATCAATTTTTATGTAATTGTTATACCAGATTGGCTGAGATGCAACTTTATCAGGGGTTGTGGGGAGTTCATCACCAGACAGATCTGCCCAAATGTTTATAATCCCTTTCCAGAAAATATTTAGGGAATTCAAAATTCTTAAAAGACCTTCTCTCTTCATTTTGAAAATTTTATCTCCACCATAAGTTTCAATTTTATCCAGAAACGGTGTTTTCCAAGGGGAGGAATTCAACGGATCAAGTAATTTTCTGATCCAACACATTTTTAAAGCATGACAAAAAGAAACAATATGTGGTACTCGAAGACCTCCTTGATCATAATTCCTCACCACAATTCCGTTTTTCCAACATTTATTCTAAGACCAGAAATATTACCAAAATCATTCAAAATTTCAAGTAGACAATTTAAGGATTTTGGATCTTCAGATAAAGTAAAAGACGTGTCATCTGCAAATTGGTTTATCAAGTACTCGGAGTTATTTATTTTGATACCATTGATGTTCGGATTCATTTTAACGACTGAACTTAGAATTTCAACACATATGATGAAAATGAAAATATATGGACTAATAGGGTCAACTTGGGTAACTCCACGGCAAACATTAAAAAAATTGGAACAATATCCATTATTCAATACACAACATGAGTTATTATCATAAAAAGTTTTTATCCATTTTATAAAAGATGGACCAAACCCATAAAAGTTAATTGTTTAAAAAAATTAAACTCTAAAAAATCAAAGGCCTTTTCAAAATCAATTAGTAACAATAAACCTTTCTAATCTTTGTTCCGATTGTTCTGATTATTCTGATGAAGTGTGATCCTAAAGTAACCTTTTACGTCTATATTGTTTTAATGAAATACAACCTAAGCTTCACATAACTACACCATAACTTGAATTTGTTTCCTACTCTTTAGATTTTTTGGAGGATCTTTCATAGTATGAAATGAGGTGTCTAGTAAGACAAGCTTGATAATATAGCGGCTCTGCTTAATCGCTTTAAAATTAAAACACGTGCTCTTCAACAAAATATACAACTCCATAATGGAACAAGTATCGTTTATTTGTGAATGTTTTATGTCGATTCGGTATACCACTTCAACCAATGTGAAATCCATTTACAAATATGGTCTCTTCCTTTACGACTGTTTGAAAGTTGTTGCGGGGTTCAAGCATAGTGACAAAGTGAGAGGTTCGCAGAACTCAATGATCACTCTACAAAAAGAATCTATAGGCAACTATTAGCTGAGGGATTACACTTTAAAATGTTTCATGGATTGTTGTGTCACTTTGATTGTGATCTTTACAACAGTACATCGAATCTAACGTCGTAATTGTTCTCTGTAGGTTCTCTGTACGGTATAATCACAGAATTCGGAAAGACAAACGTAAATACATTTGTAGGCCTAGTTGACTATTAAATCTCATCAAGACGGTTTAAATTTGATTGCTGATTGATAGGGGGTCAGAAACTGCCTATATATCTAATATTAAAGTCTAAAGTCCCCCATTGGTTTCCAATGTTTATTTTGATGGTAATATTTGCTATAGAATTTTGCCAACTGAAGAGATATTTACATTTTTGATGCTTCAACCTAATGTTCTTTTCTAAAGTAAGAGTAACTGATGTTTTGGTCTTTTGAAAAACCCATTTTTGAAAACTACACTTTAATCTACTACATTTATAACAAACTTCATGTATCTCTAGCTTATGAAAATGACACACGCTTGCTATTGGGGCTGGAATATGCACGAAAAGATCGGGATTCGAACCTTGTACCTTCCAAACACTAGCTGCATACTCTTCTCGATTGCTTCGTCCAAAGCATTTATCCATTCAACATTTCTATCATATTTTAGGCACTAAACTTTCCACAACCATTTCAAGTAAAGGAACGGCCATGGACACATCTGGTGTATCACCAACATCCGGATCAATACCAGTTACGACCACTTCCGATAACACGCCTGCTACATCATTACCTGTCTCACCATCGCGTGCAACGATAGCTACGACGAAAGCCACCACAACCCCAGCTGTAATTATATCCAGTAAAACCACCGCTTCAACTTTCGGTACAGCCACGCTACCTATGAATACACCGACACCACCACCAGCGTGTCCTCAATCGTACAACGCCATTACAAAGTTTGATCCGCCCATATGCTACAATCTTCTGATGTTGCCGTATACCTATGACAAGGCGAAGAAGTTCTGTGAGAGAGAAGGATCTAAGCTTATCCTCTTGGATAGTCGGGAACGGCTACAAGCTATCGATGAAGTCGTTTTTGCGGCGGCGACAGGAGCAAGTAAGTTTTTATCTTATTTGATAAGTAAACGACAGTTTATTAACATTGATCGTGAATTATTTACGTGCAACAAACGTCAAATACAGATTAGAGGAAAGAAGGGTTTTTTCAGAATTATGATGATTATTACAAAGATGCTTCTCAACACATTTAACGACTGTCATCTTATCCTTTTAATAGAATACAATAAATACATCTTAAATCTCGAAAATAAAGACGGAATCGAAAATAAAACGTAACATATACCTATAATATGCTTTGAAAGTATGCCATTTTTATAAGTAAGTTTATATATCATGTTATGTAATATATACCGTAAGATGGCTTTTATTATACTGGCACCACTACGCCCGCGCACATTGATTTGTTAGTAATTTTGAAGACATTTGATAAATGAAAATACGCGTAAATCCGATGACATTAAAAAGATAGTAACAACAATACTTATAGCTAAATTTCCAGACTACTTATAACAAACGTTTAAACATACGATTCTATTAATTTTCCAAGGGATTATTTTCCAGATCAATACGCAACGTCGATTGTGACATCACGATCACATCGGATTTTCGCGCCATTCTCGGATATTTTCTTCATTTGAAGAATTGAATCTTGCTTTGGTCGATTTCATGGGGTGATGAATTGAGTTGCTCTTGAAACAAATTGAATGAACTGCGAATGTACTATTCTAGTGATCTTTTCAAGGTATTCCCTTTCCGATTCAATTTTAGTATAGTCAGTGTACATTTTGTCCTCAAAGTAATTGCAACAAAATTATTTCTATTGACTTTTCATCTACATCCATACATAAACACACCACAAAAATTCGCGACGTCAATGTCTCTATAGTAACGTCACGATTACGTCGGGGTTTCGCACCATTTTCAAACTTTTTCTATTTTTCAAAATGGTGTAAAAAAAAAACAGATTTAGTATTTTAAAAAATACTGATAAACACATGGGTGACTCTTCTCAGTTTACATACGTAAATATTCATAAAACCATTTATTCGCACAAGCTATTTTTCTGGCTCGAAACATTAAATTACAATTTTATCGTCCCCATTCGAATGAACTCTATATAAAATGCAGGTCGTATCTGGTGCCATTTTATTTCTAAAAACATAGTGAAACACAGCAATTAATTCTTTACGTTAGAGTACCATGTGTGTAAAGTTGAATTTGGTACCTAGTTATAAAGATTCTAGTCATGTCATTTTCTGAATATTAAGATGATGATTATAATGATGGTAGTGGCGGTGGTGGTGATGGTGGTAATGATATAAACTTTATTTATTTTACATCGATTGAGAATCAAGTTATACAACTTATGTAAATCACTCTCGATAGCCCGGACGCAAGCGAGGGGTCTTAGTGTGGGAGGAAACCAGAGTACCCGGAGAAAAACCACGTGATCGGGCAGGTGACCCCTAACCTTTTTACGTCCGTGCCGGGGATTGAACCCCGGCCGGCTAGGTGAAAGGCGAGCGCCGTAACCACTACACCAACCGATTACCTAGTAGTGGTGGTGGTGGTGGTGGTGGTGGTGGTGGTGGTGCCGCCTCATTGTATCATAAAGCTACACCTCATTCTATTTTACAGCTACGCCTCAATGTGTAATAAAGCTACGCCTCATTGTATTTAACAGCTACACCTCATTGTATTCAATAGTTACATATCATTGTATTTAATAATTACAACTCATTGTATTCAATAGTTACACCTCATTGTCTCTAATAGTTACAACTCATTGTATTCAATAGTTACACCTCATTGTCTCTAATAGTTACAACTCATTGTATTGAATAGTTACACCTCATTGTCTCTAATAGTTACAACTCATTGTATTGAATAGTAACACCTCATTGCATTTAATGGCTACACCTCATTGTATTTAATAGTTACATTCCTTGTATTATATAACTACAACTCATTGTATTGAATAGTTACACCTCATTGTATTTAATAGTTACACCTCATTGTATTCAATAGTTACACATCACTGTATTTTATAGCTACACCTCATTGTATTTAATAGTTACATATCATTGTATTTAATAGCTACACATCATTGTATTCAATAGTTACACATCATTGTATCTAACAGTTACACATGATTGTATTTAATAGTTACAAATCATTGTATTTAATACTTACATATTATTGTATTCAATAGTTACACATCATTGTATTTAATAGTTACACACCATTGTATTTTACAGCTACACATCATTGTATTTAATAGTAACATATCATTGTATCATATAACTTCACCTCATTGTATTTTATAGCTACAACCACATTGTTTTTAATAGTTACAACTAGATGTATTCAATAGTTACACATCATTGTATTTAATAGCTTCACCTCATTGTATTATATAGCTAAGCCTCATTGTATTTAATAGCTACACCTCATTGTATATTATAGCTACACCTCATTGTATTTAATTGTTACACCTCATTGTATTTAATAGTTACAACTCATTGTATTTAATAGTTACAACTCATTGTATTTAATAGTTACATATCATTGTATTATATAACTACATCTCGTTGTATTTAATAGTTACATTCATTGTATTTAATAGTTACAACTCATTGCATTTAATAGTTACATATCATTGTATTTAATAGTTACAACTCATTGTATTTAATAGTTACAACTTATTGTATTTAATAGTTACATATCATTGTATTTAATAGTTACAACTCATTGTATTTAATAGTTACAACTCATTGTATTTAATAGTTACATATCATTGTATTATATAACGACACCTCATTGTATTTTATAGCTACATCTCATTGTATTTAATGGCTACACCTCATTGTATTTAATAGCTACAACTCATTGTATTTAATAGGTACACATTGTATTTTATAGCTACACCTTATTATATTTAATAGTTACATATCATTGTATTATATAACTACACCTCATTGTATTTAATGGCTACACCTCATTGTATTTAATAGTTACACCTTATTGTATTTAATAGTTACACCTCATTGTATTTAATAGTTACACCTCATTGTATTTAATAGTTACACATCATTGTATTTAATAGTTACACTTCATTGTATTTGATAGTTACACCTCATTGTATTTAATGGCTACACCTCATTGTGTTTAATAGTTACACTTCATTGTATTTTATAGCTACACCTCATTGTATTTAATAGTTACACCTCATTGTATTTAATAGTTACATGTCATTGTATTTAATGGCTATACCTCATTGTATTTAATAGTTACACATCGTTGTATTTAATAGTTACATTCATTGTATTTAATAGTTACGTCATTGTATTGTATAGCTACATATCATTGTATTTAATAGTTACCCTTTATTGTATTTAACAGCTACACCTCATTGTATTATTTAGCTACATACCATTGTATTTAAAAGTTACGTCTTGTATTTAATAGATACACCTTATTGTATTTAATAGTTACTTTTCATTGTATTTAGTAGTTACACCTCATTGTATTTAATAGCTACACCTCATTGTATATAATAGTTACACTCATTGTATCAAATAGCTACAACTCATTGTATTTAATAGTTACGCCTCATTGTATTTAATAGCTACACCTCATTGTATTTAATAGTTTCACCTCATTGTATTTCATAGTTACAACTCATTGTATTTAATAGTTACACCTCATTGTTTCATATAGCTACAACCCATTGTATTTAATTCTCATAGTATGTAATAGTTACACATCATTGTATTAAATAGTTACATATTATTCTATTTAATATTTACACATCATTGTATTTAACAGCTACACCTCATTGTATTAAATAGTTACACATCATTGTATTTAATAGCTAAACCCCATTGTATAAAATAGCTACATATCATTGTATTTAATGCTTACACATCATTGTATTTAATGGCTACATCTCATTCTGTTTAATAGTTACACATCATTGTATTTATTAGTTCACCATTGTATTTTATAGCTACATCTTATTGTGTTTAATAGTTAAAACTCATTGTATTTCATAGTTACAATTCATTGTATTTAAAATGTACAACTCATTGTATTATATAGCTACATCTAATTGTATATACAGCTACACCTCATTGTATTTAATAGCTACACATCATTGTATTTAATAGCTAAACCCCATTGTATAAAATAGCTACATATCATTGTATTTAATGCTTACACATCATTGTATTTAATAGTTACACCTCATTGTATTATATAAATATATCTCATTGTATTTAATAGCTATACCTCATTGTATTTGATAGCTACACTTCATTGTATTTAATAGTTACTTCTCATTGTATTTAGTAGTTGCACCTCATTTTATTTAATAGTTACACTCATTGTATTATATAGCTACAACTCATTGTATTTAATAGTTACATCTCATTGTATTTAATAGTTACAACTCATTGTATTTAATAGTTACACCTCATTGTTTCATATAGCTACACCTCATTGTATTTAATCCTCATTGTATTTAATAGTTTCACCTCATTGTATTTAATAGCTACAACTCATTGTATTTAATAGTTACATCTCATTGTATTTAATAGTTACAACTCATTGTATTTAATAGTTACACCTCATTGTTTCATATAGCTACACCTCATTGTATTGAATCCTCATTGTATTTAATAGTTTCACCTCATTGTATTTAATTGCTACGTCTCATTGTATTTAATAGCTACACCTCATTGTATTTAATAGCGACGCCTCATTGTATTTAATAGTTACTTCTCATTGTATTTAATAGTTTCATCTCATTGTATTATATAGGGGCCGCGGTGGCCGAGTGGTTAAGATGTCCCGACATATTACCACAAGCCCTCCACCTCTGGGATGCGGGTTCGAATCCCATGTGGGGCAGTTGCCAGGTACTGACCGCTGGTCGGTGGTTTTTCTCCGGGTACTCCGGCTTTCCCCCACCAACAAACCTGGCACGTCCTTATATGACCCTGGCTGTTAATAGGACGTAAAAATAAATAAAGTATTATATAGTTATATCTCATTGTATTTGATAGTTACACCTCATTGTATTTAATAGTTACACTCATTGTATTATATAGCTACAACTCATTGTATTTAATAGTTACACTGCAATGTATTTAATAGCTTCACCTCATTGTATTTGATAGTTACAACTCATTAGCTCGCCTATTCGAAGAATAGGGGGAGCTAATGTTGTCACCCCGGCGTCGGCGTCAGCGTTGGCGTTTCATTTCACGTTAAAGTTTTTGAGCAAGTTTCTGTTTCGTCAATTTAAACAATTAAGTCATCATAAATGTTTATGATTTTATTTTCTTAATGTGTATGGATGCTGAACGTGACAATACAACCAATTTTGGGCCCTTTAGGTTTTTTTGAGTCTGTTAATTTGTCATATTTCCATGCTAAAGTTTTTGAGCAAGTTTCTAATTTGTCTTTTGTTTAAGCTTAAGTCATCATAAATGTTTTTGATTTTATTTTCCTAATGTGTATGGATGCTGGACGTGATAATACAACCAATTTTGGGCCCTTTAGGGTTTTTTTGAGTCTGTTAATTTGTCATATTTCCATGTTTAAATAGTAAATACTTGAACATCAACTTCTTCTGAATAGGCGAGCTTTGCTGTTTTCCAACAGCTCTTGTTTCATTTAAAACTTACACCTCATTGTTTTATATTGCTACACCTCATTGTATTTAATCCTCATTGTTTTAATCGTTTCACCTCATTGTATTTAATAGTTACACCTAATTGTTTTATATAGCTACACTTCATTGTATTTAATAGTTACACCTCATTGTATTTAATAGTTACACTCATTGTATTTAGTAGCTACACCTCATTGTATTTAATAGTTACAACTCATTGTATTTAATAGCTACACCTCATTGTATTTATTAGTTACACCTCATTGTATTTAATAGTTACATTTATTGTATTTAATAACTACACTCATTGTATTTAATAGTTACAGTTATTGTATTTAATAGTTACACCTCATTGTATATAATATCTACTCCTCATTGTATTTAATAGTTACACTCATTGTATTTAATAATTACACCTGATTGTATTATATAGCTACATCTCATTGTATTTAATAGTTGCATTCATTGTATTTTATAGTTACATATCATTGTATTTTATAGCTAAACCTGAACTAATCTGGCTGGATGCCTCCTATCAGCAGGGATCCTGGAAAACGAGTGATGCCTCACCTTTCAATTATCCTGACTTTCTACGCTCAAACTGGGAAGAGGCTCACAATGTCGATGGATATTGTTTAAGTATGAAGTTTACCCCGCCGTCGACGATGTCTGGGTGGATAGCGGCCGACTGCTCAAAGCAGGGCTGGTTCATATGTACCCCGGAGGAAGGCTGATGACAAAATTACACCAGAAGTATGTGAACTTCTTAGCCAAAATGTCATGATAAAACACGAGGTTTCACTCATGTACTACTCAGGTTGTGTTTCTGAAAAGGCTGAGGAGATCTTTTTTTAAACTGGAGCAGACCTGACTTTTACTTACATTGGTATAAGTCTGCCATTACTTTTCAGGAATCTATAAATCATTTCGTAGAATTCTTGAATATATTTTTCATAGATTTTTTCCCAATGGACCTGTCTTACGCAAATATCCTAATCTTACTATTGTACATTAAAGTTTGCTATATACGAGATGTGGATATTCTCATTTAAAACATTTAGTCCTAAAAACTGCATTTTCGATTATTGAACAAAGTTATTGATAAAGGTTTGAATATAAGAAAAAAGACAGTATTCACTGACATCTTGGTATCTGCAGAAATGGTAAATCTAGAACAAACTAATCGATAAAACAGACTGAATGAAGTGGATTACCTTTACTCCGGGAAATATTTTATCCGATTCAATTATTGCTTCAATTTTGCTTGTAACAAACATTTACATTGGCTTCAGAATGTCATAATCTCATACCGTTTAAAAATAACGTCTCCTCTAATTGGCTTGCATAACCGCGTAATGACACCTCTAGAAATTTGAACATTTACGGGCTTAGCTATTTAGAATTAACTGAGCGGTGCATGGTGCATTTATTTTTTGTATCAGCGGGTAAACGTCTGTGAAATGTATAGATATAATTCCTTAATTATAATAGAATTGTCGTCCAGGAAGCCAACTTGTACAGTAGTATGTCGATCATTATATAGATAAGTGGCAAAACTCTGCATATGAGAGGTAACTAATTCAAAATAACGTTACACTCATTAACATTATATAATGATTACAAATGGGCATAAAGCTGGAAAAGTGTGTACATATGTTGTTCCGACATGGATTACGCACAGCGACCATGTAAAGATTATAGACATCAAGTTTCACTAAAATTCTCTCCGGTAGTTTATTAATAGTCGGTCAATCGTTGTCTTTAAAGATATATATGGACAGACACGGACGGACGGACGATAGACACGGATAACCTAAATCTAGTACTCCCCTAACTTCGTCGGGAAGTTATAATAAAATTGGCGCCGAAATAAAAAATAAACGCATGTTTAAGTGAGTATTCCTTTAATACAGTGATCAAGAGTATTTTAGAGGAAAATATTACATATATGGGATCCAAAATATATCTTAAAATGATTAAATTGTTATTTTAAACGGTTATATACTACCAAGGTACAAAACATGCTCTAGGGAATTTGTAGGGGGAATTAGACACATTCATTATACATTTAAAAGTATATATATATATGATAATAAATGAAAACAGCATAATACCTGTCTATGTCTATGGAATTAAGGTGACTAAATTAACAGATAAAAGTATTTAAGCATTGATGTCACTATTTTTTTTATCGGGGTATGAAAGAAATTATGTTTGCAAACTTTGTGCGTAGCAGATTCTCACAAAAGTTTGCCAACAAAATGTATTTTATAATACGATGAAATTAAAAATTAGTAACATTAATGCTTGTAGACTACTTGATAAAATGAAATACGTAAACACGTACGATTACAATGATTTTCCAAAGGATAATTTTTCCAAAACCAATACGCAACGTCAATGTTCCTATTGTGACGTCACAATAACGTCGGGATTAGTTGTCTTCAGCACACGTGTTTTTGTTCTAAGGCCGTTTACGGTATATCCATGTTTTGTCAAGTGATTACATATGTGTATCCTCGCTAAAGCCTTCATTAACAGCTTTGTACTTTTCCTTGGGTTCTTTTTCATGTTTGATATTTTCTGCATCGTCGGGGTCAGGCAATAACTTTTTGCCACGCATATTCTCTGCTTCTTCGATGGTATCCGGAAGTTTGCGTCCGAGCGTTTCCGGAAGTATCAGTGTACAGAATCCACCAATCATAGCCAACACACCGAACGCTATCACCGGAACTGACGAATGTGTGTAGTCTCCCTTCATTCATAGAGAATAGTGTGTTATGCATTGTGTAATAGATATGTATTTCACTACCTCAATTCAACCATAGCGTATAAAAACGTGACCACAAAATATACAAGACATTACCACTACAAAAAACAAAATGTAAATTTCGGGGTTCATACGAATCCAAGAGCCGTATGTGTACATCAAATATTAGTTTACAACACTTAAAGTAACTGTGATATTTAGAAAAGTGATAAGGAATACAAGAATCTTAGAGTCATCTATTATCATTTCTTCTAGGTTTAGTTCTTATATCCGGTCACAATCTAATCTAATAAGCAAAAGGTGAGGTTTCAAAATCTGGCCACACTCCGATGTTTTACAAGTTGGAGTGTTAAATATTAATTACGACTTTATTCCTGCTTTGTATCTATTTTGTCTTTTTACCATAGATACCTTAATAGAACACCAATTAGGGGTGAAATTGTGTAAACTAACATATTCTATAGAATTATTGATTTTTTGTTCTTTCTGTTTCACTTACAGTACAAAAGCGTTATAACAAGATATGTTCCATCATGAAACAAATAGTTTCTTTTTTGAAAAATCAGAAATCAAATAATATTTTAAATGAAAAGAAATATATTTTTTATTAATAACGCGATCTCAAAAGATACGGTTATCTCTTATGTAGCTAAAACTATTTGAAATTGAATTTATAAAGATTAAAGAGCAAATCAGAATTACATTTGATTTTTAAATAAATTAAGGCTGTAATACTAATTACTTTAGGTTTAATATTTAGTCTATATCAACCAGTAAGGTACGCTTACCAGGAGTAAGATCTGTGGGGCAAGTAAGCCTCCTACCCTGGTCAGGAAAAAACAGCAACCCATTCCAATACTCCTGCAAACATTCAATAACATTTATTGAAATATGTAACAGATAGTAAAAATTGGTGAAAAAATACTAGTAAATTTAATTATAAGAATTCGTTTGAATATATTTTTATGTGATGGAGTGTGTGAACTCTAAATAAATAGGGAAATTTACAAACGATAAACTCTTTAAAGTTTAAAATTCATTTTGGAACTCAATGAAATCCTTACAACGTTATCTATGCAATGCTTACCTAATGACAGTCGGGTAAAGCTCAGACGTGTAAAGTACAATAACACTGAAGACCCCGCCCATACCGAACCGACCAATGGTGGCGAAACTGGTGGACACTTTGGCAATATCACCATCTGAATTCATAAACGTAACCATGGTGAAAACAACAAAAAATATGTTATAGTAATTAATTAGCTTATAAATGTAAAAATGGTCATTTTTTACGGAAATCGTTCTCAGTATATTCCGTATTTAGACATAACAGTTATCTACTCTTGTGGGTAGCCTCAAAAAATAATAATGTCAGAGTTGATACTTACCCGTCCGGAAAGCAACCGTGTTATATATAGAGATGGAATGATAATATCTAGCAAAGAATCCGTTAGTTGATATCCTAACTCTGATATGTTATAGATGTAGCGTACCTGATCCAAATAACGGGATGATGCCAGCCAGAATACAGCAGCTCCCACCAAGTAGGAAATAGAAGGCTAACGGCTTCCGTCGTCCGAATCTAAACGTAAAAAGCACTTAATAATCATGTAGTTTATGTAGTGTTCGAGCTGAAAACAAGCTGCTTCACTATTTCTTTGCCAATCTGCTTTGAAAATTCGACATCATTTTGTCCACAATGTCGCAATTACTTCTTTGTCCAAATGCTTCGAGAATTCGATAAATTTTTGTCCACAATGTTGAAATAACGTCTTTGCCCATCTGTCTCAAACATTCAAAACAATATTTTGTCCACAATGTTGGAATTACTTCTTTGCCAATCTGTCTCGGAAATTCGACGAAATTTTGTCCAAATTGTTTGAATTTGCCCCCATATAAATAATATCAATTACATACGAAAACAATGTGAATGTATACGATTACATTACAATTTATTCTCAAAATATGGCAAAGCATTTATTCTCCTACTTTCATTTAAATTAATAAGACAATATTATAATTAAGAATTGTCATTGTATTGAAAACATACATGGATTTACAATTCTTGAAATGCATCCGAGGCGTTCGCTATACCATTAGGATACATATGTCACTGGTAAGGTGTACACAGTCAACTCTATTAACCACAAAAACCTTTTTTTTACATTAGAAACATGGAAATTTAAGCCCCCAGTGTCAGCTTTTACGGGTAGGTCTACTTACTTTTTGATGATGTATATAACGCCTATATAGGCGACCATCTCCACCATGGCACCTATGAAGAAATTGAGGTATTTATCGCCGGCCAAACTTGTTATTTGGAATGTGAGGCCGTAGTACCCAATTGACGTGGTAAACCTTGGGTACAAAATAAAGACACATTCATAATTACTACCCGATAGACGTGGTAAACCTGTGGTACAAAATAAAGACACGTTTATAATCACTACCCGATAGTCGTGGTAAACCTGTGGTACAAAATGAAGACACATTCATAATTACTATCCGATAGACGTGGTAAACCTGTGATACTAAATAAAGACACATTCATAATAACTTCCCGATAGTCGTGGTAAACCTGTGGTACAAAATAAAGACACATTCATAATAACTTCCCGATAGTCGTGGTAAACCTGTGGTACAAAATAAAGACACGTTTATAATAACTACCCGATAGACGTGGTAATCCTGTGGTACAAAATAAAGACACATTCATTTTAATTACTCGATAGACGTGGTAAACCTGTGGTACAAAATAAACACACATTCATAATCACTACCCGATAGTCGTGGTAAACCTGTGGTACAAAATAAAGACACGTTTATAATAACTACCCGATAGACGTGGTAAACCTGTGGTACAAAATAAAGACACATTCATAATAACTTCTCGATTGACGTGGTAAACCTGTGGTACAAAATAAAGACACATTCATAATAACTTCTCGATTGACGTGGTAAACCTGTGGTACAAAATAAAGACACATTCATAATAACTTCTCGATTGACGTGGTAAACCTGTGATACTAAATAAAGACACATTCATAATGACTTCCCGATAGACGTGTTAAACCTGTGGTACAAAATAAAGACACATTCATAATAACTTCTCGATAGACGTGGTAAACCTGTGGTACAAAATAAAGACACATTCATAATGACTTCCCGATAGACGTGGAAAACATATGGTACAAAATAAACACACATCCATAATCACTACCCGATAGTCGTGGTAAACCTGTGTTACTAAATAAAGACACATTCATAATCACTACCCGATAGTCGTGGTAAACCTGTGGTACAAAATGAAGACACATTCATAATCACTTCCCGATAGACATGGTAAACCTGTGGTAAAAAATAAAGACACATTTATAATTACTTCCCGATAGACGTGGTAAACCTGTGATACTAAATAAAGACACATTCATAATAACTTCTCGATTGACGTGTTAAACCTGTGGTTCAAAATAAAGACACATTTATAATGACTTCCCGATAGACGTGGTAAACCTGTGATACAAAATAAAGACACATTTATAATAACTTCTCGATAGCATATTCCATCATTGATACTTAGCCATTACCTGATTATCAAAGACGTTTCGACTGGGATATAATATGAACTACTTTACGACGACATACGAATTGAGGTCAAGTTTGGCTTGAAGTTCTGATCCCAATAAAAATGAGGCACAGTGAGAACCGCCAATTCCTTTATATGACTGTTTCGTGAAATGAGATACATTACATACTGTATATTTAAAGGGGGAAACCCGCCTTACCAAAGAAAGAAAAACAGGAATGTCCTATTTCTGGTAACTGAAGTCTTCATGAGGTCCAGGGCGGTGTACTGTTTTCTTGTCTTATCCTGGAAAGGTACTCCTTCCTTCCTGATGGCAGCCATTATATCTGCCGGGTAAGGTAATTTGTTGAACTTTGCAATTCTCTTCACTACATGTTCAGCCTCGTCGAATCGTCCTTTCATCACAAGCCATCTAGGGGACTCTGGCACCAAGCTTGTGATATGAAAAGTAGCTTTGTAGGATTTTGATGCAAGTTTAAATACAATTTCGTCACTATTTTAAATCAATTTAATTAAAACTAGGAGGAAAGAATTAAATGAATAAGCATTTCTGATCAGTATTTATCTCAATTTTAAACATGTTCATAAATATGTACTATTCATCGACTACGTATCTTAGAACGACTACATGCTTCGGTTTCTTTAAGATGTGTATTGGATGTTTGATATACATTTACACTTACAACATTAATACGCAAATATATGACGGCACAATTGATACCTACCAACAAGGGCAGATAACTCTTTAAGATATGTACTGGATGTTGGATATACATTTACACTCACAACATAAATACGCAAATACATGACGTCACAATTAATACCTAATAAGGGCAGAAAACTCTTTAAGATGTGTACTGGATGTTGGATATACATTTACACTTACAACATTAATACGCAAATACATGACGACACAATTAATACCTAACAACAAGGGCAGATAACTCTTTAATAAGCAAATAATAAAACGTGCCAGTTGGGTATTTATCTGTATTTATGTTGAGTTTACTATTTATTCCGTCTTATACACAAAGTTATCTCTCTTGCGGTTAGGTACCCAATTCTATGTCATTATTTTGTGAGCAAAACCACCTTTATTAGCTCTGAAAAACAAAAAGTTACGCTCACATATACATAGAGTTGTCTCTCTTACGGGTAGGTTACCATTGTAACGTCATTGTTTCATGAGAAAAGTATGAGGTTGCGCTCGCACACACATGACGTCACAATTAATACCTACCGCAAAGGCAGATAAATCTGTGATATGCAAATACGAAATAGATCACCAGTAGGGTGAGAGGGATTGTGATGGCGAGTTCGGTATTTTTCTGTGTTCACGTTGAGTTTACCATACATAAAATATGGGCAATAGAGTGTTGAGTGTTGAGCAGATGGTTGTAATTCAAAATGGAAGGCGACGTTACATAGTCGTTAGAAGTAAAATTGAATTATTTCTATTTACGTTGAGTTTACCATATATAGAACACCAGTAGGATGGGTGGGAGTGTGATGGCCAGTTGAATGTATCGCCATGTTTGGATGAAGTAAGCCAATCCGCCCATGGTCAATACCCCAGCGCCCCAGTAACACTCAAACACTGCTATGGCCAGGCCACGGTACTCCCGGACTGATATCTCCATCACCAAGGCAACCGTAGATGTCTGCAGACCCTGAGGGAACAAATGATGAAGTGAACTAATAACGTATAATGATGAAGTCAAGGGAAACTTAAAGGTATAATCCCCAGTGTAATCTAGTGATAATTTGTGTATACTTTACAACTACCATTTGCATGACAATGCTACAAAGGACTCGATGTATAGGTATTTACAAAGTCGAATCCGGGCAAACAAGCGATCCATGTACCTGCTATAGACACTGATAATACATGGCTATATGGTGATAAAATATGTTACGAACTCCGTGGACTAATTTTAGGTCTGATGCATTCACACTTTTTATCCATTTCGTTATGTTCAATTAACTTAAATAAGTGAGTTATAGGCATGTTAAATATCACTTTTTATAATTTTCACATGCAGTTTTGTTATCATCGTATATCTTGAAAACGGTTTATATAAACTCCTTTATGAATGAGTGCACTCTATCTATAAAACATGCATGTCTGAATCACCAACTCCATATAAAAATAGAGTAGTTCCGGCATTGGTGTACAAACACAAACTCTCGATGGTGGATGTTTTATTGTCAAACTTTGGAGATCAGTGTGACCGTCTTCCTTGTATTTCCAGCCTTACAAAGACCAGTGTGAGAGAGAATTTAAATGTCTAAAGCCATGAAACGACTTACGTAAAGTATCATATAAACAGAATGGAAAGAATGAATAATGTGCAGAAATCTGTTTTCAGTGAATGCATATCAAGGTAAAGCCCTGACGTCATAGAAAAAAACCTGACATAGTTTAACACGATATTCACATAAACGCATTTCTTAAAATACACAAACGAGGTCATGTCCTCAGAAATATACAATCGTCTCGACTATGTAAACCATTTTGTGTTAGAGGAATTAACATATGAGTGTGATTAAAAGTTTATTGTCTGACCTAGTGTAGTATATACCTGATATTTTCACAAAGGTGTTTGTAACATGTAATATCCATTAAATCGAATGAAGATATAGTATTGAATACCGAAAGGTTTTAATCAGATGTTTCCGTAACCTCGTATTCCCCAGACTCTCGCCGCCCTGAACGAGAGTCTGGTGTGGTTCGTATTTCCGTTTTGTTATTTCAAATTGAGGCTAACCGAAAAATCGATGAAGTTTTGGTTGATAGATCCACTACAAACATGACGGATACAAAATTTGAAAAAAAAACGTCGTTAGCCACACTTACATAACGAAAAATAGATTTTCAGTTAAAAACATTACAAATCAGCTTTCTTCAAGATACCGTTATGCACAAATAAGATGTACATGTATTGTAATTTCCGTCTGCCATCCATGTTTGTTTACCGTTTCAATTCAAACGAACTGGACCAGACTCTCGTTCAGCGGCGAGAGTCTGGGGACTGCGAGAATAGTGTTTCGGCTAAACAAGTATCATTTTCTTTAGGTACATTTATTTCGTCCTTGCATATTATAGATTTAGCGCCCTTGCGGGTAGGTATCCATTGTGATTGTGACGTCATTATTTTGTTACGCTCGCATGACGTCATAATCAATACCTACCCGCACATGTAGATAATTCTGTAATATCCAAATGAAATATACGAGTAAAGACAGTTAGGTAGGTGATTTATTCTAAGAAGTCCGCATTTCTTTATTCTGTCGGTATAATGTGATATCAAATAATATGAATTTTGAATCATTTTAATGAATTTTACATATAACAAAACTATATAATTAAATATAAGAAACACTGTAAATTGTAGTTTCCATAAAATTGTTATGATCGATCTAATCGTCCACTTAACAGTTAAGTGACCCAAATCGTGCCTGACGATAATATTTCTGCAAATGATAAAGTTGCTGATAACGTCTTGTATATAGTTTAGGAATGAAAATCACCCCACTAAAATGGTATCACAAAATAGATCTCCAAACATAAACACTGTATTTGTGGGGTAAATACTGGTTAGTAGATCGTTTATCATCAGCATTTTTATATCAGAAGGAATAAACCGCAACCACACAATCCAAACATAGCCGGATAGGTGTGTCATCGCTGTCTGTGCATATTACGTCATTCAGAAACCAAAGCGCGATTATTGATATGCGTGAAATTGAGTAGGCGATATATAAATCTACTAATGAATCTCCTTAAATACATAAAAGGGATGTCTTTTGCTTGCAAGCTTAATGTAAGTTAGGAAAAACAAAAACTACTTACCTGAATGAACATCCCCTGGAAAAACCTCAAAGCAGCAAAGCCAGCGAATGATGTGACAAAGTATATTCCTATTCCTATGGCAACCGGAGCGTACAGGCATACCAGCATAGTCCACTTCCGTCCGAAGAAGTCGGCGATGTGTCCGAACACTAGACCACCTGTCATCACTCCCAAGAAGTAGATGGTGGTGGCCAGCTTCCCCAGGTAGACATCGTCACAGACCAGGTCCCACTGTTAACAAAGGTTAAACGGGTTCGTGTGTTGTTCATTGTTTGTAGACCTCTATATATCAGAGGATAGTAAAATTATGTGGTGTCATTTCAAACACAATTAAATCACCCATGGTCAACAATACATAGTAAAGTTGCATCAAAGTCCTGGCGCAAAAGATATGGAGAAGGAAAAAAGCATGTTTGGAAAGCAAACTTGAAGCATATGGACAATTATGTAACATTTACCTTTTCTAATATGGAAGTGGAATGCTTATCGCTTAATTTACATTAGAGTTATAGTAAAAAGCATCACTATCATGAAAATGAATCCGGCTTAATCACTTCGAGAACCAATGCCTGCACTCTAACGTATCTCATTTACTACCTAACACACCACACAAACTCTTTATGCTTCATCTGTCATACAAAGGTGAAATATTTGTGTCATACCTCCATGATGATGGTAGTTTCCCGGTCTGAGTACGGAGTATAGCTCCACATCCCGTTAGGATCAGCCTTACAGGTGATGGTTGTGTTTTGACCATCCGCCAGGATGTAAGATGTCGTACATTTCCCATGCGTTACTCCAAGGACAGTGGTATTTCCATTTACAATGGCGATGTCTTCACATTGGTGTTTGGGCGTGGAACCATAAAAGGCCATACACAAATGATTGAAACAAACAGAGAAATAGTTAAATGCAAGAAGTAGGAATGTGATGACTTGGAACTTCCCTGGATGACCCAGTCTAGGCAAAAGCTCGTCAAGGGCGACCGTCTTCGTTTTTATTTCACCTAATTCAGTTTTCGTATCCGCCATGTTTACGCTTGGAATCTGCGAATTGTTAAAAATATGATTGCACAAGTGATTGAAACGCAAAAATAAAAAATAACATGCACCAAGAAAGAAATCCTCACCGTTATCGACCTCGCTGCCTTTGAATATCCATCTATCTTCTAAAGTTGCGAGTCTGTAATAGCCTAATACACTATAAACAACCCTTAATGGCTTAGATCAAGACTGCTCTCATGAAATCTAAATACGATATAATACATAGACTATATCAAGCTCTTTCTTTAAGATGCAGTTGAATAAAAGTCGTTCTGCTCCGACGCCAACTTGTTTTGAAATCTACACAACATACATTTTCAGGCTCATACAGAAACAGTGATACAGCCTATCACCGCTAATATCGAGAGAGCAGATCTAGAGGTGTGAAGGTAAACTAAAGTTCATTTTTAGAATAGTACAAAAGATAGCAATCTTATAAATACGCCTGTTGACAGGACCTGTTTACATGCCCTGGTTCAGCATAGTCAACTTAAAATGTTTGGTTGTTCATTTCGTTTACAAAACTGCATAACTTGGTGAAATTAATCATTTCAAGACCATAATCCGAAGACTGTCCAATATACAAAAAAATGTCATGTCATTATCTGCAAGACATTATACTGAAATTAGAAAAACTTCAGGCTAAGCACATTTATAATTATAAAAACAAATATCTTATATTTAAGAAATACCGATGATGCTATGTTTTTTAGGGTACATAGCTTTAGTTATCAGATAGAAAATCTGGGATAGTGAGTTTCTTTCCTTTGTAATGAGTCATCAAGATGTACCAATATTCACTAAGGCACAATTAGTCGTATGGTAATACACACTTGGTGTACTCCTAAAACTGTCTACTGTTGATTCTGACATCTTGTACTTCACTCTAAACCTCATTACTGTATTTACACATAGCTCACTGTACAAACACTGTCTAACAATACATGAGACCCGTGTCTTACAGAGTAAATACTCTCAGTCAAAACCGTGGTAAAAAGCGATAAAGTATCGCCAGATTATCGTAAGCAGCAATATCACTAATAAAATGTAAAATGTCTTGTCTTTGCAAATTTCCGTGTTCAGCAATAGAATTAAGAAAGTGCAATAATTGGAAATTTCAGTCAACAGCAGCAACATTAAAATGATAAAATGAAGTCCTTGTTTACAGAGGTGTACAATATAAGTGACAAAAACTTACTTTTATATCACTAGAGAAAGCCACTCTCACTATAGGCTACAGACAACGTATCAAGGTAATTGCCATACTGTCATTATAAACATACACGATAAGAAGCGACAACAGGTATATCAATAATATGCCCCCTTACCTGTCTCACCTGTCTTAGGCCATGCAGTCGTGACCAGGTAGTGGAGAAGACCAAATAGTTTCCCTGATTTAAATGTATATATATAGAGAGAGAACTTGCGATCGTCCTCGGTTAATGCATTGGAATTGACTATTGACTTATCCTCCAGTCCTGAGGTTCACGTTCAAATCGAATGCAAAAAGAAATTCTATGATTGTTTTCAAACAATCCTGAATGCGGTGCAGTTGAATAGGTTTATTGATAGCTTGTTTACATGCAGTATTATGATAGAATGCAGTGAAGAGCCTACCTAGAAGGTCACCGGTGTTCTGGTTCAGTTCCCACCACCGTCACCACACCACGACAGTCTCTCTGTGTATTGTACTGAGACAGGTACGGCAATGGACGGCCTTAATGCACCAGGGGAGGAATTATGTCATGAACCTCTCTTGAAACAGCTTCATTAGATCTTATTCATACCTTTAAAGAAACCAGTTTTCCTTTAAATGAAGCTGTACTTTTACAGAGTAACACATTTTCAATTGAGTACACCTATCAAATTGCACGTCAAACGTACGCGTATATCTCAGCGCTGATGTTAATCTTGTGGTTTTCGCTCCAGACATTTTACAGTAAATAAGATTTGACAAACCCAATTTTTGCGTTTTTTGCTTCTATTACAAATCTGGTGAACAAAAGAAATAAATACTAAATAATCTAAAAAAAAATATTGTGTTCTGTTAATAAAGATAACTTTTATTCAGTTCACATCTATAATTTTAAGATTATTTTTATGCGGATTTAAAAATGTTATCACTATTTATAAGTCAGATATTTACTATGGTGGCATATTTCTGCCATCGCGTTATTTTAGGTCGAGTTATGTAACGTAACTTTGCCGAGATAATTATGTCGTCCTGTCGAGTTATATCATAACTTGTTGAGATATTTATATCGGCAAGTCGACTTACATCACGGAAAGTCGACTTACATCCTGGAAAATTGACTTACCTTATTACGACGAGATCCACGAGAGTCAGTCGCGATAGTGTAACTCGACTTTCCAATGTGAATATGTGGATTTGTCGTGTTAAAACTCATCTTACCGGCATAAATATCTCAACAGGTCATGTTATATCTCGACTGGTCGACATAACTATCACAACAAGTCATGTTATAACTCGACTTGCCGACATAACTATCTAGTCAAAGTTGAGTTACCATAAGTCGACCTAAACTAACTTGATGGCAGAAATATGCAACCATAATATACAGATGTTCATGTAAACATTTGCGAAGATAAACTTTGCCTAATCGTAGAAATAGATTGCACATTATTGTTGGGAATATTGTTACCGGCGTCACACATAGTCAGTAAGTCAGACATCCATCTAGCGATATATGACAAGGGGGAGCTCTCACAAGGGTGTTGTGTGAACAGAGATGTGAAGCTGCGTAAACTACAGTTTTATGCATTTATCTGTTCTTTGACTCTAATGCTTTATTGTCGAAATATACTTTTAAAGCTGTAAATGTAATGTGTACCCGTTTCATATGTATAAAGATATATTTTCATGACGTTGATATAATATTTGTATTTTTCACTTAAGGATCTGCTCTGGTGAAAAGTCGTTTTTTCTGATGACTATTTTTTTTTAATATAGATTTTTGGAAAAAGGAATTCATACCAAAGTTAAAAATGGAATAAAAATAATATGCTGGTGTGTTTGATTTTGAGCAATTATGAATCAATGATAGCTATTTAAAGATGCTCCACCGTCGACAGAGCATAAATGATATTAATCATTTGAACAATAATTGGTGTTTAATCGTGTATATATATGCCTAATTAACACAAAAAATACTATAAAATAATTTATTTCGCCTTTGGTGCATGCGCAATCAGTACTTCATTCCATATAGGATATAGTGTCACGGAATTTTTTCGGGATGCAATTAATTATTTTTCATATTTTTAACTTGAAGTAGAATTAGAAGCTCAAACTTTTCAATGATGGTAATGGTGTAAAAAAGTAACTTTTGTAACTGAAGAAAAATACTAAATCGTCTGCTCCTGTTTTTTAAAGTGAGAAAATACCATTTGTCAGCGGTGGAGCATCTTTAACGAAAATTGTAATTTTAGCGGAAATTCACTGTTTTGGGCATACACATAAAACACTTAGCAATAATTTCCAATTTAATTGTCTTATCAGTATGAATATTCACAAAATTGACAAAACCAATGTTTTCTTTTAAAAATAACAACATCACACAGTCAACCAGTGATTTAAGCTCAGAACAGATGTATATGTTACCCCTAAAATTTGAAGATGAAAATGCATCGCCTTTTACGATTTTTGACCGATTCAACGCATCACAGCATAAGGTCTAATGATTAACTTTTTCTAAGTTGTGCAGTTTAAAAGAAATACAGATGTTGTTTATAAAACCATCATAAAAAGAGGGGGTCAGTGTGCTTGATCTTTTTTCATGTTACAACATCTATTATTTTTCTGTATTTCTTGCTAAAACTTTTAATCATTTTATCTTCAGTGTAAAAAATTAAAATTCAATATGGTATAATTCCACATTAAATGTTTATCATTTTCATCTCTATGAACCTAAGAAAGATTTACAACGAAACTTAACTTGATATAGCTAAAACTGGTGTCGTATCGGCGAGTTAAGTGGAGATATTGAATTAAAACAAGGTAAAATTGCACCTCTTTACAAGGTGTAAGAAATACACCTTTCCAAAATGGCCACCATATTGGTCATTTCTTTAAATTTGTGTACAAAAACTTCTACCAGCAATAGACGTCTATTTTTTGACATATTCTCTAAATGGCAACTTCCTATATATTGAGACAATACGTTTTTAAAAAAATCACAAAAACTCTTTGATTAATGTTGAAACGAGACTTCAACAAGATTGAAACCTCACCAGAGCTGATCCTAATATGTAAATAATAACATATAATATAGAAGGACATGGCAGGTATTCATTGTATATTTAGCATGGAAAAAGGATGGTTGTTTATTTTCAATTACGATCTTGATTCACTTTGCGTAGTTTGTACAGTGAAATGCGTTCTTGAAATCGTCCGGAATTGCCTTTCGGATAGTTCAAACCACAAATCACGTGAATAGTTTCAACCAGTCGTATGCGCGTTTATCGGCTCGGGAATACCGTCAGTCAAACTGTGGGCGGAGTTTAGTAACAGCGATAATCTAACCAAGGGCGGAGTTTACCTGTTATAGCTGTTACACATTCAAAAACGTACGCTATTTCAATCATTAATACCGCAACAATTTGGCATACAAAATCGTTTAATAAAAACAAAATTACATGCATATATATTGTCATGACCTACATGTACATAAATATGCATGTAGTTATAGTCAAAGGTTAAAGTAAGTGGAAATTATGTATTTGGTATCTTAACTTTACAATACTATTTTATTTTAAATCACATGAAATAGAGAGTCGTTACTTTATACATCTATATTCCAAACGTCAAATTATGACTCCTTGAACTACAATAGAGTGCTTTAAGTACAACTTATCCAGGTTTGAATAGAAATCTACATATTTACAAACATACTTTTAATTATTACTATTACAATTCATACAACTAACAATAAGAGGTGGGATGTCTGCTTCCGGATGACCCTAATTTTTTCTGCACCTGAAAGGATTCTATTAATAGTTTTACTCTAGGCCAATCTAATTTGTTTAGGCCTTCTTTCTTAATCAAAATCTCCAATTATTAATTGTTAAATAAAGAGTCAAGAGAGAAAGATACATGTGTGAAATCATTTTATTGATAAATAGGAGCCATATATCTGTTTAGTAAACAGCTCGCTATTGCATCTGAACTTGAAAAAAAATCCCTACCTACCGACCCTATTTTTCGCCAATGTAACCCTAAACAGACATATTTATGGCCTCATATATACAGCTACAACCGTGTATGTTCCAGGCAACGTTTTACGAAGCTATCAAGATATAATGTTGTTGTCTTTCGATGGTTATATATATGGTAGATTGAATAAAGAAACATGTTTGAAACCTGTTTATATCTTAGTGTATGCTAAGAAGTCTTTGATACAAACGTGTGACCAAGTCAAATCAGTAGATCCCTTTGAAGTCAATATTCTTTGCACTACACCACATGCAGTATAGCCAATCGCGGCAACTTCCCAGAGATTTCACGGGCTGTCGTAACAGAATGTTACAACATTTGAGGGAGGAGTCTAATCCGGACGCTTGAATGCGTTTCAATTAAGGGTGATGTGAAGTATAATTAAGCGCGTTGGCCATACTACTAATGCTATAATGCTCAAGACCATCAAACCCCGATTTCTCAAACAGACTTGAGTCGAAATATTACTTAAGTCAATTTGTTCACTTCAGTTACATAAGCAAAAGATTTCGACCTAGGTCTGCACTTTGGTTTCACGAAATCGGAGTCAGGACATTAAATGTTTGCCTTTCTTAATCACAATGTAAATACAACATTGTCTATGTGCTACTAATATATTCACAAACGAGCTATATCTAACACTTCTTCTCGTTATCCGGGATACCACGTACTAATGGTGTGACTTTTGGGATAAGCTCTTGTGTCTGATACTGTCCTCTGTCCTAGTTACGGTTAAAGAGGACGTGTAGACGTGTACTTGTATTTGGTCACAATCATCTACTGGTACCATTACTAAACACAAACGGTGTCTAGGACGATAATGGAAAAAAGGATTCAAATTGCTCTGGTGTGCACGTAATGACACAATTCTCATTTGTCATTATTTGTCTGAAATAAGACACCGACTGAATCTTACTCTGCAGAACTTACCTTTGAGAAAACATTATAATAGGTACAGTGTCAACATTTGCGTTGCCCAATGAATGTCGTAAGGAAAATGTACGTCATCAACGTCATTTGATTCCTAAATTGAAGAGCTAGGCACCAGCAAATCCTATTCATGCGATATTCCACATTCAGGTTAATTTATATTTAGAACAGGGAGGTATTGTATGACTTGAATATTGTGTAAGGTAAAAATGTCCTAGTGTAAATGGCGGGCGGAATACACCATCATAGGTTTTGAAAACAAAGTGAAGACTTTTTATATGAGGATATGAAGGATTATGATAACCTACCCTAGGTGTTACTCAAATAGGCGAATATTTGCCGACCTAATGATTCCAAGGTTATTTTTAAGAGAAATATATTTCATAACAAAACAAAGATATATGGCTCATACATGTGTCAACCTGTCTCGACCTTAATGTGAACAGAAACAAACCTCAATATCAAAATATGAAGTTTCTGAATACATATATATGCTTCAAATCCAAGATATAACTTATCTCATTTGGGAAAAGTAGTTTGTTAATTGTAATAGGTAATTCATCAAATGAGCACAAAGTTGCATTATCATGCGATTTACGACTTTTGTAGGGGTTTCCCGTATATCATCAATTTTGTTCGTAGAGCGGACCAACTTATAGTATAGCTCGTTTTATTCAGTACAATCCAATACAGCTTCAATCCATTTCGCAGAAAATCGTTCTCCGATGCACTCGTACCGAAAAATGTTGATATCAATTTCAAAGAGAGATAGTATGTACTGATTACCCTTTGCTATAACGAATCTGATGTCGCCGTGATCAATCTGTTCAAGAACTCAAGAAACATCCATTCTCCAAAGTCCTGACTCGGTAAGGTAGGGTTCTCGTAACACTATAGCGACAATCAACATAAAAACAAAGGAGAAGGTACGTTAAGACTCGAATATGGCCTCAAAATTAATTCTCCAGTAAAGAACAACGTATTTTGCCATATAACAGCTAAATACATTTGCTAACACATTACATCTCGAAAATATCCATCATGTGCCAATTATGTTCACTATGACGTCATCAACATGCAGTTTCCCGCCATTTTTCACAAAAATCCTTGAAAAATCATACTTTTTGAGTGGTTTTCTCTAAACATGAATGTGGCCGTCTTCGTGGAGCAGAAAGAGATTTTCACATGTTGTGTATCGTGTACCATGCAAAATGTAAAGTTGCTCCAAGGTGGAGGCGATATCAATTTCAAGCCTTTTCTAACCTAAAGATGATGAATTTCTAGCAAAATTTGGCGAGAAGAGGAAAATCATCAATTTGATGACGTCATAGGTGGGACACATCGTGTACATGGTTATAAAAAATTATGTTTTGATGAATTGCAAGAATGAGAGTATTTATTGATATGAAATTGATGGGGATCAGAGTTAATTTTTTTCGGCCTGAAAAAGTAAGGCCAAATACTGGTACAATCATATATACTCCTTTACATCCTAAGCATTTAAAATCAATACAAACATATAGATCTAGACTTATTTGATTGAGCACGTGATGTTCCTTAAACCATAATGATAGTATATTGTTAGGCTCAACGTTACTAATCTATGTAAATCTAATCAACTTATTCATAATAAGTCTGTATAAAAACCATATCCCCATGCGGTATAATGAGGGGAAAATGGGAAAACTCGATGCTACGAAAATGCTACCGACCTAGCTTTTGGCGGCTAACAAATTCTATTTTTAGTTAGTGAGTCTTATACCCCCTTGAGGAGATTACGCATGTCGTTAAAACTTTAGCAATAACGAGATGTCTAATATATCATTCAGTCAACGAACTGAACTAACGTCAGTGCAATAAGTTCAGAAGTAAATCGAAACATGACACCAGTTTTAGCTAAATACTGTATATTACACAACACCATTTATTTACATACATTTCTGTTGGTCGGATATCGTCTATCCACATTCCATTTACCCAGTAGACTCTATCGTATAGCTTACAAATTATAGATCAAAATAACTTAGCATCTGTATGTGTACCACTTATTTACTTCAATACCTGGTTATGCAGGCATACAATGTAGGCGCCACCTGACAAGATTACAACTCTATTAATGTATTCGATCAATATCGCGGATGAACTTTGACTAACATAATTACTAAATATAGACTGATGAGTGAGTATCCTCAGTACAACGATCGTTTAAATATCTTACATAGATCACATGCTATCCATATGTGAAATACCCATATCTATCAATTATGGACCTTTGTTTAGGTCCATATGGTATCATGTCCCCCGCGTAGAATAAATAATGACTGAATAAATTCTACAAGGGTGATATAACACCACATGGACCGAAACAAAGATCCGATTTTTTTATATTAAACATATCGTTTCTTTTACAAATGTCAAAAACAGTCTCTAATATGTATATTAATTACAAGAAAAGCACTGGTCAAAGAACGCCACCCTAAAGAATGCAGCGTTTCGGAAATGAAGTTTGGAAAGGAATATTCCGTGCTTCCATTTGCGGATTCGTACCAGTTGTTCTATTTTTCTCATTGTCACGTCACAAATTGTTAACGTTATCAATATCGAATGACGTCATGTTTCTGTACTCCGATTGCTGATAATTATTCAAAAAGGCGTTCATGCATGAAATAGAAATTTATGATTGATTGATTTGTTATTTATATATTCCAAATGCAATCAAAAATTTCGAATATCAATGAGTGCCTATTGCTTATAATGATATCACTACACCTTATTTGTATAATGAATATCTTTATTTCCTCCAACATGTGAAGATTGATGATTAGTACAACTCAAAACAGAAAAAAAATAAGACAGAAAAAATATATGTACAGTGAGTAAGGAACTGCAATTATTAGCTGTCAATGATGTAAGTTAACTAATTGTCACTACTGCTACATGTATTTCATAATTTACCAATGCACGAGGGCTTGCTTCATTACATATATTTTCTTTGCTGATTCCACCATAATGTATTTTCAATGATCCAGACTGTTTCTATTGAATTAATGTCTCCTCCAATTAGAAATTTAACTAGATCATCATCGTCATTAAGAATTCTCACACTTTGTATGACCGAAAGTAGATTTACTAAAGCTGTTTGTAATTCGTCTCTTTCATTAAAATAAACACGACAATCAATTAATAGATGTTTTACGATGTCATCCACGTTTCTTTTACAAGAGTCACAAATACAGCTGGTAATAGGAAGGGTTCCTAGCTTAACCTGAAATGCAAATTCTCTACACATATTTTGCATTTCTTGATACAACAGCCATAACTTATGTGGAGTTATTTTTGGATGAAGTTCTCGAAACCGTTATAGATCTGTCCTTTTAGATTACTGTTCTCTGCATTTGATTTCTGAAGTTTCACATATTGCTTTTTTCACTAAATATTTCCAGGCAGCTTTAGTGGGAAACTGTCGAAATTTAATGAAACTGATGAGAAATCCTTCAATGCCGTATTTATCTAAGCATTGATGTTACTATTTTTTAACTTCATAGGAGTATGAATGAAATTTTGTTTGCAAAATGTGTGAATCTGCACAGCGGATTCTCACTAAAGTTTGCAAACAAAATTTATTTCATAACCCTATGAAGTCAAAACATAGTTACATCAATGCTTATAATTAATTACTTTTAAACGTACGATTCTTTTGATTTTCCAATGGAATATTTTTTTCTAAATCAATACGCAACGTCGACGTCTCTACTGTGACGTCATGATTATGTCGGAATTTCGCGCCATTCTCGGACTTTTTCTTCATAGTACATGTATATGAAGAAAAAGAAGTTGCCAATCAGAGAGGTGGATTAAGTATGAAAAAAAATATTTAAGCATTGATGTCACTTTTTTTTAATTGTATCTGGGTATGAAAAAAAATGTTTGCAAACTGTGTGAATCCGCGTAGCGGATTCTCACAAAAGTTTGCAAACATTTTTTTTTCATAACCCGATAAAATTAAAAAAATAGTGACATCATTACTTATAATTATTTTTATACTCCATTTGAAGAAATGAAGTATGTGCAAATGTAACATTATAGTGGTTTTTCAAGGGATCCTTTTTTCCGAATCAATACGCAACGTCAATGTCTCTATAGTGACGTCACGATAACGTCTGGGTTTCGCGCCATTCTCGGATTTTTTTATAGTGGTATGCATAAAAAAATATTGGCCAATCAGAAAGCCAGATTTGGTATGAAAACAAATAAAAATTAATTATATTGTTGTAACCAATGTCCGGAATATTTCAGTTCATTCTGCCAATCCAAATTTGAGAAATATACTAATATTAAAATTGAATAACCGTTTGTGAATTGTCCTTACACATCAGTTAAACACAGCCTTCCAAAGAAGAGCAAAATGAATTTATCCATATAATGTGATAGTCTACAGATTCCAAGGGTTTCAATTCCTGTCAAATCCTTGGATGATTCGACAACACTTCCGCTGGATTACTTCAAGTTTGCCTAAGCTTCTTTCCCGCACTTCTCCCCTCGTCTCACAAGCGTACATTCTGGTTGGTAATATCACGCGTTTCCATATGACGGAGGACTCGATCGCCGTAATATCTCAAAATGGAAGACCCACATCACGAAGAGAATGGAATGATTTCTGCATCTTTTGTCAGGCTCTGTCTATGCACGTTATTTATACATTCCAAATGCAAAGTTAGAGTCGGGTTATCAGGTGGCAGAATGTGTCAGTTGTAATTACATTTGTATAACACCGTCATAAGCTCTAATGGCTTCTGGAGGTGTATCCTTTTACACATTTGATGCCCGAATTAATTTACAATAAAACATGTAGGTCAATTTGGAGGGTTTATTGTGCCAGTGTTGGGTAGGGCAAGTTCAGTGTCAAGATAGTTGTCTATCACTGCGCCAGACGGTAAAACAGCGAAATGATTTTTTACTGTAAACATAGATTACACAGGAAAACTGCATTTGTTTGGTGTTGTTACCTTATCTTAGGCCATCGATATACAATTTCTTTTGATATTTTTGTTTTTAAGAAACCTTTATTTTTTGTTTCGGAAAAGTGGTGGACCTTTAAATAAATACAAATGTCTTTAAATATTTAAGTATTCTAATGACGTTTTAATTCAAGTAAATACACTATGCTGAACAAGGTGTCTCTTTTCAAATTACTGTTACTGTATTTGAAAAATAGCAATCTCATCAGCTTAAAGTTGTATGGTCTATAACTTTCGCTCTTTTTGTCACAGTGAAAAGTGTTAAAGCGTTATACATATTTTTCTCCGTCTGTCCGAGGTTTAAACTTTCTAATTTTACCCCTTTTTCAAAGTTGCAGCGATGAAAGTGTTTTAATAATAAAAGTAGAAAATCTTTTTAACGTGTACACCTCTTCAGTCCAAAATAACACTTATAGGCCGACATATGCTTTTGGGGAGCTAAAGCATCAAGTCATGTGTCAATGTTCAAATATCAAATGTTTAAGTGACATATCGTTACAATGAAATTACCATGCAATATAACTTATACAAATACTGCGTTTTATGGTGCTAAAAATATTGCTTGATAAATCTAAGTTAATTTTCTAGAAAATTGACTGAATAAAAGCTATCCTATTTGTAACATTGGGACACAATTTTATTTTATTTTGTGAGGATTTTAGCGCATTTTAGAGATAACAGATAAATATCCACACAAAAAGCTTGCTGTTGTGATATTGTGTTAAGGAGTATACATGTTTTATTATTGAACATGTTTACTTTGTATATTATACATCCAGGTAACGAATGCATTCTCTAATTACAGACCAGGCCGTTTCGTCATTTTAGGAAATACTGTTTTACCGAAATCTTTCACAGTAAATTTGAATCGAAGAATGTACATTATATTCTTCAAGAATTTAATTTTTGGCGTACTTAATCTTACATCACACAGTCTGTCTGCTCGTGGTTACATATGGGTATCTTCACTAAAGCCTTGGTTAACAGCTTGATTCTTTCCCTTGGGGTCTTTGTCACCATGTATATTGTCAGTATTGTCAGGGTTAGTCAATATCTTTTTACCTCGAATATTCACAGCTTCCTCGATGGTATCCGGAAGTTTACGTCCGAGCGTTTCCGGAAGTATCAGTGTACAGAATCCACCAATCACAGCCAACACACCGAACGCTATCACCGGAACTGACGAATGTGTATAGTCTCCCTTTATTCATATAGAATAGTGTGTTACGTATTATGTAATAAATAAAGAAACAAAATTCGGATTTTAATTATAATCTATGTGCAGCATACGACTATAACATATATATTTACAATTATGTACTCTAATATGACTGATATTTAGAAAAATGTAAGAAATGTAATAATCTGAGGATCCTCTATTAATCATTTCCTCAAGGTTTAGTTCTCTCTCAGTATAATATAGTGAGCAAACTTTACGTACTGGTAGTCGTAAATGTATATATCTGGGAGAAAACAACAAGAAAATACTTTTAAGACACAAAAAATACATCATTTGTGGTCTGATTTGTTCACGAATATATTCTACAATAGTAAATAAGGTACACTTACCAGGAGTAAGATCTGAGGGGCAAGTAAGCCTCCTACCCTGGTCAGGAAAAAACAGCAACCCATTCCGATACTCCTGAAAATGATCAAATTATTCTCATGGATATGTCAAATAAGCAATAATAGGCCGTTCGGTATGACGAAATAAATATAATCCATGTACCGAACAATTGCTGTAATAGCTATCTTCAGCAGGATAAATACTCGGGATCTCGATTAATTAATAACAGCTGGCAGTGTCATAAGTACATGTATGTGATATGCGAGATAAAACTTAAATAGCAATAAAGATCAAATATTGCGTCATATTTCTAGATTATATGATATCTTGAGTGTCTAGAGGAACATGACCAGGTGGGAGTATGGTTGAAGGTGTAACATACTGCAACCTAATTCTTCAATGACAGTGATATATTATACTAGAGCATTCAGGGACACTGATATTACCCCGCCTGATAGAATCCTAAATACAAAAGTGTTTGATAGCAAAATAAAATCCTTCATGACATAAGTTACTAGTAAGAGCTTATCACAAATGGACCACATGAACAGCGTCACGAGTTGACATTAACCTGGTCCATGAGCTTACCTAATGACTGTCGGGTAAAGCTCTGAGGTGTACAATAATATAACACTGAACACTCCGGCCATACCGAACCGACCAATAATGGCAAAACTGGTGGAGGCTTTGGCAATATCATCACCTGGATTACAACAAAAACAGAGTAAAGTTGGCCTTTAAAAGTAATTTAAACATATTTAGACAAATACTTGGGAAACTGCTAACCTTTCAGTAAAATCTACTTTTTACAAAATGATGAATTTTGAATGTTTTATTAATAAACATATAATTTAATCTTCCTTTTATCGAGTATTTCATGGACTTCAAAAAAACTTTATCGGCTCTTACAGGAAACATATTACGTCCATTCTGATTGACTAATAATACAACGACGTATTGACTTCAAAGAAAAAAGAGAGTCCCGCATTTACTTTGTAATTTTGAAAAGACATTTGTAGTAAATTGAGTTATAAGGATTATTGGATGAATCTAAATGACTCAATAAGTAATAGATAGCAAGAAAGATGGACAGAAAGAAACGTACCTGATCCAAAGAATGGTATGATGCCAGCTAGAATACAGCAACATCCGCCTAATAGGAAGTAGAAGGCTAATGGCTTCCGTCGCCCAAATCTAAACGTAATCAGCAGCTCTTAATAATATAGCAAATGTGATGAGAAATATTCGAAATTATGTTTATGTACATGCCACTCCCCACCAAACATCTCCCCCCCCCCCCCCCCCCCAAAAAAAAAAAAAACAAAAAAACCCCAAAAAACAAACAAACAAACCCAAACCATTATTTTTCTGAACCCTTATGACACCATGATCACAAATTAAATGTGAACATTGCAGAAATTGGGATGAACTTCTGGTCATGAACATGAAGTTGTCCGCCATCTCGAATTTCATTAGATATAACATTGACATTTATCAACCGAATGGAACAAATGAGGTATCAAAATGATCGCTGAACGCCAACACATAAATAGTAGGGCCAAATAATTCAATATATGTAGATTTGTAAATGAAGAATTCAGCAAAAATTCGACAACTAGCGCCTTCAAGGGAGTGGAAAAGGTCAGAATATTGAAGTTCGCTGCAGTGCTTTCCAGGGAAGAGTGGATCTCATTAACGTTGACCTGTGTCATCTGGTCGCGCGAGAACCCACAAGGTTGAGGAATTGCGCTACATACGAATCAAGGAACTATGCGCTATAGAGAACTATAGAATGAGTTTAGAATTTTTCATTTCTTGCGAGCCTTTGGTGAGCACAAAATGAGACATCCGAAACGAGAATCATAAATCTAATGTGAAGGGGAACGAATGACAGATTCTATTTGCCTTTGTTTCTGCCTGTTTGGAGCTTTCTGCCAGATGATCAATCGATCAGTTGAGATTTTGACCGTTCCAAAAACATAATTCGGTCAAGTACGTCAAGTACAAATGCGCCAGATTTTCGTAGTAAAACAAAGAGTCGTTTCCCATGCGTAGAAATATGTACTATTCATCGGAATCAACCAATCGAAATGCAGATATGTTATATTACACGTGTATAATAAATAAATATTTATAAAATGCCTTTATTGAATGGAAAAACAAGGAAGTCATTGAAAATTCAGTTACTAACCCCTATAAATCGTACCGTCCATTGCTTTATATGGGAATAAGTAACTGTATGACTATATAACTATTAACTTGCATCGTCGGCATTAGTAAATGGGTTCACTTACGTTTTGATGATGTAAATAACACAGATGTAACTGACCATCTCTACCATGGCACCAATGAAGAAGTTGAGATATTTATCGCCGGCCAAACTTGTTATCTGTAATGTGAGGCCGTAGTACCCGATAGACGTGGTAAACCTACATTTAAAGTAAGTAAGGAAATAATCAAAACCCAAGTAAATTTTAAAAAAATACTAAATTATATAGTATGAGAGATACACATTTGTCATCTAAAGATTATAATTATCAGCTAATACCTATTACCTAAGTTATTCATGCAAGACTGGAAACAATTTTAATCATAGTCTATACGATGCCTTAATTTCAGTCTAGAGCATGATGACGATGAAAGGGAAGCGAAAAGATGACTTTCATGAAATTCTTAAACATATAAATAAACAAATCACTCCATACATACGCCATTGAGAACATGAAGGAGTATAAGACAGGAATTATTTCATCAGCCTAAATATAATGTAGAATAATGCCAGTTATGACAGCGAACTGTATTGTGTTCATAGTTTAGATCTATATATACAACTCCATTGTAATATCGATCCAATGGAATGAACAAATAACCGAATTTCTGGTACGCCAATATTAATACACTTTTTTCACTATTTTTTTAATTTCATAATAACGACAACATTGTCTCAAATTGCTGTTAATTTGACATCAGTCAGAACCACTGAGGTTCTTACCAAAGGAACAGCAGCAGGAATGTCCTATTTCTGGTGACCGAGGTCTTCATCAGGTCCAGGGCGGTGTACTGTTTTCTTGTCTTATCCTGGAAAGGTACTCCTTCCTTCCTGATAGCAGCCATTATATCTGCCGGGTAAGGTAATTTGTTGAACTTTGCGATTCTCTTCACCACATGTTCAGCCTCGTCGAATCGTCCTTTCATCACCAGCCATCTAAGTGATTCTGGGACCCAGCTGGTAAATGTGAATATTAGCGTTTGTTACATGTTTCGTGAGAGTCCTGATTCATGTAATTCCACCCAAACCAATGTATTCGAAATCCTTAGGGAACTAATATATATACATATAAAGTGCAGTAAAGCACTATTCATTTACAACATGTCATATGGGTCATTTTTCAGAGTGATACTACATATCACCAGTTAAGACAGTATGTCTCATTGGTGTTGTACCCTTGTTAGATTTTATACATGAAGATTTAATTATGAATTACGGATACTGTTCAATACCATATAATAATAGAATGAACATAACAAAACCAATGTGCCAAAAAAAGTTTCTTCTCATTTTGTGTTTGTTGTTTGTTATATATTTCTGTTTACGTTGAGTTTACCATATATAGAACACCAGTAGGATGGGAGGGAGTGTTATGGCCAGTTGAATGTATCGCCAGGTTTGAATGAAGTAAGCCAATCCGCCCAGGATCAATACCCCAGCGCCCCAGTAACACTCAAACACTGCTATGGCCAGGCCACGGTACTCCCGGACTGCTATCTCCATCACCAAGGCAACCGTAGATGTCTGCAGACCCTGGTAAAGGAGATGTTACACAATGTTTTGACTTTACCTAAAAATGTAAAATGCCTTATGTTTCATAATATATCGAAAAAATACTTTGTAGTCGTGCTAGTCGTAAAAAATCTAACTATATAGTATGATCAATGTATACTCAAAGAATATTTCGATTACAATCAAAAGTAAGCACCAAGTTGTATTCATTTGTTTGAAATGTTCATTCCATCTTCGCTTTATTATAGTCAAGTAAAGATAGGGTGCTACCCCAAAATAATTGCAACAGAATGTTTTCTTTGTTTTTTATGCAGATCTGACTTTGTTTTATACAAGAAAAAAAAGTCGCCACAAATAAAAATTTGGGAAAGTGTTTTTCTTGACCCCCAAAAAATCAGAAAAATAGGGATATTTGCCAAATATAAACTTACATGGTTATCATGAGATACTAAAGAATTACTGTATGATAAGAACGTTATAAGGACAGCACAGATTGCCAAAAATCTAAGTTGAAATCAACACAGGGAAAAAGTATGACAGCATGAAAATTGCATAATTATGTCCTTGTAACAGCCAAATATGCTTTTGTTGGATTGTTAAGGTAAAAAATTGTTATTATCAACAATACCACTGATTCTCATTTTGGTGGAATCTTTTTAAATAAAACTTGTTGATTAAAGGCTGAGATAACATGGTTGCTCAAAGTTGGTCTTTTGACCTTTTCCAAGGATATTTTGAAGTCCAAATTGAATAATATGTAATTTTTATTCAAGAATTATTCAGTAAGTACCGTCTCAAGTGTTTAGATAGTTATTAATTCAGATTCTATGTAGTCTAAACTCACCTAAAAGGGACAACTATATCAAGATATCAACAAAAATAAAAGACGTGAGGTCGATCAAATCCTCATTAAGTTCCAATTCGACTAAACTTCTCTAATTGGCTAAGTACTTAAGTTTAAATGTAAAAAATATGAATATCTATTTTGTGACTAATCAGATTGCAAAATCCTTTGGCAGATATTACCACCATAATGGAATGTTCTTTATAAAGTGAAATTGAAGTTTCTTTTTGATCAAATATTTGAATAGGTCAGTTTTTAATTTTTTCTATAATGGAACCGGATGGAGGTTACATAATTTTCAATGAGATAAAGGAATAAATTAAAAGTTCAATTTCAATTTTATAGCTGAAAATCATCACAGTTCTGATTTATTTACTGGCAAAACTATATGACAAACGAATAAAGCATATTCGAAAAATTAAGATATTTGTATTGCAAATTTATGGACTTAGACATACATGTATTTTGATATTCAGCCAAATTAACGTGATAGGAAGTTTTTACTACTAAATAAGATGTGCATATTTATACCGTTTTTACAATAAATGATCAAAATAACAAGTACAAAATATACAAAAAAGGATATCACATATTTGGAAGCATTTGCTTTTTTATTTTTCGAAATATTAACTACCAAAATGGGAGTTTTGCCAAAAATCTAAGTATAAAAACACTACAAAATGGCACGATCGGTCAACTTGACGGGTTAATATTTAGTTTTTTTCTAGCTAATGTATTATCGATCATGCTTTAATATCAAAGAAAAAGTTCTCCTTTAAGACATAACACATTAACTTATATTGTTCATGGTAAGATTTTATAAATGTTTGCATCTAAAAAGAACAAAAACGGTATTGCTAGCTAAATTCAAAGCTTTTGAACCGTTTTCATCCTTCTTTATTTCTTGGATTGACTGAAATTATTGTATCATTTCAACTTATTTGTACTTACCTAAAGTTTGTCTTAAGATATACCCGATTTCATATTTCAAGTATTGCAAAAATAGCAGATATTATACTTTAAAAGTTGTCAAAAGTGTAATTTCTTTTTATTTTCTTATTTTTCGGATGTTGAAAAAACGTCTTTCCGAACATATTATTTTGGCGACTTTTTTCATGGTAAAATAATAAGATCCTCCAACTCAAAAAGCAGAAAACAAATTCTGTTGCAATTATTTGGAGATTAGGCCTCTATTTTTCGTATTTTTACTAGACTATTATGCGTACTGGAAGTGTAAAAGATATCCATGCTAATAATAATAAAAATAAAATATTAAACAATTAATTATAAAATTACCCACCACTCACCTATAGGAAAGTCGTTATCATAATCATGATACGTGTAGCGAAACCAACTCTACATCATTCAGCAAAACAATAATATTTTATTTACTTTTCTTAGTTTTAACATTACCTGAATGAATACTCCTTGGAAAAACCTCAAAGCAGCAAAGCCAGCAAATGTTGTGACAAAGTATATCCCTATTCCTATGGCAACCGGAGCGTACAGGCATACTAGCATAGTCCATTTCCGTCCGAAGATGTCGGCGATGTGTCCGAACACTAGACCACCTGTCATCACTCCCAAGAAGTAGATGGTGGTGGCCAGCTTCCCCATGTAGACATCGTCACAGACCAGGTCCCACTGTTAACATGCCCATTACATGAAATGGTGTATTTTCTTCTAAATACTATTGTACTACTACTGCACAATTATATTTGCTTATTCACAAAGCCATTCTGGGCTAAAAAAATGGATACATAACTATGATACTATATGTATAAATAAATTCCTGTCTACACAATGTGGGGAATGACTATTACCATGTTTACTACGATGAATATCTGACATGCAGCAAAGTAGTTCGATACCATCATTACGATGTTAGTTCCTCCCCACCTCCCCTACCCTCGTGACAGCGACATAGTAGTTCGATACCATCATTATGATGTTAGCTTTCCCTCCCACCTCCCCTACCCTCGTGACAGCGACATAGTAGTTCGATACCGTCATTACGATGTTAGTTCCTCCCCACCTCCCCTACCCTCTCGACTGTGGGATAGTAGTACAATACCATCATTATGATGTAAGCTTCTCCCTCCCACCTCCCCTACCCTCGTGACAGCGACATAGTAGTTCGATACCATCATTAGGATGTTAGCTTTCCCTCCCACCTCCCCTACCCTCGTGACAGCGACATAGTAGTTCGATACCATCATTATGATGTTAGCTTCCCCTCCCACCTCCCCTACCCTCGTGACAGCGACATAGTAGTTCGATACCATCATTATGATGTTAGCTTCCCCTCCCACCTCCCCTACCCTCGTGACAGCGACATAGTAGTTCGATACCATCATTATGATGTTAGCTTCCCCTCCCACCTCCCCTACCCTCGTGACAGCGACATAGTAGTTCGATACCCTCATTATGATGTTAGCTTCCCCTCCCACCTCCCCTACCCTCGTGACAGCGACATAGTAGTTCGATACCATCATTATGATGTTAGCTTCCCCTCCCACCTCCCCTACCCTCGTGACAGCGACATAGTAGTTCGATACCCTCATTATGATGTTAGCTTCCCCTCCCACCTCCCCTACCCTCGTGACAGCGACATAGTAGTTCGATACCCTCATTATGATGTTAGCTTCCCCTCCCACCTCCCCTACCCTCGTGACAGCGACATAGTAGTTCGATACCCTCATTATGATGTTAGCTTCCCCTCCCACCTCCCCTACCCTCGTGACAGCGACATAGTAGTTCGATACCCTCATTATGATGTTAGCTTCCCCTCCCACCTCCCCTACCCTCGTGACAGCGACATAGTAGTTCGATACCCTCATTATGATGTTAGCTTCCCCTCCCACCTCCCCTACCCTCGTGACAGCGACATAGTAGTTCGATACCCTCATTATGATGTTAGCTTCCCCTCCCACCTCCCCTACCCTCGTGACAGCGACATAGTAGTTCGATACCCTCATTATGATGTTAGCTTCCCCTCCCACCTCCCCTACCCTCGTGACAGCGACATAGTAGTTCGATACCCTCATTATGATGTTAGCTTCCCCTCCCACCTCCCCTACCCTCGTGACAGCGACATAGTAGTTCGATACCCTCATTATGATGTTAGCTTCCCCTCCCACCTCCCCTACCCTCGTGACAGCGACATAGTAGTTCGATACCCTCATTATGATGTTAGCTTCCCCTCCCACCTCCCCTACCCTCGTGACAGCGACATAGTAGTTCGATACCCTCATTATGATGTTAGCTTCCCCTCCCACCTCCCCTACCCTCGTGACAGCGACATAGTAGTTCGATACCCTCATTATGATGTTAGCTTCCCCTCCCACCTCCCCTACCCTCGTGACAGCGACATAGTAGTTCGATACCCTCATTATGATGTTAGCTTCCCCTCCCACCTCCCCTACCCTCGTGACAGCGACATAGTAGTTCGATACCATCATTATGATGTTAGCTTCCCCTCCCACCTCCCCTACCCTCGTGACAGCGACATAGTAGTTCGATACCCTCATTATGATGTTAGCTTCCCCTCCCACCTCCCCTACCCTCGTGACAGCGACATAGTAGTTCGATACCCTCATTATGATGTTAGCTTCCCCTCCCACCTCCCCTACCCTCGTGACAGCGACATAGTAGTTCGATACCCTCATTATGATGTTAGCTTCCCCTCCCACCTCCCCTACCCTCGTGACAGCGACATAGTAGTTCGATACCCTCATTATGATGTTAGCTTCCCCTCCCACCTCCCCTACCCTCGTGACAGCGACATAGTAGTTCGATACCCTCATTATGATGTTAGCTTCCCCTCCCACCTCCCCTACCCTCGTGACAGCGACATAGTAGTTCGATACCCTCATTATGATGTTAGCTTCCCCTCCCACCTCCCCTACCCTCGTGACAGCGACATAGTAGTTCGATACCCTCATTATGATGTTAGCTTCCCCTCCCACCTCCCCTACCCTCGTGACAGCGACATAGTAGTTCGATACCCTCATTATGATGTTAGCTTCCCCTCCCACCTCCCCTACCCTCGTGACAGCGACATAGTAGTTCGATACCCTCATTATGATGTTAGCTTCCCCTCCCACCTCCCCTACCCTCGTGACAGCGACATAGTAGTTCGATACCCTCATTATGATGTTAGCTTCCCCTCCCACCTCCCCTACCCTCGTGACAGCGACATAGTAGTTCGATACCCTCATTATGATGTTAGCTTCCCCTCCCACCTCCCCTACCCTCGTGACAGCGACATAGTAGTTCGATACACTCATTATGATGTTAGCTTCCCCTCCCACCTCCACTTCCCTCGTGACAACGATATAGTAGTTTATTACCACGATTATGATGTTAGCTTCCCATCCCACCTCTCATATCCTTGTGACAGCGACATAGTAGTTCGATACCATCATTACGATGTTAGTTCCTCCCCACCTCCCCTACCCTCGTGACAGTTACATAGTAGTTTGATACCTCCATTATGATGTTAGCTTCCCCCTCCCACCTCCCTACCCTAGTGACTGCGGAATAGTAGTTCGATACCTCCATGATGATGGTAGCTTCCCCCTCCCTCATCCCTCGTGACTGGTTCATATTATTTCGATACCTCAATTTTGATGGTATTTTCCCCCTCCCCACCCCTCGTGACTGCGGTATAGTTGTTCCATACCTCCATGATGATGGTAGTTTCCCTGTCTGAGTACGGAGTATAGCTCCACATCCCCTTAGGATCAGCCTTACACGTGATAGTTGTGTTCTGACCATTCCCCAGGATGTAAGATGTTGTACATTTCCCGTGAGTTACACCAAGTACAGTGGTATTTCCATTCACAATGGCACTGTCTTCACATTGGTGTTTTGGCGTGGAGCCGTAAAATGCCATACAAACGTGGTTGAAACAAACAAAGAAATAGTTTAATGCAAGAAGTAGGAATGTGATGACTTGGAACTTCCCGGGATGACCCAGTCTAGGGAGAAGCTCATCAAGGGCAACCGTCTTCGTTTTCAGCCCACCTAGCTGAGTTCCGTTCTCCAACATGTTTACGTTCATAATCTGTAAACGGGCAAGAATGAGACTATTATGAAATATCGTATGCTACAACAGCCTGTAATAGCAAATATACCAATCACAAATGTTCATTTTCATTCGATTTCAAGCACGGAATATGTTTAAATTTTCTAAATCGTAGTTTCGAATACTTTAAAACACTGTCAACATAAGGTACATTAATTTAATAAAAGCAACAAGACTAAAATCGATCTTACCTCTTTTACCAGTCAATCTTAAGTTGAGAAGTAGTCAAATGGCAGAAAAACTTTGACCAAAGTGTATGCGAGATTAAGATGTAGCAGCTCGTAACATTTCTTGGTTGCTATGATATCAACAAGTGTCTGCACATTAATTGTTTGTTGTTAGCGATAACGCGCAAAGCTTTCTGCACCATAGTTTGAGATCGATTTGTTTGAGGATAGCCCCACCCGTAATGTCACGTAACTTTATTTTTCTTATCTGCTATATCGTAGATTATGCACATAGTTTCGGTGTTATACCTGAGATTAAAGCCTCATAATCCGTATATTAAATGCGCGGTCCGACAGAAAATCAAAAGTTACCGCCTTCAAAGCTTAGAAATGCTACTTTGCGCATGTCCGGAAATAAAGCTCACCGGCTTAGAATAACTGCTGATTCGACGTGAATAAGGAGAACATTGAAATTAAACTAGACATGTAGTGATTTGCTGAGAATAATGTATGGAGACGAATTAGAGCTATGACAACAACTATGACTTGTGAATGATCTACTAAAACCACATAAACTGACTTCTCTTCTTCTCTAAAAGGTGAGTGGGGCCCCGAAGGGGTACTGTGACAGTTATATTCTATAAAAGTGTTTTGGTCGCTTTTCTGAGCTGGTACCATAGTAAAATAGAAACCAGGAAAAGTGTTGATAAATTGGGGGACGATAACAGATTTAATCTTGGATTACATACGTGTTTCCCTTATTAGCTAGTAAAGGATGATCGCATTTTTCAGTGTTATGTACGATATGTACACTATTGTAGCTAATGTTATAGCGTCAGGAGTATATATATAGGCCTACATCATTTTACTGTGCTGTTTGCTATGGATATTACTGTATTAAAGAAGCCACTTCAAGAAATGACTCGGTAGTATCTAGTGAGGTTTGAATTTAATGAACTTTACAGTATTCAAAAGATGTGTAATTGTTATAAATTTGTGTCTGACAACATACATGTAGGCTTAAACTGGAAGATTATGTACATCTCTGTACATTAACTGACATTTAGTCCATAATTTCTTTATAGAATGTATGGGACCTTCAACCAGATGACAGAAGTGCAAGATGGCAGCTTGCCAAAAAATAAGAGGGAAAACAACTACATGTGTCTCTGAGATCAATACTGACAGTAAAAAAATAAAGTCTTTTTGTTATGTACACATTATGAACCAGAAAGAAAAGAAGGAAGGACAGATTCAGACTTGTAGTACAATCATATTATAATTAATTACTATAATCACCAGGATTTTTTTAATAGATAATTTATTTCTTCTTCACACAAATGAAAAAACGGTATAATATTGATTACTGCGTGTTTATAAACAATGATTATAAATGTATATCTTTTGAATAATTTATGAACAATAAATCATTAAAATAATGTCATTTATCTGAGTTGTTTAATTATGTAGTGTAGTGTTCATTTTAGAAATTTAGAAATATTCAAATACAGAAAATAAATAGCAAACAAGACCCCGGCTAGATCAAAGGTCATTTGGGTCAAAAGTCAGTGTAAAAAATCTCAAGATTTTGGCTCTATAGATATACAGATATCCCTATGTATAATAAAAAAAATCTTGTCGTTGTGTGATACACATATGCATATACAAAAATGTATCTAAGACTATCCGTATATCTATAGAGACAATAGCCTGTGGTTAAATTGCATTAGTCATTATTAACTAGTTTTAAAGCTTTGTTGAATTAGAAAGGAATAGACTGACAATAACTTCTAATTAGTCCAAGTCAATCAAGGTCTACATGTATAAGCTCTTAGCAACTTCACTTAGTGTTTGGAGCAAGATCACACTAAAGGAATTAGTATTGCTTGAATATATGTATTAAAATAAACTAACAAAATACTTCTAATAAAGTTAGATTTTCCAACAGGTTGGACTATATATAATATTTTTTTTTACTGCAGTTACTCTGATGACATGAGAATCACATGCCATGGTCAGCTTATTTACTACTGGATGCTATTTTGAAATCCAGTCAATTTTTTCTTTGACTTGAAATTCAATGCATAATATGTGTACATGTACACTAGACAATGTACATGAATGTGCTATTTGTGTATGAATATGACTGTAAGAGACACCTAGGTCTTTCATTATATACATACTTCTGATTCACTTGTTTCAGAGGCAAACTCTGGACATAATATAATATAATATGGTAGCTACATTGTATATGGTTCATTGGCTAGCTTTATGTATATGTACATCACAAATTTAACCAAGAGAGCTGTCTTCATTATCTACACAGAAAAAATGTACGTAATTGCATGTTAGACATTGAGAACTTTTAACACACATTAAACCGCCTTATATCAACCTCAACCTTTCTTTCTTTTTTTTTTTTTTTTTTTTTTTTTTTGAAATCATACAACCAAATGTTTATAGTTTCACCAGAAATTTATCATCATGTTTTTTTTTAACAAACATGGAGCTTTTACAACATAAATCTCAGAATTATTCATACATGTATAAAGTTTAATACTCGTTTATGGCGGTACATGATGGGTTTTTTTATCACTAATAGATATGTATACAAAATCATTAATGTATACACATACATGTATGACATTGAACAGAAATGAACATTGTGTCAAGTTTGCTCTCCGTGCTTATTTTACTTGATTTATAATTACATTTCATTTGGACATATAAAAAACAAATAGTTATCCTTAGGCTGGCCACCAGTCTCTAAAATATTAAAAAATTTGTCTCTACTAAGTGCCTGATTCTAAGTTTTAAACTAAGGGGAGATGATCTATTAAAGAACTCTACTGAGAAAGTCTTATCAGCAACTATCCTAGGCAAGTCAATTATCGTTTGAGATATTTATTTAAAAAAAATAGTATCACCAGAGATTTACATGTAGATAACCATTTTTGTCTCTATCTAGTACGATATATCTTGTCTATTTCATTATTTATTAATACCAATATTTATATATCTGGTATATTTTTGTTCAATTTAATATCTCGTCTAGTACGATGTATGGTATCGCAACACGTATTTTAAGTTTGAATACCGTTCCCACAAAAATCCCTCCGGTGGCCCCTCGAAATTAGGCAAAGCATAGTCAACCGATCGCAGTATTGTAAACACTCAAAATGACCGAATGGAAGTATTGTGTACAACGAAAATGTATATATATTGTTCTGGAGGACTCTTTAACTTCATCACATAACAAAACATTCACATGTTCATAATAAGTAACAAATTCTTCCGTAGAAGTCCCTGCTAACATGAACGACATACTTTTGACTGGGCACGCCATTTCGTTTGGTCTGGAAAGTCACGTGATCGTCTAAGCATTGAAAATGGCGCGGTATGTATATTCAAACATTCTGGATATCGAACTTTTAATCATTAATTTCTTTTGAACTCGGGACTTTTTTTGGTGTGTAATTAGGGGAAAGTTAATCACTTTTTATAATATATGCACCCTTATTTTCTTTTGTTGATTTACGGAACCTGAAAGATACGGATTATGCGGCTTTAATGATTTTGTCGTCAAAATTGTTATCTAACCAAGTTTCTCTGATAAGCGGACTGAACCTATCAATTTCCCTCATTGTTGAGTTGGAGAGATTACATTCTCGCACCTCGAACAAGGAAATGTCACGTGATACCCAGTGCTAGATTTTTCTATCTCGTCCTATCTGTGTAACCGGGTTGCAAACTGGATCTTAGCAATTAAAACTCAGGGACAACCGGGTCGGGTTCACTGGTATTTATTCACCATAAATGTTGTACTGCCTGCATGTGGGTTCAGTTGGTCCATATACAACAATGGATGTACGTACATGTATCTGCTTATTGATATAGATATAGATAGATAGACATGTAGATAGAACCCTGAAACATATAAATAAAAGTACATTAGGATTGCTACCATAACTAACATACAATACTAAACGGGTACACCAGACAAGTTATCCCTATCGAAATATCACAGTTATAAAGATACAAATACATAAGTAAAACTTTATAATTTCCTATCAGTAAAGGTAGTAACCATTACCTTACAACCATGCATTAGCATGATAGATAAAAAGAAATATTTACCCTATACATTATAAATATACATAAAGAGTACAATATACACAAGGGGAGGTAATCCGCTTGTCAGGTAACATGGGGAAGTAACCCACTTGTTACGAACAAGGGGAAATAATCCACTTGCACACTTAACATGATTAAAACTAGTGACAAAATGGAAGAATAGATACTTATTAACCGATATTACACATTAAATATTACAGTGGGTTACATATTATAGCAAATTCAATAATATCTTACTTAATCAGATTAGTATACAAAGCATTTCTAACTATAATGTGTATGTAGCTTACCTCAACTATGGGTAAAGGGTCGCTTATGACTATAATGTATACAGCACAATAGCAGACATCTACATGATTCCACTGAAAGATTTATGAATAAATCAATCAGTAACAAGTATAAAACCATACACAATTACTTTTAAAACACATACACAAATTACACAGTTAGAGATATGCCAAATGTAAGTTACAATCTATTTCGAATTGCACTCTTGTTATACAAAATGTATACACTTTCTCAATAATTAATTGAATAAATCTACATTTCTTAATTACCATACTTTAGATACCAAAATAATATGTAAAAAGATAATATAAAAAGTATTAGACTTACATTTGGGTTTGTAGCTTATTGGCGCGTATCATGATACAGATCTCCAAAAAGGGAGATGTTGCTCCTTTCCCAGATCTCAAGCTACTGTCTAATTTTTGGACAAAGACTTTCCCTCCAAAAATATATTAAACAATAAGACAACAGGTCAGATAGGTCAGGTCAAGGTCAAACACTGGACTTTACTCTACATGCACCCAGGACATGGACAGTACATTTAATAGTGGACATTCACAAAGACAAGTCACATGACCATACATACTTCATACATACACGGGTAAAATCTGTTTACAGCTCACCAGGCAGAGTGAGTGAGCTCACTCTACATATATATATTACTTGTATATCACAGAGCACTTACCACACTCTGTGATACATAATTCAATGAGACATCATCATTACATTGACCTGAAAGAAATTACTTTAAAACAAATGAAATTAAAACAATATACAACCCATGTATCAATATATAATACAATCAAATTAATAAAATACAAATTAACTAATTAATAGTGGAATAGTTCACTTGGCCACATCTGTCTGGTACCTTTACGCGATTTTTGGCGGAATTTAACGACATTCTTGTAATTACAGTCCGCGCATGTGACGTCATACTCTCGAATCGGTGACGTCACACGCTTTAGACAATAAATGTTATTGGAAATATGTACATTTAGTCATTTATCATGCATTGTTTGGTTGATGTTTTTTTATTATTAAAACAACATATACCGATATATATATAAGTTTTACGTGGAATGACTAAATTCGAAGCGCGGATGAAATGGCCAATCGGCTTTGAACCAGGAGGCCCAAGACGGCATAATTTTACACTGAACGCGTTTATAGATGGTTTAATTATACAAATGTATCTTAGAGGCGCGAGGAAAAAAAATCTATTACCTGTAATAGATCGACATCGGGTTATCGCAGTCTCGGACTAAGATTTTGTAACATCCCAATCTTGGCTAACACCTCGGTTGGGATTATGTTACAAAATCTTAGCCCTCGACTGAGATACGATCATTTATAGGTTACATATTTTATCATTTACACTTTTGCACCACCTGACGTTATCACAATATAGCCTCCGAATCAAGTCCTACGGTGTAAAAAATTCTGACGAAGGATTGGCATCGCTATGTTGTAGCTTGTTTCTTTCACCTAACGTGTCATGGTGTGCCGCTGATGAGGTAATTAGACCTCCACATGCTTGTCAGATGATTTTCATGCACAGTTTGTCGAATAATTGATGCTGAAAAATATGCCTACAATACAGTCTCGGTTCTATACTTTCACTTCATATAGAAATTCAGCGTTAATTTTGTAGATATTTTGGTATCACGGAACAACAAAAACGTAAATACAATAAATACAATAATGGAGGTATGGAAGACATCCCATTAGGTCACATTATACTGACAACGGGCGAACCAGTCGTCCCACTCCCGTTGTTCTGAGCGCTAAGCAGGAGCAGAAACTACTACTTTAAGGGTGAGACAAAATACTCTCCATCCGAGGGGAAAGACTCTTAAGTTGTCAAAAACGAGGCTTTGCGATTTCGTGCAAACTTGTCTTTACCCTAGGGTGAAATAGAAAGATCTCACACCGGTAGTGGATATCCCTGTATTGAGTAAGATCATTCGTTTTGCCATATGTGTTTTACCTAAAGAGAAAAAATTCCATATTTCTAACTAATGTCAAGCCTTCAATGTCCGTTCTTGCAGGTAGCGAATATACATATGGATAAACCAAAATCTTTCCCTCAAGCGTGACGCTTCGTTTCAGTTAATGTATGATACTAGTCAACAAGGATGTCCTTCCAAAAGAATCTGGATCAATGTTATTGTTTAAAGACATGGTTCGTTATATTTCATGCTTGTTAATAAAGGCGAGTAAGTGTAACCACCAAAGACAGATAGAACATCGTTACTGGATGTCCATGTCAATAGTCTGTGCAGAGAAAGAAGTGGATATCAAACTGTTGACAAGTTAAGCGGACTAATCCAGACATACTGTAAAAACTCAAAGAAAACCTATATGGTAAGTACCTTCTCCGTACCGATTTAGGAAAAAACAGACACGACGCAGTATTTTAGTGCATTTAGAACTTTCGTTGCGACCACGAATGTATAGAGCGGGTTGATGAAAAAGACGCATAAACGTCTACAGAAGATTTATATTGTGGTCGAGCAGCATAACGAAGTTCTTTTAGAGAGATCTTGTAAACTTTCGGGAATGGAGTATGAAAATATACAGCTTTTTCTGTCCAGATAGGACACATTCGTACGGATATTCAACAAAGAGAACGGCTTTATATCAGTGACAGGTGAGTGGGTCAAGAAAACATATAAATTAACAGGAACAATACAGAGTACAGAGAATGGCAATCGTGCAGAAAAGCTACGTAGGTGTGACTCAAGAGAAATGTGGAAAAAACATTCAGATAAAGTAAGCGTCCATTGAATAACCCTTATTATGGCTTTATAAAGTTTTTTTTATGTGTCTAATGCTTATTTCAGTTCATAGTAATTAAACTAAGATTGTCTATTATCATTTTTGAAGACCAGAACGTTTGTTGTCAGAATTTTCATATCTCCTCATTTGTTTCTACGCTGAACCACATCTGATGTTAACTTCACATTTTAAGATAATGTTCATATGATAGTAAAGAGAAGCACACTCATTATATATATATGGTATAATTATTTACAAGGGAGAGTATAGCCATAGTCTCTCCTGTTCTAAATACTTCGCACACGGTCGCATTCTTCACAGGTGAAACAAATTGCTTTTCCACATGTATATCTTTCTTTTTGTGACCTTATTCTCATTTAAAAATGAAATATTGACATTATGACTCGGCCCATATTCAACTTAAAAATGTAATTGTGATAAAGCAAATTATGTTTTGTTTTTTCTTCACTAGAACATTTTATGGCCCCTAGAATTATCTCAGTAGTCTCCTGATACGTAAGACTTTGACGACTATCTTTTTTTTTCATTTCTAATTTAGACTATACCATTTTCCATAAAGGGAGTGGGATGACTGGTTTAACCCTCGTAAACATATATATGTGACAGGATGTCTTGTGTGTGGAAACCTGCTTCAGTGAGAAAGCACTTTTAAAAGGACATAAAGTCCACGATTACAAAGAGTCACAATAAGAACATACTGTAGTCTCCCACGGGAGACCGTCCTACTATGACCCGGGACTTTAATCTACACACATCACACACACACCACATACACGGGAGACCGTCCAAAACTGACCCTGGGAAGTTAATCTACACACATCACACACACACCACATACACGGGAGACCGTCCTAAAATGACCCTGTGAAGTTAATCTACACACTTCACACACACCATATACAGGGAGACAGTCCTAAAATGGCCCTGGGAAGTTAATCTACACACTTCACACACCATATACAGGGAGACAGTCCTAAAATGACCTTGGGAAGTTAATCTACACACATCACACACACACCACATACACGGAAGACCGTCCTAAAATGGCCCTAGGAAGTTAATCTACACACATCACACACACACCACATACACGGGAGACCGTCCTAAAATGACCAAGGGAAGTTAATCTACACACATCACACACACACCACATACACGGGAGACCGTCCTACAATGGCCCTGGAAAGTTAATCTACACACTTCACACACACCACATACATTTTGTACACGGGAGACCGTCCTACAATGGCCCTGGAAAGTTAATCTACACACTTCACACACACCACGTGCACATACACGGGAGACCGTCCTAAAATGGCCCTGTGAAGTTAATCTACACACTTCACACACACCACATACACGGGAGACCGTCCTAAAATGACCCTGTGAAGTTAATCTACACACATCACATACACCACATACACGGGAGACCGTCCTAAAATGGCCCTGGGAAGTTAATCTACACACTTCACACACACCACATACACGGGAGACCGTCCTACAATGGCCCTGGAAAGTTAATCTACACACTTCACACACACCACATACACGGGAGACCGTCCTACAATGGCCCTGGAAAGTTAATCTACACACTTCACACACACACCACATACACGGGAGACCGTCCTAAAATGGCCCTGTGAAGTTAATCTACACACTTCACACACACCACATACACGGAAGACCGTCCTACAATGGCCCCGGGACGTTAATATAATCAACAACCAACCAACTGTTACTATTGGTTACCATTGGATGATGGCTTTTTATGATGCTAGCGTTTTTGTTCCCGCTTATTAACACAAAAAAGAATACTTGAATCACAGCAAATTTTATTACTAAATTAAAATAAAGTACAGAAAAACATATACTTGATCATAGGTATACAAATTTATTACCAAACTAAAGCACTGAAACACACATATATTGATCATGAACGGAAAAGTCATGGAAGTAAAATCATTCTATAATATTGTTTAATCTGAAACCATGTAGACAACTTAAAATACATTGTTTTTATTTTTACTTGTCATGATGATAAGTATAATGGATATTATATATGAGCCATATTTCTTCATAAAACTATTCATTGGTAGCATAGCAATCCCTTCATAAATTTTGTATACAAAATTATATGTAAAAAGTGATATTCTTTTCTGTCTGCTATTTCTTTATTTGTTCTTTATCTTTTTTACTTTTATCTGGATTACATTTTGAAATTTTCAGTCATAACACTACTACAATATGCTAATGATATTACATAAAATACAGCAAAATCTAAAATTTACACCACACAAAGACAATGAAAAGTTCCAATCACTCGGGACTAAGGTAAATATGTATGATATCAGCGATGTCTTTTATAAATAATATTTTCTGTCAATTTTCCAGATTAAGCAGCATTCCAACAATTCAAACTTACTTACACCTTCTTTATATATATATATAGTTTGACATGTTTCAAAATATTACCATCGATTATCTTTGATGATGGTCTTCATTATTCGAGATTTCAAATGCGAAACATTGGAAATAGCCGAAATAAGTAAATATCAGCATGAAAACTTTCACAATGTCAAAGGGTTTCTATCATATTAATTGGTCACTGATATTTAGTTAATCAGCTCTAAGTATGCCGTGTTTTCGTTAGGTGAATGTAATTTTAAGTTTTCCGTTACTTTGGCATCTAAAATAAAGCTGTAGAAATATAAAACACTGATCTACTAACAACATATAAATATCATATATGATTATATATAATAGCACTTATGTAATAAAATTCAAGAAAGTTTCAATATTTTTTTTTATATATAATGATCATTATGCTTCTTTCACACAGCAAAGCTGTGTATAAATGAAAGGGATATTTTCAAAGGGGACAATATCATCAAATAAATAAAACAAAGAATACAAATGCTGTGACTTTTCTAATACAGTTATGACATGTACATAAGAGTATACATTAAAGATGCTCCACCGCCAACACAGCATAAATAATACTTATCATTTGAACAATAACTGATGACTCAATGGCGGTAATGGTGTAAAGAAAGTAACTTTTGCAACTGAAGAAAAATACTGATTCGTTTTCTCTTGTTTTTAATAGAGAAAAATACCATGTGTCAGCGGTGTAGGGTCTTTAATGTGACATGAACTGACACTATAATAAAGCACACAATAACTATACATGTGATGTATATAGACGAGTACACTGTTCCAGTAAGTGTTGATGTAACCAGCTTGTGCTATACATAGGTACATACAAATGTATGTAACATGACTCTCGACTGTGATATCTGGCTACAGAATGTGAGAGGAAGGGTGGTCAAACCATTGTCCTACAGAATACTAATGAATGTAATATTTCCTTACATCTTTATCATTACTAAAAGGAAAATAGAAACTCCAAAGGTTCAATGAGATCAACTTGACCAAAAGCAATATTGCTCGAATTCCACATTCTAAGCACATTGTATAGTGTACATTTATCTTCTGTAGAGTTTAGAAAAAAAGTCCATGCTTAAAAATTCATCATGATTCGGAGTATTTTTTCTTGGGCATAACATAAACAAATGTTTTTACAACTTTAGCAGAAGCTTTTAACTTGGTATAGTGATATTAGGTAATAGACATATCGTCTAAACTAGTATAAAGGGATATAACTGTCATATTTAATAAAACACTTTATGGAAATATGTAGTGCACATTTACAATTTTGAAGGTTTTGATACCAAGTTTCGTAACAGAAGATCCAATAATTGTATTTATCAATCTTGCCACTGTACCAATAATTAAAATACCTTGGTAGATAATATTTTTTTCTCATTTTTAGATATATTTTCTCCGGCTAAACAGCCTGAATTACCTCCCCAGTGATATCAGAAGATATTCTGATATTGATGACAAGTGTCCTTCATCACCCCCCTCCCCCATACTAACACACTCCTCAGCCAATCACTGTCGATGTCAGAGGTTACATGTAAATAAATTTATCTTCACATCTCCCAATTGCATTGGTCGATAGAAGAACAACCTAAACAAAAAGTTTGCTTAGTAAATCAATGACAGCTTCTTTTCTAATTATACAATAGATTGAAAATACTGTCAAAGATAAATTAAATTCATAACCCCACAAAGTGGAGTTTTTGTTGTTTTTGTTGTTGTTTTTTTTTTTTAATAATTTGCATTTGATGTTATTATGCACTTCCGGGTTTCATTCATAATCAACAGAAGAGATGATGCCTGCTTAGACGTGAAATGTTTATTTTGTTGTTTTTTCTCTTAATATATTTCGTACCTATATCCCATTTTGTTTGTTTGTTTGTTGTTTTTTGTTTGTTAAAATCGTTCACAAAATAAATTATAACTATAATTTTAGTCTTATCTTAATATCTAAAATTGTACCCTTTCTTTTCATTACACAATTCATCCATTTTACCATGACCTAAATTGGCCTAAATTATTGAATGACGGAATGAAATTAGATGTTTGTTATTTTCAGGTAAACTGGACAAACACTTTCCCCAATCCTAGCATGTAAAAGTCTAACTATTTATGCTTGGCACATAAGAAATATCAGAGAGATTTGTGTCCCCTTATGACTGTAGTTGTTCATGTGTGTTTTTGAGCTAACGTCTCTTCTTTTGATTACGAATGAAATCTTAAATTATAATTTCAATTATAGTTTAGGTGCCTTTAATACATAAACGCCTCCGATAGCATCGATATCTCAGTAACTAGTTAAAATTCAGTAAAATAAATTCAGGTTATAGCTTATTCACAACATCAAATTTTGGAACAATCATAAGATCACCTAGATAAATTCATTCTTTGATAAAAAAGAGGCCCATGGGCCTTAACGGCCATCTGACTCATGGAACAAAACAACAAAGTCAGAGTATAAAGTAGTGGTTAATAATTAATATAAGCAATACAAGGAACTCCTTTGTTGAATATGTAAGTTTCTGAAATAGGTAAAGGTCATTTGTTGAACAAACTTGGTAGCCCTTCATCCCTATATAGTTGTAATCCATTCCAGGATTAAGGAGGAGTAAGATTTTAAAGCCTAAGTTCAGCAAAGCTCCCATTTTGGACCCCCGCGGTTCCATCCCCATGTTTGCATGTTGTTTGCCATCCCTTGAAACCCCTATAAATCAATTTTCGTTAAGATCAGAGACCGAAACCTGAAAACAGGAAGTGGGCCAGTAGCCATCTTCGATAACCAAAATCTTTATATAAAATATGATTGTCCTTCCCTGATGATGTTTTACACCAAATATGGAAAAAAGCCACTCAAGAGTTAAGGAGGAGTAGGATTTTAAAGATAAATTTCATTGAAGTTCCCCCTTCTGAGCCCCACCCCTCTGTCCCCAGGGGTCAGACCTAACTCGTTTATGTAAAATATAATTGTCCTTCCCCAATGATGTTTCACACCAAATATGGATGAAATCCATCCAAGGATGAAGGAGGAGTAAGATTTTAAAGCTTAAATTAAGAAAATTTGCCCTTTTGGGGCGCCACCCCTCTGCCCCCAGGGGTCGGACCTATCTCATTTATATAAAATATGATTGTCCTTCCCCAATGATGTTTCATACCAAATATGGATGAAATCCATCCAAGGATGAAGGAGAGGTAGGATTTTATAGCTTAAAATAAGAAAATTTGCTCTTTTTTGGGCCCCATCCATCAGCCCGTAGGGGTCGGACCAGGCTCATTTATATAAAACATGATTGTCATTCCCAAATGATGTTTCATACCAAATATGGATGAAATACATCCAAGGATGAAGGAGGAGTAGGATTTTAAAAATAAAATTACGAAAATTTGCCCTTTTGGGGCCCCGCCCCTCTGCTCCTAGGGGTCAGACCTATCTCATTTATATAAAATATGATTGTCCTTCCCCAATGATGTTTCACACCAAATATGGATGAAATCAATCCAACGAAGAAGGAGGGGTAGGGTTTTAAAGCTAAAATTACGAAAATTTGCCCTTTTGGGGCCCCGCCCCTCTGCCTCCAGGGGTTGGACCTATCTCATTTATATAAAATATGATTGTCCTTCCACAATGATGTTTCACACCAAATATGGATGAAATCCATCCAAGGATGAAAGAGGTGTAGGATTTTAAAGCTTTAAAATAAATAAATTTGCCCTTTTGGGGCCCCGCCCTCGTGCCCCAGGGGTCAGACCTATCTAGTTTTATATAAAATATGATTGTCCTTCCCCAATGATGTTCACACCAAATATGGATGAAATCCATCCAACCGAAGAAGGAGGGGTAGGTTTTAAAGCTAAATTAGAAAATTTGCCCTTTTGGGCCCCACCCCTCTGCCCCCAGGGGTCGGACCATCTCATTTATATAAAATGATTGTCCTTCCCAATGATGTTTCATACCAAATAGATGAAATCCATCAAAGGATGAAGGAGAGTATGGATTTTAAAGCTTAAAATAAGAAATGCTCTTTTTGGGCCCACCCACCTCAGCCGAAGGTCGACCAGGCTCATTTATATAAAATATGATTGTCATTCCCAAATGATGTTTTCATACCAAATATGGATGAAATACATCCAAGATGAAGGAGGGAGTAGGAATTTAAAAATAAAATTACGAAAATTTGCCCTTTTGGGGCCCCGCCCCTCTGCCCCTAGGGGTCAGACCTATCTCATTTATATAAAATATGATTGTCCTCCCCAATGATGTTTCACACCAAATATGGATGAAATCAATCCAACGAAGAAGGAGGAGTAGGTTTTAAAGCTAAAATTACAAAAAAATTCCCTTTTGGGGCCCCGCCCCTCTGCCCCCAGGGTCGGACCTATCTCATTATATAAAATATGATTTCCTTCCCCAATGATGTTTTCACACCAAATAGGATGAAATCAATCCAAGGATGAAAGAGGAGTAGGATTTTAAAGCTTAAAATAAGAAATTTGCCCTTTTGGGGCCCCACCCTCAGCCCCTAGCTAGGGGTCGGAACCAGGCTCATTTATATAAAATATGATTGTCCTTCCCTGATGATGTTTTACACCAAATATGGAAAAAAGCCACTCAAGAGTTAAGGAGGAGTAGGAGGTCGGACCAGGCTCATTTATATAAAATATGATTGTCATTCCCAAATGATGTTTCATACCAAATATGAATGAAATACATCCAAGGATGAAGGAGGAGTAGGATTTTAAAAATAAAATTACGAAAATTTGCCGTTTTGGGGCCCCGCCCCTCTGCCCCTAGGGGTCAGACCTATGTCATTTATATAAAATATGATTGTCCTTCTCCAATGATGTTCCACACCAAATATGGATGAAATCAATTCAACGAAGAAGGAGGAGTAGGGTTTTAAAGCTAAAATTACGAAAATTTGCCCTTTTGGGGCCCCGCCCCTCTGCCCCCAGGGGTCGCACCTATCTCATTTATATAAAATGTAATTTTCCTTCCCAAATGATGTTTCACACCAAATATGGATGAAATCAATCCAAGGATGAAAGAGGAGTAGGATTTTAAAGCTTAAAATAAGAAAATTTGCCCTTTTGGGGCCCCACCCCTCAGCCCCTAGCTAGGGGTCGGACCAGGCTCATTTATATAAAATATGGTTGTCCTTCCCCAATGATGTTTCACACCAAATATGGATGTAATCCACTTTTGTATAAATAGTCTTACGCACAACGCACGGCGCACGGCAGACGGCGCACGACGACGGACATGATGATAATAGGTCATCCTGACCTTTGGTCAGATGACCTAAACAACCAAAACATAACATAATTGGAATTTAAAACTTTAGCAGAATAAAAGATTTGTCTTCTGAATTCTGAATATGAAACCTGAGAACTAGAGAAAATTATGCTTTATATTCTGAGTATCTGGTGTATCAATATATTGATGCTTATCAGAGGTTATGTAAAGCACATGTTTTCTATGATATGGCACAGAAGCTGGCTACTTCTTTTTATTTTGGTTTTTTAAAGCTTTGTTTTTTTTAAAAAGAAGGCTGTACAACTGTTATGGCAAAACAGGAAATGACCAAACCAAACACTAGTACAGACATGTCCGTTCTTTAGACCACTAGTTAACTCAAACGTTTATGGAATAAATGATCTCTGAAAAATGTCAATATAATTCTAACAAATAACATTCATTGGGTAAAATCTGCAATAATCTGAAAGTGACCCTGATTACAGCAACCTTTAAGATTAACGCTTGTGTTTGGTTGTCATTATACTGTATATATCATGCTATAGCAGGTGTACATCCTTCCCCGGAACAGCGTAGGTGAATATATGGTCATATGTAGACAACATCAATCAACAAAAAGGATAATATAACAATATTCAGGTACTATATGTTTCAATATGATTGTATGATACATGTATTGGGTATTCAGATGTATTCTGACATTGTTTACCAAACATTTAGGTACCATTCTGTTTCAATGCTTTTTCAATATTGTTTATTTTCATTAAAGTTTTTTTTTTTGCAACTTTCTAGTATTAAGAAATTTAGGTGACACTGAAAATAAAAACTGACACACCATACAGAAGTTCCTCATTCAGTAAAACGTTTCTCCAATTATTCAAATATATTTTCGTTTTTATTATAATTTAACTTCCAAAAAACATAATAAATCACCTCCAAAAAGATAAAAATTATTACGCTTAATGTATACTTCAGTTGATACATGTAATGGCACAATTGTTGAAAATATGATTCACACGTCTTATTATATTGGGTTGCCAAGTTAATCTATAACTTTTTTCGTACATGTTTTTCTAAGAAAATACAAGGTGGAAAAAACCCCAATGGTTATGCATTAAAAAGAATATTAAAATTCACAAAAAAAATGAAATGTTTGAGATAATGATTTTGTCAATACATTATAAAGAGATTCTACCTCCATAGATAATAGAAAGGCCCCTACCTTTATCATTTGTTATGTAAATATATATTTAAAAAGATAGCCCCATCAATTTCATATGAAATACAAAATAAAAACCACCAAAACTCACTTACTAGATAAGCACATTTTGGTAAAAAAAATGTTAATTTTAAAACAATGAATCTTTATAAGCAGGTGACTAAATCAACTCTGGGGTATGAAAAAATGAGATCTACATTTGGTAATAAGACCCACTTCCTATAAATCACTTATTTCTAGGGTAGAATACTGTATGTTACATCTAAAAGTCTTTGGGTGGTCTCTATTTAAATGCCTGTTGCAATCTGAGTAATGGTGGCACACTAATTATCTTTATACTAACTAAGCCAATTAAAACATAATATAATCACTAAAACTTCATAAAGTGATGTTAACTCCAGTGCTAAAAATGAAAAAAAAAGTTTCATGTTAAATATGATATTGGTTGAAAGTAGTTATGATAAATCTGAAATAAAGCCAAATGAAACGCTATTAAAATTGGAGTCAGGTTTTACAGTTACAATGTAGTTCAAGTTGAGTGGAAAATGTATCTATGATTACTAATTTGTAGCATACATATTTCTATGCTTAATTTAACTATATTGGATTGTTTTTTACTTGTCAGTCATGACAATGACTTCTTCGTCACAAGGCGCCAACGTCTGTTTCACAGCAGCATCCAATTCCTGGTCCTCTTCGTACCCATGGAAATTCTCGGTGTCTCCGATAGTATCATGGAGTTTTTGTCCGAGAGTTTCCGGGAGAAGCAGAGTGATAAATCCGCCAAGTAGTGCGATACAGCCAAACACAACAATGGATATGGACTTATGGGTAACGTCTCCCTAAAGGTAAAATAATATCGTACAATATATACGGATCACATCTCCCTAAAGGTAAAATAACATTGTACAGTATATACGGGTCACATCTCCCTAGAGGTAAAATAATATCGTATAGTATATAGGGTAACGTCTCCCTAAAGGTAAAATAATATTGTACAGTATATATGGGTAACGTCTCCCTAGAGGTAAAATAATATCATACAGTATATATGGGTAACGTCTCCCTCGAGGTAAAATAATATCGTACAGTATATAGGGTAACGTCTCCCTAAAGGTAAAATAATATCGCATAGTATATACAGGTAACGTCTCCCTAAAGGTAAAAAAATATTGTACAGTATATACGGGTAACGTCTCCCTAGAGGTAAAATAATATCATACAGTATATATGTGTAACGTCTCCCTAGAGGTAAAATAATATTGTACAGTATATAGGGTTATTATACAGTATATAGGGTAACATCTCCCTAAAGGTAAAATAATATGTACAGTATATATGGGTAACGTCTCCCTAGAGGTAAAATAATATTGTACAGTATATAGGGTTATTATACAGTATATATGGGTAACGTCTCCCTAGAGGTAAAATAATATTGTACAGTATATAGGGTAACATCTCCCTAAAGGTAAAATAATATGTACAGTTTATACGGGTCACATCTCCCTAGATATAAAATAATATCTTCAGTATATAGGGTAAAATTTCCCTAAAAGTAAAATAACATGTTCAGTATATATGGGTAAAATCTCCCTAAAGGTAAAATAATATCGTACAGTATATAGGGTCACATCTCCCTAAAGGTAAAATACTATCATACAGGTACAATAATATTGTACAGTATATAGGGTCACATCTCCCTTAAGGTAAAATACTATCATACAGGTAAAATAATATCATACAGTATACTGGTTACATCTCCCTAAAGGTATATAATATTGTACAGTATATAGGGTCACATCTCCCTAAAGGTAAAATAATATCGAACAGTATATATGAGCCACATCTCCCTTAAGGTAAAATAATATTGTACAGTATATAGGGGTCACATCTCCCTAAGGTTAAAATAATATTATACAGTATATACGAGTAAAATCTCCCTAAAGGTAAAACAATATGTTCAGTATATAGGGTCACATCTCCCTAAAGGTAATAATATTGTACAGTATATAGGGGTCACATCTCCCTAAGGTTAAAATAATATTATACAGTATATACGAGTAAAATCTCCCTTAAGGTAAAACAATATGTTCAGTATATAGGGTCACATCTCCCTAAAGGTAAAATAATATCGAACAGTATATATGGGCCACATCTCCCTAAAGGTAAAATAATATTGTACAGTACATAGGGGTCACATCTCCCTAAAGTTAAAATATCTCCCTAAAGGTAAAATAATATGTTCAGTATATAGGGTCACATCTGTCTAGAGGTAAAATAATATCGCACAGTATATAGGGTAACATCTCCCTAGAGGTAAAATAATATCGTTTTATATATGGGTAAAATTTCCCTAAAGGTAAAACAATATGTTCAGTGTATAGGGTCACATCTCTCTAGAGGTAAAATAATATCGTTCAGTATATAGGGTAACATCTCCCTAGAAGTAAAATAATATCGTACAGTTTATATGGGTCACATCTCACTAAAGGTAAAATAATATCGTACAGTATATACAGGTAACATATCCTTAGAGGTAAAATAATATCGTACAGTTTATACGGGTCACATCTCACTGAATGTAAAATAATATTGTACAGTATATATGGGTAACATTTCCCTAAAGGTAAAATAATACTGTACAGTGTATCCATTTAGTAATATTTAGAATGTTGAACCATTATTTTCAATTTTATTAAAGAGACAATTCACTCATGCTAATTCTTTTACGTAACCAAGAAGCAAAATATGGCATAAATGTATTGTTTACATTTCTTATGAAACATATAACATAAAATATTGACAAAATTCCGTTATTGTTTAATATTTTAATTGATATCGTTGTAATTACAAATCGTTGATACCGTAAAAAGTGGTATAATTTGCGCACCAGTGTAATTTGCGCAGGTACTTTTTAGGGTTGAAAATGCTGAAAAAACTACTATCAGTATATTTTGCGCATCAAAAAATTTGGAATAAAATGATGTCCAGGAGTAAATACAATTCAACAGGTAAAATATGTACACAGTACCTATTCCTGAGCCAAAGTCACGCACGTTAAACAAATGAACTACATAACCACTGAGGAGGTGATAAAATGATTTTTAGGTAGGACAATTCATCTAATAAGGATAACAAACTACATGTCAGAGCGATTTGAGCAGTTCTAGACAAAAGTTGCATTACTGTACGAGTATGGGACAGGGTTCGGCATACAAGAAGTTCGACCACAATGTGTAATGGCAGACAGCGAGTGAGTTTGAACATTCCACACGCATTTCACCACCATTGGGTTTTTCTGGCATATCACAGTAAAACCGACTGATCTAATTTCCATTAGAACTGGGTTTTTCCTGATACAAATTTTAATGTTCTCTTAGACTGAATTGTCCCTTTAATAAAGTCCTGACAAATAAACTTGAGGTACCTCCCCTCTACAATAAAATTGATGGCAGTCAATATTGTGTAATATTCAATGTTCAATACTTTAAATAATTTTAAACACATTTTGGATATTAATTACAAATGTCTACTGTCTTACCAGCATGAGCACCAGTGGTGCTACTACTCCTCCAAAGCGAGCCCAGAATGCACAGCTCCCCATTCCAATGTTTCTATAAGGTAAATGTTTACAAATAAATTAGGGTCATCGCTTATATCTTTTACTGTTGAAATGAATAATTGAAGCCATGAAACAATTTTGATGGAACTTTAAATGGAACTTCCAAAGTTATCAGAAACACATTTCTACAAATTGACAATAAACCCCCAAAGAATAACCTTATAACTGTTGGGTACAGTTCAGAGGTGTACAGAAAGCTCACAGAGAACACTCCACTCATTTTACCTTATAACTGTTGGGTACAGTTCAGAGGTGTACAGAAAGGTTAGACTGAACACTCCACTCATTTTACCTCATAGCTGTTGGGTATAGTTCAGAGGTGTACAGAAAGGTCAGTCTGAACACTCCACCCATTTTACCTTATAACTGTTGGGTACAGTTCAGAGGTGTACAGAAAGGTCAGACTGAACACTCCACCCATTCCAAACTTTCCAAATATCGCCAATCCTGTTGAGACCTCTGACATCATGGACCCTGGAAAACAAAAATTAGAAAAAAATTAAATCTGTTATAAAATCGGTACAAAACAGATCAAAGATCGCTGTTTATATGATTACTGTATACCACTCTATTTTGGTTAGATACAAACTTCTGTGTAATTTTGAGAGACAGCTCAAAGGTAAATTCATATATTTAGTGAATAATTGTAAAAATGTACATATGAACACACGATTGTTAGTAAGAGGTGCCCTTGATCGTAAATATTTTGAAAATGACAAAGACGAGAAATATTGTATACGCGAAAACAAAGTGGTTTACAGTTTATACTCATAGAAGTTAAGTACTATTCTGGATATTATTGTATTTGACTTGGCATGATATTTCAATACATGTATCTGATAAAATTTTAGCTAAATTTTATAATTAGTTTGGTTGCTATGGCTACACTTTACCTTCATGAACATTGTTCACTGTACCAATTATTACCAGATTTGGGATATACATGGGTTTGTCTTTATGACACAGAGCCAAAAACACTTAGGAAAGACATTAAATATCAATATATTTGTATATGAAGTTCATTTTAATAAGCCATGCATCTAGGGCAAATTCTCAACATAAAGGTAGTTTATCAATAAAAGGATGACAGTAAATTGTATTTCAGTTATATGCCCTATCAGTCACAACTCTCTATCATTTTTGCTCTATCAGTCACAACTCTCTATCATTCTTGCCCTATCAGTCACAACTCTCTATCACTCTTGCCCTATCAGTCTCAACTCTCTGTCATTCTTGCCCTAACAGTCACAACTCTCTATCATTCTATATATTACTCCTAATTCATATGAAAAAAACAGAACAGCCTACTAAAACGAAATCTATTTTACATGATAAAAATCGACATTACAGATCTTTTAAGTACATAAAGAAAGAGTTACCTTTCTTGCTGAAGAAGGACAAAGCCCCAGCCGTAATGCAGGAAATAGCCCCAATTAGGAAGAAGGCCAACAGAGATTTTCTCCTTCCAAATCTGGAAAATATCAACAAACCTAAAGAATATCTTAATTTTTTAATAAATTTTACAAAGGAACAAATTATTACCTGGTAATAAAATCACAATCAGTATGACAAGATTTTGAGTTTTGAATGGTCATAAAATTGCAAGGCACAAAAGTTAAACTCTATTGAGAAAAGAACATTGATGCAATAAAAGTAATTTTATTTTTGACTTGTATAAAAATTGTATAAACAACTTGAACTCTGACCATTTGAAGACCTGTCACACATGACCTGTGACTCTCTTGTTTCACGACCTTTGACATTTGACCTATGACTAACCGTTTTATGATGATCACCACCAGAATGAATGCCACCAACTCCACTGATCCGCTTGTGGCAAAGTTGAAGTACTTGTTACCAGGGAGACTGGTCACACTCAGGGACAACCCATAGTAACCCACGGCAACAGCAAACCTGTAAATAGGGAACAACCCAGAGTAACCCATGACAACAGTAAACCTGTAAATTGGGAAAAACCCATCGCAACCCAGGGCAACAGCAAACCTGTAAATAGGGAACCAATTGTAACCCAAAGCAACAGTAAACCTGTAAATAGGAAATAACCCATAGCAATCCACAACAACGGCAAACCTGTAAATAAGGAACAACCCATAGCAACCCACAACAACAGCAAACCTGTAAATAGGGAATAACCCATAGCAACCCACAACAACAGCAAACCTGTAAATATGGACAACCCAAAGTAACCAATGGCAACAGTAAACCTGTAAATAGGGAATAACTCATAGCAACCCACAACAACAGCAAACCTGTAAAAAGGGAATAACCCATAGCAACCAATGGCAAAAGTAAATCTGTAAAAAGAGAACAACATATAGTAACACATGGCAACAGCAAACATGTTAATAGGAAATAACCCATGGTAACCCATGGAAACAGCAAACCTGTAAATAAAGAACAGCTCATAGTAACCAACAGCAACAGCAAACCTGTAACTAGGGAATAGCCCATAGTAACCCATGGTAAAAGCAAACATTTTATATAGAAAACTACATAGTAACCCACAGCAACAACAAACCTATAAAAAGGAATAAACCATAGTAACCCAAGGCAACAGTAAACCTGTAAATAGGGAATAACCAATAGTAACCATGGCAACATCAAACCTATAAATAGGGAATAACCCATGGCAGTAGTAAACCTGTAAAAAGGAAATAACCCATAGTTACCCATAGCAACACCAAACTTGTACACAAGGAGCAACCCCTAGTTACCCATGGAACACCTTGTGTGAATCAAATATTGTCTGATACCAACACCTTCTAGCACTGATGGATGAGGAAGATAAAGAGAAAGCTTTCTACAAGCAGTAACTGACGATAAGTGATTGCTCAGAAATACAGTATAAGGGAAGCTTTTAATTACCAGAGATAAAACAGTATGAGACTGCGTTTCCTGATCTTTGGTGTGGCGACCAGATCCATGAAGGTGTACTGCCGTACAGATGTCGCCTCAGATTTGTCGAGATGGAGTTTGATGCTCTCCATCACCTGGGAGGGGTACTCAAGTTTGTTGTGGCGAGTCATTTTACTGATCCACTTCTCAGCCTCACTGAACCGATGTCTCGTCAGCAACCAGCGTGGTGACTCTGGTATCAACCTGGTTAAGAGGGAAAGTTGTATGTTTATCATATATATTAGGAGTTAAAGTTACATATTATCTTATATGTTAGGAGTTCAAGTTACATATGATCTTATATGTTAGGAGGACAAGTTACATGTACATATTATCTTATATGTTAGGAGGACAAGTTACATATTATCTTATATGTTAGGAGGACAAGTTACATATTATCTTATATGTAAGGAGGACAAGTTACATATTATCTCATATGTTAGGAGGGCAAGTTACCTATCTATTTTATATGTTAGGAGGGCAAGTTACCTATCTATTTTATATGTTAGGAGGGCAAGTTACATATCTATCTTATAAGTTAGGAGGGCAAGTTACCTATCTATGTAAGCTATGAGGACAAGGTATCTATTTTATATGTTAGGACAAGTTACCTATCTATCTTATATGAAAGGCGGTCAAGTTACATATTATCTTATACGTTAGGAGGGCAAGTTACCTATCTATGTAAGCTAGGAGGACAAGGTATCTATTTTATATGTTAGGACAAGTTATCTATCTATCTTATATGAAAGACGGTCAAGCTACATATTATCTTATACGTTAGGAGGAATAATTACCTATTATTTTGTACATTAGGACAAATTACATATTATCTTATATGTTTGGAGGGCAATTTACCTATCTATATTATATGCTAGAAGGGCAAGTTACCTATCTGTCTTATATATTAGAAGGACAATCTATATAAGTACTTCGCCTTTTCACAAACCCTTAAATGTTGTGGCTGGTAATAGGACTTAAAATACATTATCAGAACTTAATACATGTTTAGAGGGTATAAAGACCAAGTAACATATATAGTAACACTGGTATATCTCACCAAATATACGGTATGGCCAGAAGGCTGGGCAGGGTGATCGCCAGCTGTATGTATCTCCAGGACTGTAATAGATAGGCCACTCCCGCTAACATCACCACGGTAACTCCCCAGTAACACTCAAGTACTGCCCCGGCCACACCACGGTACTGAGGCAGGAATAGCTCCATCGCCAGCACATACGTAGAAGTCTGTAGACCCTACAGTTGTTAAAGTCAAACAGTTCATACAAGTACCCAACAATGATATTGAATTATCAAATAATTTAAACTTAATAACTGCAAGGCCTAATAAGGATGTTTTGTTTATCATAATACTGCATTAGTTACATCATGAAACAAAACGATTTTGGACCAGATTTTATCTGAATATGAGGATTTATCAACCTTCAAAGTAAAGTATTATTTCTCTACCTTTAACTCCCTGGTAAGAAGTATCACTCCCTGGTAAATAAATCCTTTAATTTACATGCTTACAGGTCAAAGGTTGTGTGTATACTGTATGGTATGTTACCTGTATAACTCCCTGGTAAATAAATCCTTGCATTTACATGCTTACAGGTCAATAGTTGTGTGTATACTGTATGGTATGTTACCTGCATAAAGGCCCCCTGTAAGAACCTGAGGACCAGGAAGAGGACGTAGCTGTTGGCGAAGGCGATGCCGACTCCGATGAGGATGGGGATGAACAGAGTGATCAGCATCACTGGTTTACGGCCGAGTTTGTCAGCTAGAACGCCGAACACCAGGCCTCCCACCATCACTCCAGAGAAATACACTGTCGTGGCCACCTTAGCTAGGAAAGACGAGTCACACACCAGGTCCCACTGAAACATACCACCACAATCTGACATATAGACCCGACGTATCGTTCATGGTCTGACATGTCATTCATGGTTTGACACATCGTCCAAGACCTGACACATATTGTTTATGGTCTGACATATCGTTCAAGGTCTGACACATCCTTCAAGGTCTGACAAGTCATTTTAACATTTGACAAATCGTTCAAGGTCTGACAAATCGTTCAAGGTCTGACACAACGTTCAAGGTCTGACACAACGTTCAAGGTCTGACAAGTCATTTTAACATTTGACAAATCGTTCAAGGTCTGACAAAACTTTCAAGGTCTGACACAACGTTCAAGGTCTGACAAATCGTTCAAGGTCTGACAAAACGTTCAAGGTCTGACACATCCTTCAAGGTCTGACAAGTCATTTTAACATTTGATAAATCATTCAAGGTCTGACACATCCTTCAAGGTCTGACAAATCGTTCAAGGTCTGACAAAACGTTCAAGGTCTGACAAATCGTTCAAGGTCTGACAAAACGTTCAAGGTCTGACACAACGTTCAAGGTCTGACACAATGTTCAAGGTCTGACAAATCGTTACAACATTAGAAGCTTTACAATATAAATCGCGAAATTAAATTGACAGGAAAATGTCAATTGTTAGGCATGACGAAAAACGAAAATAAGTTTGTTTATTGTATATTGATGATAGAATAGACCCATGCAATCAAGGTGAAGAAAAAATAATCTATTACATCATAGTCTACTTTCAAAAGGGCAATTTCATATTCATGGACCTAAATGTAAGATATACACTAACCTCTGTGACAATGGTAGACTCGTGCGAACTCCTGATATAGTTCCACACCCCAACTGTATGAGCTGTACAATCGACTGACACATTTCCCCCATCTTGTAGATGGTAGGTACTAGAACACTTATCATATACCACACCAGTAATCGTCAGGTTCCCTATGCTGTACGCCTCCATCGGCACCCATGACTGAATGTTTGCCGAATGTCCCTTGGTGGGTGTCACGGGCTGAAGGTCGGGACTGGTACAGAAGTATAAGGGAGGGGTAGAACCAAAGAACGCCATCACAAGGTGATTAAAGGTCACCGGCATATAATTAAAGGCTAGCAGGAAAAACACAACCACCTGGTACCGCCCGGGGTTACCAAGCTTACTCATCAACGACTCCATGGGGATCTTCATCTTGTTTAGTATCTCTTATTGCCGTGATGAAATGATCCAGATACACTCTGTACTGTACTCTTACTGGCAGTGACGACTTAGGCTAATGGTGGATACCTGCAACAGAAGTAATAATGTTGATGTGTAGGTCCTAATAACATAACAAAAATTCTGAATTTATCATACCTAGGACGATTTGAGTGCAATATATATATTACATCAGTGACTGGGACGTCTTCATATATCAAAGAGGACACAAACCGTCATTGAAACATCAGATTCTTCCCTGGCTGTATAAACCGGGCCGCAGGATCATGAAACAGACTTAAGTCCAAAACTGTCTGATGATTGGCTATGACAATGATTTTTTCATGATCCTAGAACCAAGTCTATAACAAGATTGTACCTTCATTGATATTAATTACTACCAATTTATATATAGACAAAATACTTTTCATCAAATATGATCTTTTGGTTATGTACATGCAACAGAACTGGAGAAAAAATGAAGTAGGCTGACAAAGATATGAATCTGAAACCTCCGGTCCGAACACCGGTCAGCTGCTCTACTGACTGAGCTACCTGGTCACCAATGACCACCCTGTCCAACATCATGGTACAGTAATACCAGTCGAAGTTAACCAATGTAATTACTTAATTATACTAAAAAAATCTTTTCTGCAATATGGTTGTAGCGGGATTGGACTGGGTCAATCATCAGTGACCAGGTAGCTCAGTCAGTAGAGCACTTGAGTTGTGTTCGGAGGGTCCTGGGTTCAAATCCTCGTCTGGTCGCTACATTTTCTCCTCTGCTGTTACAATATTGGCGCCCAACTAAATAACCACAGTGGTGGTGTTTTGGAAGTATGTCTTCGAGGGAGAAGACTTCAAGAAAGGAGGGAGGAGTGTAGCGGGATTTGACTGGGTCGATCAAAGGTGACCAGATAGCTCAGTCGGTAGAGCACTCGGCTAATATTCAACACAATACATACACAACAGGAGAGAATAAATCACGAGTTCTGTATAGTCAATACAAAACATACACAACAGGAGAGAATTAATCATGAGTTCTGTATAGTCAACACAAAACATACACAACAGGAGAGAATTAATCACGAGTCCCGTATAATCAACACAAAACATACACAACAGGAGGGAATTAATCACGAGTCCCGTATAATCAACACAAAACATACACAACAGGAGAGAATAAATCACGAGTTCTGTATAGTCAACACAAAACATACACAACAGGAGAGAATAAATCACGAGTTCTGTATAGTCAACACAAAACATACACAACAGGAGAGAATTAATCACGAGTTCTGTATAGTCAACACAAAACATACACAACAGGAGAGAATTAATCACGAGTTCTGTATAGTCAATACAAAACATACACAACAGGAGAGAATTAATCATGAGTTCTGTATAGTCAACACAAAACATACACAACAGGAGAGAATTAATCATGAGTTCTGTATAGTCAACACAAAACATACACAACAGGAGAGAATTAATCATGAGTTCTGTATAGTCAACACAAAACATACACAACAGGAGAGAATTAATCATGAGTTCTGTATAGTCAACACAAAACATACACAACAGGAGAGAATTAATCATGAGTTCTGTATAGTCAACACAAAACATACACAACAGGAGAGAATTAATCATGAGTTCTGTATAGTCAACACAAAACATACACAACAGGAGAGAATTAATCATGAGTTCTGTATAGTCAACACAAAACATACACAACAGGAGAGAATTAATCATGAGTTCTGTATAGTCAACACAAAACATACACAACAGGAGAGAATTAATCATGAGTTCTGTATAGTCAACACAAAACATACACAACAGGAGAGAATTAATCATGAGTTCTGTATAGTCAACACAAAACATACACAACAGGAGAGAATTAATCATGAGTTCTGTATAGTCAACACAAAACATACACAACAGGAGAGAATTAATCATGAGTTCTGTATAGTCAACACAAAACATACACAACAGGAGAGAATTAATCATGAGTTCTGTATAGTCAACACAAAACATACACAACAGGAGAGAATTAATCATGAGTTCTGTATAGTCAACACAAAACATACACAACAGGAGAGAATTAATCATGAGTTCTGTATAGTCAACACAAAACATACACAACAGGAGAGAATTAATCATGAGTTCTGTATAGTCAACACAAAACATACACAACAGGAGAGAATTAATCATGAGTTCTGTATAGTCAACACAAAACATACACAACAGGAGAGAATTAATCATGAGTTCTGTATAGTCAACACAAAACATACACAACAGGAGAGAATTAATCATGAGTTCTGTATAGTCAACACAAAACATACACAACAGGAGAGAATTAATCATGAGTTCTGTATAGTCAACACAAAACATACACAACAGGAGAGAATTAATCATGAGTTCTGTATAGTCAATACAAAACATACACAACAGGAGAGAATTAATCATGAGTTCTGTATAGTCAATACAAAACATACACAACAGGAGAGAATTAATCATGAGTTCTGTATAGTCAATACAAAACATACACAACAGGAGAGAATTAATCATGAGTTCTGTATAGTCAACACAAAACATACACAACAGGAGGGAATTAATCATGAGTTCTGTATAGTCAATACAAAACATACACAACAGGAGGGAATTAATCATGAGTTCTGTATAGTCAATACAAAACATACACAACAGGAGAGAATTAATCACGAGTCCCGTATAATCAACACAAAATATTTCATTTCTCAACTCTCTCTCCCATTGTATAGTGATTTAGTGACATTAGTTTCACATCTACATGTACTTAATTCTACTGGCCGATAGCCAAGTACATATGGTGTTCTGGTCAACAAGGTAGAACACTAATATCATACCCACTTCACTTCTGTACGTAAGCTACATGTTGCTGTAAATAAAGCCCTGTTGAATCTAATTCTTATTATTATAATGTTTTAACTTTATTTGTAAAACATAAATGGGGGGGGGGGGGGGGGGGGGGGGGCTGCCCACACATGGAATGAGACAAAACAGGCTAGACATGTGATGGATATGATTAACACTATATTTATATACAATTTCAATGTGGTGACATCAAAACATGTTGGATAATATCCTAATGATATTTACAGCAATGGAATAAATAAATAACACTTGTGAAGCAGGACAGTACTGGGTTAAATATTGGTGACTAGGTAGCTCAACTGGTAGAGCATCTGGCTAGTGTTCATAGGTCCCGAGTTCGAACCTCGATCTGGCTGCTACATTTTCTTTTCTATTTCACATGTACCTTACTCCAATCCTGTCAATCTCCAGTCCTAAAAAAGTTGACAGCTTTTTTTTTCATAATATGTCAATCAATACACAAACTCGTGAACCAATTTTATATAAAAATGCCAATCAATTCTTCATTTCATCTTGGCAAATTTTATGAATATATAATTAATTAATGCACCAGCCTTGTGTACATTAACTCATCCATGTGTAAATAATTACACTTACATTAATAAGTTTTTAAGGTAATAAGTGCACCTTCATAACATTTAAGACCGTAAAAATCAATTAGGTGAATGTTATACATTGAAGAAAACAAAAACAGAATTAACTATTAGGGCAGTGTGTGTGGGGTGTGGGGATTTTTCAATGGAAATTTACATACATATATGTGTTTATATTGAAAAAATAATTACACACTCATGACAAGCTTTCTAGCAATTTCACCCTTGCTTGGACTTCAGGAAAGATTTGCCAAGCAAATGTATGAAAGCGAAATAGGTTTTCCATAGATAACAATGGTACTGCCTTCCCCTGACAACAGTCTGTACTTGTTCTCTTTACAATGTTCAGAGAGCATCACAACACGAAACAACACCAAAACATGTGTATAGGGAAAGTCTTGTAGACCCGTTATGTGCCTCGAGTTTCCTTTGAATACTGTATGAAATCATTAATATTGTATACATATATGTGAACCATCAACATTTAACCTTCTCAGGCAGATCATTATAGTAGGACATTAAATCTAATACAGAACATTTTTATACTATAACTCATTTTACTGGTCGAATCACTAGATAAAGTGGTCAAGGTGAGACATCTGTTTTCCTGAGTGAAAGATAGAGATAATTATGTTCTGATCAGACCTGCAAACTTGTATTATACATAGAGGATGTGAAGGTCCATGCCAACATTAATGCATGGAAGTAGAGAGAAATATATAGATAAAATATTTACTATAATGTTTATCCACATTGAGTAGACGTCACAATCAAGACTTGTTCATTAAATTTGTCAATGCTAAATTGGGAGACAAAGTTTAATAACCAATACATATATGTATAACCAAACAGGTCTGAAGTGTGTCCAAATGTTTGAGGGTCATGATGGCCAAGTGGTTAAGATGTCCCAACATATTACCACAAGCTCTCCACCTCTGTGTTGCGAGTTTGAATCCCATGTGGGGCAGATGCCAAGTACTGACCACTGGTCGGTGGTTTTCTTTGGGTACTCTGGCTTTCCTCCACCAACTTGCAAGATGTACACGGTACCAAGAACTCATTATAAACCTGTTTTTACTCCCCATCAAACAGCTCCATTTTAATTGATTTGTATTTGATACCTCAGCAAACTGTCCTCTACAACGTAAATAACTATTGATTTTATAGGAGAGGCTGATCAATGCCATTATTATATGGTAGCTGTAGAGCAATCATGTTTAACGATTACAGTTTATATCTAACTGGGACATTGTATAATTGTTAAAATTAATATCCGTCCAAGGACTTTGATAAAGGACAAAATTCCATATGTACATGCATCAATCTATAACTAAGTGTTAATAAAGGGCAAATAAAATTGTTGTCAAATCCAGTGACTTTATTATCAAAATGAGATGCTGAGTGTATAATGTATAAAGTTAAACATACAGTAAAAGGTTGAACACCAGGACAGAAGTGTTAGTACACCTGGTGTCTAAAAGTGACAACAACACAATATAATAGCCATTTAGTTAGTACAGGTGTTTGATGTTGTATGTATGAAAAAAATAAGCAACATCTGTCTGACATTATATTAAAAGAAAAAAAAAAACTCCCGAAAATACTATAGTAGACAAATGTATGTCACATATTTAACGGTATGATCAAATTAGAAACCAATACATAAGATCTGTAAATTATATAGCTATAGATGTTTAAAAAAAACCAAGTTCTGAAATTTAAACTTATGTTGGAAAAAAATTGAATAATGTAACTATACAATTGACACGAATTCTTCACCTTTGTCAACCCTGTTTCACTGTCCTCCTCTACCTGTAGTGAATGTCTTTGATTCCCTTACAGACTGTACACCTTTACTTTCTGACCTTGTTTTATACATTTATATGTGCCTAAGAATCATTTGTCCAGGATCACATGTGTAACTAGATAACCCAGTCCTTGTACATACATTTGTCATTACCTTACATTACATTACACACTGCCTTATGACATTTTCCTAGTGTGATATCAAACTCACGTAAGCTTCCTACCTATCACTAAACATTCGTACATAATGCTAGAATAAGTTAGTGACTTCTTCGTCTGATTATAATTACTAAATATGTAAGCTTCCTTGAGGAAATAATACTATAACAGATCCATTATGTTAATCTATGTAACTCTTTTTTTAGCCTGGATAATCAGTCTTTGCTCACCATACATTACCGTAACTTACATATGCATTGCACATTTGCCTTTAATATGGTTTTCTCCTATGATCTGGTATCATTACTTACGTTAGCTTCCTAGATTAATCTTCCTGTGAGAACTTTCTGTGTACAGACACTATTAATTGGTACAATTAAAAGTGAAAGATAGCTATAATGTGAGAAAATGTTATATGAAAGTATTGCAGTAATCTTATGCAAATATAACCAAATTATTCGAATAGCAATTTTGCGAACAGCTGAAGTCCTCTGTAGTTTCATAATGACTTCTAATATCTCAATATATAAACCCTAATGAGTTTATATAAATGTAAATGAAACACTAAGGAGAAACAAAGCGTCATAAAATATGGTAAAGTATTACAATTACTTTCAAACAGACTTTAAGTACTTTTTGTACTCAACACGCTAACCCAAATTCATTTGTATTGTCATGTAAATGGTATACTTGAGTGAAACAAAGCATCACCAAAAGTTGAAATATTACAATTTATTTCATAAAGACTTCTGTATGCAAAATACAACCTTATGCATATATACATGTAAA
>SAYR01029910.1:1016717-1059800 GCA_004382745.1 Argopecten irradians irradians
ACCAATACATAAGATCTGTAAATTATATAGCTATAGATGTTTAAAAAAAAACAAGTTCTGAAATTTAAACTTAAGTTGGAAAAAAATTGAATAATGTAACTATACAATGGACACGAATTCTTCACCTTTGTCAACCCTGTTTCACTGAAGTTCTCCACCTGTAGTGAATGTCTTTGATTTCCTGACAGACTGTACACCTTTACTTTCTGACCTTGTTTTATACATTCATATGTGCCTAAGAATCATTTGTCCAGGATCACATGTGTAACTAGATAACCCAGTACATACATTTGTCATTACCTTACATTACATTACACACTGCCTTATGACATTTTCCTAGTGTGATATCAAACTCACGTAAGCTTCCTAATCACTAAACATTCGTACATAAATGCCTAGAATAAGTTAGTGACTTCTTCGTCTGATATAATTACTAAATATGTAAGCTTCCTTGAGGAAATAATACTATAACAGATCCATTATGTTTAATCTATGTAACTCTTTTTTTAGCCTGGATAATCCAGTCTTTGCTCACCATACATTACCGTAACTTACATATGCATTGCACATTTGCCTTTAATATGGTTTTCTCCTATGATACTGGTATCATTACTTACGTTAGCTTCCTAGAATAATCTTCCTGTGAGAACTTTCTGTGTACAGACACTATTAATTGGTACAATTAAAAGTGAAAGATAGCTATAATGTGAGAAAATGTTATATGAAAGAATTGCAGTAATCTTATGCAAATATAACCAAATTATTCGAATAGTAATTTTGCGAACAGCTGAAGTCCTCTGTAGTTTCATAATGACTTCTAATATCTCAATATATAAACCCTAATGAGTTTATATAAATGTAAATGAAACACTAAGGAGAAACAAAGCGTCATAAAATATGGTAAAGTATTACAATTACTTTCAAACAGACTTTAAGTACTTTTTGTACTCAACACGCTAACCCAAATTCATTTGTATTGTCATGTAAATGGTATACTTGAGTGAAACAAAGCATCACCAAAAGTTGAAATATTACAATTTATTTCATAAAGACTTCTGTATGCAAAATACAACCTTATGCATATATACATGTAAATGGTACGTATGAGTTGAATCAAACATCACAAAATGTTGCGCATTAAGTTTCATAAAGTACCTGACACATCAACCCAGATGAATTTTCTATTCATGTAAACTACACATTCATCAAGCATGTTACTTACATACAAAAACATTGTCAGATTTTGGTTTTCATCCACAGATAAGTTGCACTGGTGTATAGGTCGCACTCCCTTTTCAGGGAAAAAAGTCGTGACTTATACTCCGGAAAATACAGTAATCTAACTATTGATAACGTCAATGGCAGTATCAGACATATGTTAAAAAGCACTCATTAATTCCTCAACACTTTCATTTCAGTCTCTTTGAATGTGTTAGACTCATACAAATCAGGTCTTTTCAGTCCTTCATATTGCAGAGATGAACATATCTACTCATTTGTTATATCCTAATCAGAGATGAATATATCAAGTCATTCGTCATATCTTTAATCAGACATGAATATATCTAGTCATTTGTCATATCCTAATCAGAGATGAATATATCTAGTCATTTGTCCTATCCTAATCAGAGAGGAACATATCTAGTCATTTGTCATATCCTAATCAGAGATGAACATATCTAGTCATTTGTCATATCCTAATCAGAGATGAATATATCTAGTCATTTGTCATATCCTAATCAGAGATGAAAATAGTCATTTGTTATATCTTTAATCAGACATGAATATATCTAGTCATTTGTCATATCCTAATCAGACATGAATATATCTAGTCATTTGTCATATCCTAATCAGAGATGAACATCATCTAGTCATTTGTCATATCCTAATCAGACATGAACATATCTAGACATTTGTCATATCCTAATCAGACATGAACATATCTAGTCATTTATCATATCTTTAATCAGAGATGAACATCATCTAGTCATTTGTCATATCCTAATCAGAGATGAATATATCTAGTCATTTGTCATATCCTAATCAGAGATGAATATATCTAGACATTTGTCATATCCTAATCAGACATGAACATATCTAGTTATTTGTCATATTCTAATCAGACATGAACATATCTAGTCATTTGTCATATCCTTATCAGACATGAACATATCTAGTCATTTGTCATATCCTAATCAGACATGAACATATCTAGTCATTTGTCATATCCTAATCAAAGATGAACATATCTAGACATTTGTCATATCAGACATGAACATATCTAGTCATTTGTCATATCAGTATTTGATCTTGTTGTTTGTCTTTCTTGGTTTATACATATATATATGAACATTTAGTGAAATAAATCATAATGGCATATGATGCATTTGATTTAAATATAAAATGTGGTAAATATGCAATATCTATACATATATGTATTACCATAGCTACAGTCAGTCAAATATTCACTTCAAAGTCTATTATTATTCCTGTTTTGTGCATTATTTAGCATGACAATTTCAATATTTCTGTCATGATATTGTTTTGCGGGATTTCCTTCATTATCATTAAAAACAAACAAGAAACAGCTTGACATTGTCCAGTATAAATTTACCTACAGATTTGTGCCAGCTTACCTGTATCAGTTTTATATTTATAAAGGTCCTCAGAGAGTTGTAGAGTTTGAATCTTCTCACTATTTTGTTTTACATTATACCGTACTACTATAACACCTCACTATATATTCCTCTGTATTCTGTTTTTACATTATACCCTACTACTGTAACACCTCACTATATATTCCTCTGTATTCTGTTTTTACATTATACCGTACTACTGTAACACCTCGCTATATATTCCTCTGTATTCTGTTTTTACATTATACCGTACTACTGTAACACCGCGCTATATATTCCTGCTATTGATTAAATAGTTAAAGGTCTGTCCTTCTGACATGTTGTTGATGGACACAGCACATACAGGATTAATAGGCTTTTAATCGACTTTTCCATTTAATGACAAAATGTGTATCAGAATATTAATATAGTACATGTACCAAAAAGAGTATAGAGGATATTTTTCACATCTAATTACATGTATCTGAATTTCACTGTGTATTTGCATAGAAGTACAATTTAAATCTATCAGGTATATACCTGTGTTATACCACACAAACTCATAACTCAGATACCTGGATAGTATGAAAAGACTCTAGATCTGTAAAACTTAAATGTGGCATTATGTTTTACTGACATTAAAACATAAAATGAAGAATTCAAAATATGATCCAGCAGTGTGATCCCAAAGAAATTGAACTGTGCTATAATGTTGTCTGTTAAAGTAAATAGGAACGGAAAAGCATTTCATAAAATAATTTTCAAACAATTTTATGTCTTTAAAAAGCTAAAATTCTTGCTTGTTAACTCAAAACTATTGACTGATAACTTTTGATGTAGAATTATCGACAGGCATGGTGATCTGGTAGGTACAGATATCTGTACCTACCAGATCACCATGCCTGTATAAACTGAGCACACAGCCACTTAACTCTGTAATATACTCATCCTGTTGGTTTTTATATAATATGTAATACGTCATACAGGAAGTATATGATCTGAGGAAGTATCAATACTACTAATAATATTTTCCTGAAACCAACCACGTAATACACTGTATAATCATGCAACTAATTCACATGTAAGTAAATATAACTCATTCACCCCTAAAGCCTCATTTAAACTCTCCCGATTCAATTACTGGAATAGTTTATTATGGATTTTCGGGGGTGAATGTACTGTCAATAAAAGGAAAACTTTGAATGAGTTTACCTTGACTAGTCTAGGCAAGTCTCCAATCCACATAAATGATCTACTGCATTTGAACTTCCAGAATCATACATTCTCATTAGCTATATATGTGATATATCAGATACAAAAATACATAACCTTTTGGCCTTTTGGCATAACAGCCATATAGACATATGTATGGATGGATCATTTAATAATATCTAAAAATAACCTAATGTTTATATTTTTATGTACGTATTCCAAATAATATAAATGTATGTAAAGCAAATGCAGTTGGACAAAAGTACATGAATGATGGTATACATTAAATTGTATAACTGGTGACCAACCAATCATTTACACAAATAAAATTGATACTTCTTGTATTCCCTAAATCAATGATAGAGACTTAAAGGTGATAAAAACAGATTTGAAATATGCTATTTTTATGTTGATTTTTGTTCATTATGGTGCATTTTATGATATCCAACAAAAAATACAGGTTGTATTTGACGTTATTTCAATAAAATGTGCTTGAAACGAAGTCCACAACGGCCCTTGTCTAGAACGATCGCATCGCTTATCGCCCCTAGGCTGATATCACCAGGTGGCTGTAGATTCGTGACGTCATCTGAGACAAACAGCTGTGACAAGAGCCGGGAAATTCAATGGGGCAGTGTTGCGATATTGGCGATTATAGATAATTAAAACAGTCGGGCTACGTGTAATTGCTATATTGATAAGTGGAAATGTATCCGTATATATAATATACAATCTATAACATACCCTGATATAATAAAAACGATCATTTACTTATTCTAATATTTATATTCTGGGCTATAAAAGTGTTATGTTCTTTAGGTCAAAAGTCATTTGACATCGTGTACGCATGTGTCAACTCAGGTTCGAGGAGGTTGCGGTTGACTTTTGTCAGTAAGAAATCGAGGAGGTTGCGGTTGACTTTTGTCAGTAAATTAAAACTCTAAACATAGACTTTAAACTTTATATCAACAAGAAGAAATAAGTTTACAAGAAAATGGACCAAAACAATAATGAGACTACATGCTACATGTACATACATATATTAAATGCATATTTATAAAAGTAGCCCCCGCCACCCTTCATACCCTTTCTAAAACCCTATCATACAGCGACAAACGTGCCCCCATCACGCCTTTTGTATGTACTACACACCTCAATTTTCTATTAGGAACTTAATCCTTCAGAACACCGCACAGAAAGGGTTAGGCTTATTTATTTTTTAAAGTTCTGTAATGAGTTTTACGGATTATTCGACAAAATTTCAGGGCTTTCCGTGTATGAAAATAGATTAACATGTACATGTACAGTAGTAATAATGTACGCACGACCGATAAAAAAGACGGGACAAAACACAGATACTAGATACAATGACCAAATATGCATGCCATGTACTCGTGGACAAGATATGCATGTTTAATAGTTAAACTAACACAGGACCATGAAACAACATTTCTTATAAAACACAAATAATTTACAATACCGCTTCATTATATTATCTAACCATGCGCAGTTTTGGATAAAACTAACATGTCGACCTTAAGTAAATTTCAAAAGTCTACGAACAGTCCACAGGGATTTTAGAATTAGTTAGTTTATATCAATATTGACACACTAGATAGCCTATTGACCATTATGAGACAATTTAGGGGTATAAATAAAAAAAAAAATCGGTAAAATTCGTATTCTACATATACGCAAGTGTACTATGTAAAATATATAACAGGAAATTAATGAGTACGCAAATTGGCAAAACGAGCATTGTGGTGTTATGAGGGTTCGGGGGAGACCCCCAGGCAAAAAATATTACGATTTAGAATGGCTGAGATATGAGTTTCACGATGTATTTTGATAATTTTGCGAGCGGCGAAGGCGCGATATTTTGGTGTTTGGGGGTACAAAGGTTCCCCCCCCCCCCCCCCCCGGGAAGGAAAAAAATATTGCTACATGTATTTACATTGGCTGTGATGAGTTTTACGATGTATTTTGATGATTTAAAACATTGTAATTTTTTTTTATTTTAAATTACCTGCATTTATATATAATGATAATATTGTGAATGTCTTCATATCATTATGCAACCCTGCTCGATCTGAACATACCGGCTTCACACCATCGGCACAATGAATTAATTGTCTTGCTAAGACTTATACACATTTTTGAAATACATGTTATAATAAGTAGAATCCCTAAACGGAAGTATGAAAAGTGTGCAGGAGGACCCTTTTTTTCTTTTAAATGCCCAGAACATTTCAGTTGACGAAAATGGGGAGCAAAGACACAACAGATAAATTATTGTTTTTTCTTTTAATCTACGTGTATTTTTTATGTCTCTGTATGTTTGTAACGGATTATTTTTTTCCATCAAAACGTAGGTCTAAGGAGGTGGGCCGCAATAATTGTCCATTTTCACTATGATCTCATTTTGCACATAAAATTACCAGTATGTATATCAAAACTCCCCGGTTAATTTTATGTGTAAACTATAAATTACATACATGCACAGTCGTATAACTCCAGGGTGGAAAGCAATACTTATTCATTCGTGAAAAATGACGTTATCTTTAACCCCTCACATGATACTCCACATGATATGTACTCGATATTAATGACATCATCATTTACATATAGTGACGTCATTTTATAGGTTATGACGTCAATAATGTGTCATTATGTAGGGGAAAAACACGCTAACCCAATAAGTTGAAATATAACATATTTTTCTCTGTGTGTATTTCCGTAAGTACTTAGACCTGTGGCTAAAATCCACATGCATGTTGACAGTTCTGTGATCGGAACACCGGCTTCCGCTAGTTGATTGTCTCAGGTGACGTCAAAACTTATCGGAACTCAAGGGAGGTAAGTCATAGAAAACAAAGAGGCCCATGGGCCTTAACGGTCATCCGACTCATTGCACAAAACAACAAAGTCACAATATAAAGTATTGGTTAACGATTAATATAAACAATACAAAGAACTCCTTAGTTGAATACCGTATGTAAGTTTCTGAAATAGGTAAATGTCATTTGTTGAACAATCTTGGTAGCCCTTCATCCATATATGGTTGTAACACATTCACGGATTAATATAAGGAGGAGTCTGATTTTAAAGCCAAATTTCAGCAAAGCTCTCATTTTGGACATCTGCCGTACTATCCCCATGGGTCTTAGCTCTGTCCTTTAAAAAATATGATTATCCTCACCTAAAGTTCCCCCTTCTGAATCAATTAAAACCCCTATAGACCAATTTTCCTTGAGATCGGAGACTGAAACCTGAAAACAGGAAGATGGCCATCTTGGAATACCAAAATCTTTACGAAAATGTTTGCATGTTGTTCGGCATCAATCTAAACCCTATAGACTAATTTTCATTGAGATCGGAGACCGAAACCTATAAAAAGGAAGTGGGCCAGCTAAAATTAAGAAAATTTGCCCTTTTGGGGCCCCACCCCTCAGCCCCTTGGGGTCGGATCTATCTCATTTATATAAAATATGATTGTCCTTCCCCAATGATGTTTCACACCAAATATGGATGAAATCTATCCAATGATGAAGGAGGAGTAGGATTTGAAAGCTAAAATTAAGAAAATTTCCCCATTTGGGACCTCACCCCTCAGCCCCTAGAGGTCGGACCTATCTCATTTATATAAAATATTGTTGTCCTTCCCACATGATATTTTACACCAAATATAGATAAAATCAATTCAAGGATGAAGGAGGAGTAGGGTTTTAAAGCTAAAATTAACAAAATTTGCCCTTTTGGGGCCCCAACCATCAGTCCCTAGGGGTCCGACCAGGCTCATTTATATAAAATATGAATGTCCATACCAAATGATGTTTCACACCAAATATGGATGAAATCCATCAAAGTATGAAGGAGGAGTAGGATTTTAAAGCTAAAATTAAGAAAATTTCCCCATTTGGGACCTCACCCCTCAGCCCCTAGGGGTCGGACCTATCTCATTTATATAAAATATTGTTGTCCTTCCCACATGATATTTTACACCAAATATGGATGTAATCCGCTCAAGGCTTAAGGAGGAGTAGGCTTTTGTATAAATAGTCTTACGCACGACGCACGGCGGACGGCGCACGACGACGGACAAAACACGATGACAATAGGTCATCCTGACCTTTGGTCAGATGACCTAAAAATCTGTCGTCAAAAAGATGTGGAGATTGCTTTCATTAATCTTACTATTTAGAGACAAAATATAAGCAAATATCAAACTGATATATGTTTAAATGGGACATACAAATGTTTCTAGCGCATTATCTCATTTCCCATGTCCCTTCTGTTTTTATCACCTTTAATACATTCGAAGAACATTTTTGGCTAAAATTTGACATAAATCCCATTGGGATTATGGCACTCATTAAATTGGCTCCTAAAAGCCCCCCAAAAAAGGTCTGGAGTATTTTTACTATAGTTATAGTTGAGGGTATGTAGACTATGTACATCTTTTGGCTATATATATCTGTATAATGATATTTTTCTATTTGTGGCTGAAAATCTACTAACAGACTTCACCCCTGGGCTACAGTGGCTGAGTGGTTAATTTGCCATGTAAAATGTTTGAAATTGAAAAATTAAAAACAAAAAAATTAAAAATAAAAGAAGTGAAAAAAAAAATGAAGAGAGATATTGCAGAAAATTGTACTCAATTTTTTTCTTAAGACCTACCTTAAATTGAGCACTTTTATCACAATGGCAAAATAAGCTAATTTATTTCATAGGTCGATTGTGTGGATTTTTCAATATTTTTGCCTAAACCCGCGCCATGAATTTTCCTTCAAGTAAAGCTAGCATTTCCGGTCAAGACACACTTCCGGAGGAGCCCAGAATTGTAATCTTTAACCCATTTTTGTTATGTTTATTTTTCAAAAAATTGAAACTTATATCAAACCCTCCATATTGTATGTACCAATTTCAGAAACTATTTGATTTTTAATTTTTTATGCATGGCTCAAAACAGGGGCTCCCCACTTAATGAAAATATAGACCGGGGCCAGGCTGTTCTGCTCTTGTCTGCTACCTGAGTATTGCCACTTTAACACCAACTTAACTACGGCTTCAAGCTTCTCAAGAATAAGATCAAAGACATTGAAAGTGAAAAGCAAAAGTATAGGCCTAGTGAAAAAAAGACTGTGAAGTGGAAGAAATTTCATGGAAATAAGATTTAATCAGTCTGTGTCTGGTGTTGTGTATTGGCCTTTGAGAATTACCCAAAATATACGAAATGATGTAAGACACACAGTAGTACATGGTAGACATCTTACCATTCAGTGTCAATTAGTGTCAAAGTGAAAGTAGGCCTAACGACGTTTACGTCTCCTCAGTCCTGACATCACAAGGTGACTTACAAACGTTGTAACACCAGGTCGTGGTTATGCTTGATTAAACATATCTTTGTATTCACGAAGAAATATCAAAATATTACCTGAAGGTTAATCCATTGGTATCTACAAGTAAAACACCGTAATCATCTTCCCTGTTTTCGGCTGAAGACCGGTCGTCGCATGTTTCGGCGAATGGTGAAATCCCAAACCATTCGGATGGCGTCATGGATCATGCTCAAATGACAGGTGACTCAAAAGAAACCCGAATGATCAGAGCGGTGTCGAAGAATAATGTATAAAAATCTATTATTCCTTTATTACGATATACAAAAGAGAAATCAATACCAATAAATAATAAATAACATTAAAATTATACACAGAACCCTAGAAATGTGTATGATATTGTTTTTTTGTGACGTTTATAATTTTCCGGATTAAGCCCATCCGAAAATTAGAAGCCCTCTAAGCGCAAAACTGACCCAGACTTTTTCGCGGCAAAATCAAATGGTACCTGCAGCTTGATGAGAGAAGTAAAACGATCTTTTAATATTGTATCAAATAATATTGATAAAAATATTCTTAAATATTTCATTAATACAATTGATATGGATTGTTCAATATCCAATGGGCAAAAATCGAAGGGACTTTGATTCAGTAGGCCTATATCATAATATGTACGTACGAACCTGATTTCATTAAAAGCTTATACATAGCCACTTTGGTTAGTATGTGGTCTACATATATTTCACATCTGATTGGGGATATATATTAATGTAGTATAGTGTATATATACACATGGTCCATTTTATTTATTACAATTATATACATGTTTAAAAAAAATACAATGTAGTAATACAAATCCGATCGAGCACCTGTGACATGTTTAAATAAGGAATTTTATACATTTATTTTCATTTTTTTGTAGCATGTTTGAATTGTTCATAGTGATATTGCCGCCTTCTAGCTTCCTTCCCACAAGGGGAATAAATTTTGATTCTTTTGGGACAGTTGGTAGAGACCAGTAAGTTCAGGGACCCGGGTTTGACAGTTCGAGCCTGGCTGGCAGCATGCACATGTACACTACTCTCGCCCTGTTACGTTTCATTTTGTTGCCGTTAACCAATCGAAGTGAAAGTATTGGAGGCTTTCTTGGAGAGAGAACCTGGGTTGGTTTGTGTTCGGCGGCAAACGCTTTAGAAAGGGGGAGTAGCAGATTCTAATTATACATAGTGATACTGCCGCCTTCTAGCTTCATCATACTGGGGGAATTCAATCCTTTTATCTAAGTCGGTAGAGTGGCAGACCATAGGTTTACAACAGTTACCCATATGCATGGTTGTGTCCAACCTGTTCAATAAATTTGATAAAAATGCTTTCATGTTTATGTACTATTCTAATACCCACAGATGAACATGGACGAGAACTCAATCACTCCTCCGCTGTCACCGGACAACCCGTACCGACTGGACATTGAGGACAGTGATATGATGTTTGCTGATGATTTGGCCAGGCAATTCCCATCTACACCTGTAACCTTTCCGGAAGAGGGTACGTTTATATTTAATACATTGTAATCAAGGATATCCTTGCCAAAATGAACTATTGCAGGATATGATTAGATAGAATTTGACATTTCTACTAGTTAAGGGTCTGCTCTGGTGAGAAACTAAGAAACTTGAAACCGATCGCGAACAAATCTTGGTTAAAAATTAGTTTTTAGTAAGTATGGAAATCTATTTCTTAAGAGACTATATATATAGCTACTTGCTGATCAATGATCAAGGATAATGACTGGTGATTTAATTCTGCTACATTTATTTTGTATGGATACTTACAGCACTACCCAGGTAATCAGTTCTTATTTGTAGACCTATGGACTACCAGTGCTTTACTAATCATTTCTAAATAACAAATATTTTGTAATTTTATTTTTAATTTATTTAGGCCAGCTGATGGAAATGGAGGAGCCAGCCCCGACCTACACAAACCAGCAGCCATTTAGCTGTCACAAATCTGCTCCTAAACAGCTAGAGAGGTACAGTCAGTGTCTGGTGGGGTAGGGCTAATCACTCATATATATATAAATATGCTTAAACTTTTAAAAGACGTTGTGCATCAGTAGATATTAAGAATAAAAAATATCAACACGGCATTCCTTTTCGCTAGCGTTTTCAGGCCTTTCAGTATTTACAGTAAAATACGGATATAACAAACCTCTGGGGACCAACAAAATCACTTTGTTATAATATAAGCATACTTTGTAATACACCTTTTGGTACAATCAATTAATAAGGGGAGGTAATTTGTATAACTAAAGAAGGAATTGAAACAAAATTTTCCTTGATTATGATGTTTATGTATCCTTTTTTCTTTTAATGTTCAGTTTTCTGAATACTGTTGAGTCTGCCTACGTACCAGAACTGGATGATGTAGTCGAGTTGTTCGGTCATCAGTTTGTCACTTGTCAGCTTGAAGTTAGCCTAAATAAACTCTTCTTGTTTCTCAGGTAAGATATTGTATTTATTCAATTCATAAATCAATTATCCCTTAAAATCTCCTGCTAAGACATCCTTTACTTTATATGCTTTAAAATAAATGAATTACTCTATTATAAATTAACAATATAAAAGAATTTTTTCTGTTATACATGTTATTTTTTGATATAAAGAATAAAAGAAAGAGAGAAATATATAGTTTTCTCCTAGGATCAAAATTCTATGTTAGATGCTATGCAGAAAGTTTATGTTAGTTTTACTTTAAAAAGAGTAAAGTCATACAACCTTTCTACTCTGAGTCATGGTTTCTAACATAATTTTTTTTCTTTTAGTTTTTACACATGAGAATCAGCATTAGATTTTATTCAACTTTCAATATCACTAAATGCTAACTCAGTAAATATTACTGTTTCATTTTACTGAGGAGTTCTTGTTTTTCAGTCAATGGATTTGTCGTTTACAGAACAAAACCCCTTCACCAGGTAATTAGGGTTTAGTATGTTTGTGACTTTTCTGAACTTACTATGCCCAATATGTCTTTATGTTAAAGATGCTACACCGCCGATGAATGGTTATTATTATCTTTTAAAAACAGGAGCAGATGAATTTCAATAAATAGTATATTTCTTCAGTAACAAAAGTTACCTTACACTATTACGGTACCATCATTGAAAAGTTTGAGCTTCTTATCTTACTTAAATATAAAAGTATTTAAAGTATTTAATTGCATCCCGAAAGAAAAAAAATCATGACACTATGCTCTAGAATGAGGTTCTGATTGAGCAGATATCAAAAGTAGAATAAATTATTTACCTGTATTTTTGTGTTAATTAGGCATATATGTATATGTAACCCTGGTAAATACTAGCCGCGATATACTGCTCGGCTAGAGAAAAAAAAATTTAACTCGATCGGTTGAACGTCAGACTAGTAATTACCCAGAGGTCTCGAGTTCGATCCCTGGCAGAGGCAGTGATTATGTCTATATCAAATCATGTGCTGTGTTACATATATTACAATTATTGTCTAAATAATAGATATGTCTTTAAATCCTATGAAAGTTTGAAGTAACCAAGATTATGATAATCAATAGGAGCATCACAATTAAAAAAAACTTTATACAGATAAGAATTATTTCTATTCAATAATAGTCTGTAATGGTTCATGTCTGATTTTATTTTTGTGTACCAGTAAGATTTTTTTTTTGGTACCTGTAAATTTTTATTTTGTGTACCTGTTAAAAGAATTATCACTTGCTTTTCTGATGTAAAACTTATTTCCTTGCTCTTTTATCTGAATTTTGATATAAAGTTACGTTTTCAGCTTCAGATGTTCGCAGATGGAGACAAGATATCATTGATTTCTATGTTTTCCTCAAGTCTTACATGTTGAGGTTTGTGATTTTTTAAGATAACACCTGTGTTGAGAATTGTTATTGCTGAAAATGTACAATCAAATCATCAAACAAAAACAATGTACAATGAATTCACACGGTATTTTATCATATAAATTTAGCTCCCCTCTCCCTTTTTAGGTCAAGGTCACTTACCTTACCAGGTAAATAAAATCTTGTTTAAATACAGACATAAGATATAAATACTGTATTTATTATTTGTTCTTTTTGTTACTTTAACAAATCCTGTTATAAATTGGTTTGAGGATTAACTTATGGCCTAATATGACATGATAGTATATCTTATAGTCATGTACTTGAATTATATGGTGCATAATGCAATTGTGTGTACCTTTGAAAAATCATGACATTGAAGCTTTGGTTTTTATATCTCATTAATATTACTAATGTTTGCATTTTTTTTCAGATACAAATGCAGTGATGAACAGTTACCTCCCTTGTTGAATTCGCTGCTGCCACTTATTAAAACTACCATACTGTGTGTTGATACGCTTACCAAGATACACTATGACTCTATGAGTAGGGTAAGGATTTGTTAGTGTAATGGTTTGGGGGGTACAGATACACTACGACTCTATGGGTAGGGTAAGGATTTGTTAGTGCAATGGTTTGGGGTACAGATACACTACAACTCTATGGGTAGGGTAAGGATTTGTTAGTGTAATGGTTTAGGAGTACAGATACACTATAACTCTATGAGTAGGGTAAGGATTTGTTAGTGTAATGGTTTGGGGGTACAGATACACAATGACTCTATGAGTAGGGTAAGGATTTGTTAGTGTAATGGTTTAGGGGTACAGATACACTACGACTCTATGAGTAGGGTAAGGATTTGTTAGTGTAATTGTTTGGGGGTACAGATACACTCTGACTCTATGGGTAGGGTAAGGATTTGTAAGTTTAATGGCTTGGGGGGTACAGATACACTACGACTCTATGGGTAGGGTAAGGATTTGTTAGTGTAATGGTTTGGGGGTACAGATACACTACGACTCTATGGGAAGGGTAAGGATTTGTTAGTGTAATGGTTTAGGGGTACAGATACACTATGACTCTATGAGTAGGGTAAGGATTGTAATGGTTTAGGGGGTACACATACACTACAGCTCTATGAGTAGGGTAAGGATTTGTTAGTGTAATGGTTTAAGGGGTACAGATACACTACGACTCTATGAGTAGGGTAAGGATTTGTTAGTGTAATGGTTTGGGGGTACAGATACACTACAGCTTTATGAGTAGGGTAAGGTTTTGTTAGTGTAATGGTTTGGGTTACAGATACACTACAGCTCTATGAGTAGGTTAAGGATTTGTTAGTGTAATGGTTTGGGGGGTACAGATACACTACGACTCTATGGGTAGGGTAAGGATTTGTTAGTGTAATGGTTTAGGGGTACAGATACACTACGACTATGAGTAGGGTAAGGATTTGTTAGTGTAATGGTTTGGGGGTACAGATACACTATGACTCTATGAATAGGGTAAGGATTTGTAAGTGTAATGGTTTGGGGTACTTAAACTGTTAACTATTGTTTCATCTTATGCTTTGTCCAAATGTTTACAGATAATTCCTTTTGTGAACCTGGCTTGCCTTACTGACTGAACATTTCCCAGCCATTCTATTTGCTGTGATTTTTTGGCAGTCAGAAAAGTTGTGGCGCTGTCTATGAAGCACTGAATTTTACTTTGTTACATTCAAAGTTATGACTAACTAAAATTTTCATAATGATTATCTAATGCAATTTTTCCCTCCCTTTAGGGTAACTTTTACCATAAAATCACAGGGTAATTTGTGAAGGTCCAATCCAAGGGTTGCTGAGGGTTGGACATTCATGAATTCCCCCACATTATTTTTCTTTGCATAAAAAATGAAAAGGATGATATAGTTGTCTTGGAAGATGTATTCTCACTGCGACATGGACATGGGTCTGTTGATTGACAATATTGATAGCGTCTTTGACAGTGCAGGCAATGGTTATGCTGCATTAATTCAATGATGTCGCATAATTGTTTTAGCCAGAACATCTGGTTCAAAAGTTAATTTGCTCAATCTGTCATATCAAAAAAGTTGACTGAGAAATATTTAGCAGCTAAAACCAATGACTACCCGGTAATACCTTAACTTTATTTATAGCATACACCAGCTTAATGACTTCATTTGTTCATAATATTTAACCGTGCATTAAATGTTCATTGCTATTAATTGCTTGTTAATTATTACATTATACACGCTACGTTTGATAGGTTGACGGCTGTGAATACAACAGTTTTTACCTCTGTTTAGATGTGTTTTATATATTTGATAGGTTGATGGCTGTGAATACAACAGTTTTTTACCTCTGTTTAGATGTGTTGTATATATTTGATAGGTTGATGGCTGTGAGTACAACAATTTCCACCTCTGTTTAGATGTGTTGTATATATTTGATAGGTTGACGGCTGTGAATACAACAGTTTTTTACCTCTGTTTAGATGTGTTTTATATATTTGATAGGTTGATGGCTGTGAATACAACAGTTTTTTACCTCTGTTTAGATGTGTTGTATATATTTGATAGGTTGATGGCTGTGAGTACAACAATTTCCACCTCTGTTTAGATGTGTTGTATATTTGATAGGTTGATGGCTGTGCATACAACAATTTCCACCCATGTTTAGATGTGTTGTATATTTGATAGGTTGATGGCTGTGAATACAACAATTTCCACCTCTGTTTAGATGTGTTGTATATATTTGATAGGTTGATGGCTGTGAGTACAACAATTTCCACCTCTGTTTAAATGTGTACTGGGAGACACTGGAGCTTCTTTATCTCATAGACAATAAGTTTCAAGGTAAGCTTCATCTGTTGATCAGGTAGCCTTATATATATATTCTCATTTAGTTTGCATATAATAAACAAAAAACTACATGTAGAAGAACCTAGAATGGAAGTCTAAGTTTGCAGGTAATTCTTAATGACGTCACAATGCTGCATGCATCAAAGGTTATGTATCCATTATGTCATCCAAGTTTAGCTTTCATACTCAGGCACTGGTGTAATAAAAGTTACACTTAGTGGTGGTTGTTGGATATGGAATTTATTTCACATATGTGTATTTTAAACACTTATAAAAAGACACAAGCTGTTGCCAGGTTGTTTATGGCAAAGTCATCTGCCAAAATTGTCATGCCAATTCATTGTGACCAAGTCCGGTCTCGGTGCAACAAATCTAACAAAATAACCATGATAGTCCCTGTACAGCAAGATATAACATTGATCAAGGGCAATTACGAATTTTGAGTCAGTATTTTATGCAAGAATGGGAAAGCGTGAAGGATTTTGTTAACATCACACATTCAGATTCAACAGTGACTTGTTTGAATTCCTCAAACATATATAATGAAGTTTATTTCCCTGGACTGGTCTTTCTGACACAGGATGATGGGAGAAGTTTGTTTTATTTTGATATTTCAGACTGGCCCTGCCGACAAACTTTGATACGATGTAATAATACAGAGGAAGAAGAGCATCAGTCTATGTTCGCCCAAGTGATAGAGTTCATCCTATGGGAACTGGTCAGTCTGGCCCGACAGGTGTACAGTAAGGTAAAGTCCAGGTGGTGGAGTTAATCCTGTGAGTACTGGTCAGTCTGGCCCGACACATGTACAGTAAGGTAAGGTCCAGGTAGTGGAGTTAATCCTGTGAGTACTGGTCAGTCTGGCCCGACAGGTGTACAGTAAGGTAAGGTCCAGGTGGTGGAGTTAATCCTTTGGGAACTGGTCAGTTTGGCCTGACTGGTGTACAGTAAGGTAAGGTACAGGTGGTGGGGTTAATCCTTTGGGAACTGGTCAGTCTGGCCCGACATATGTACAGTAAGGTAAGGTCCAGGTGGTGGAGTTAATCCTGTGGGAATTGGTCAGTCTGGTCCAACAGGTGTACAGTATGGTAAGGTCCAGGTGGTGGAGTTAATCCTGTGGGAATTGGTCAGTTTGGCCTGACAGGTGTACAGTAAGGTAAGGTCCAGGTGGTGGGGTTAATCCTATGGGAACTGGTCAGTCTGGCCTGACAGCTGTACAGTAAGGTAAGGTCCAGGTGGTGGAGTTAATCCTGTGGGAACTGGTCAGTCTGGCCTGACAGGTGTACAGTAAGGTAAGGTCCAGGTGGTGGAGTTAAACCTGTGAGTACTGGTCAGTCTGGCCCGACAGGTGAACAGTTAGGTAAGGTCCAGGTGGTGGAGTTCATCCTGTGAGTACTGGTCAGTCTGGCCCGACAGGTGTACAGTAAGGTAAGGTCCAGGTGGTGGAGTTAATCCTGTGAGTACTGGTCAGTCTGGCCCGACAGCTGTACAGTAAGGTAAGGTCCAGGTGGTGGAGTTAATCCTGTGAGTACTGGTCAGTCTGGCCTGACAGGTGTAGTAAGGTAAGGTCCAGGTGGTGGAGTTAATCCTGTTGTAACTGGTCAGTCTGGTCCGACAGATGTACAGTAAGGTAAGATAAGGTCCAGGTGGTGGAGTTAATCCTGTTGTAACTGGTCAGTCTGGCCTGACAGATGTACAGTAAGGTAAGGTCCAGGTGGTGGGGTTAATCCTATTGTAACTGGTCAGTCTTGCCTGACAGATGTACAGTCAGGTAAGGTCCAAGTGGTGGAGTTATCCTGTTGTAACTGGTCAGTCTGGCCTGACAGATGTACAGTAAGGTAAGGTCCAGGTAGTGGAGTTAATCCTGTTGTAACTGGTCAGTCTGGTCCGACAGATGTACAGAAAGGTAAGGTCCAGCTGGTGGGGTTAATCCTGTTGTAACTGGTTAGTCTGGTTTGACAGGTGTACAGTAAGGTAAGGTCCAGGTGATGGAGTTAATCCTGTTGTAACTGGTCAGTCTGGTCCAACAGGTGTACAGTAAGGTAAGGTCCAGGTGGTGGAGTTAATCCTGTTGTAACTGGTCAGTCTGGCCAGGTGGTGGGGTTAATCCTGTGGGAACTGGTCAGTCTGGTCTGACAGGTGTACAGTAAGGTAAGGTCAAGGTGGTGGAGTTAATCCTGTTGTAACTGGTCAGTCTGGCCAGGTGGTGGAGTTAATCCTGTGGGAATTGGTCAGTTTGTCTTGACAGGTGTACAGTAAGGTAAGGTCCAGGTGGTGGGGTTAATCCTGTTGTAACTGGTCAGTCTGGCCAGGTGGTGGGGTTAATCCTGTGGGAACTGGTCAGTCTGGTCTGACAGGTGTACAGTAAGGTAAGGTCCAGGTGGTGGGGTTAATCCTGTGAGTACTGGTCAGTCTGGCCTGACAGGTGTACAGTATGGTAAGGTCCAGGTGGTGGAGTTAATCCTGTGGGAACTGGTCAGTCTGGCCTGACAGATGTACAGTAAGGTAAGGTCCAGGTAGTGGAGTTAATCCTGTGGGAACTGGTCAGTCTGGCCCAACAGATATACACTAAACGTAATTGAGGACTATTAGGTCGCCATGATCTCATATAACGGGTAGGGACTGGATTAGATATTGGCTTCTAGTTTTAGTTTCAATTACTCTTCATCAGATGTATTAAAATTTCCCAAAAAGATAATTTCTTAGATATAGCTCAAAGGATGTTGCTAGAGTAGAGTAGAAAAGTTTTCCGTCTTTATATTATATTATATTATTTTCATTATACTTAGGGAGTAGTACCAATTGATCACAAATATTTCTCTGTATTAAACTAATCATTTATGGACTTGTTACAATACTTGTGTGACCTATACATCTATATGATACAGACGTGTGTAAAAGACGCTCTGGAGAAGAGTCCATTCCCGTGCGCTTGTGTAAAAGAGATGTGGACTATGTGTGACGTTATCCTCAGACACAAACACGGCTCCCAGCAGGTTAGTAAGGCCCTGGCCCCATTAGGCCTTATTAGTATGGCCCCATTGTACAAGCCCCGCCCCCATTTGGCCCTGTTAGTATGACCCCTTTGTACAAGCCCCGGCCCCATTCGGCCCTATTAGTATGGCCCCTTTGCACAAGGCCCAAGCCCCATTTGGCCCCATTGTACAAGCCCCGGCCCCATTAGGCCCTATTAGTATGGCCCCTTTGTACAAGCCCCAGCCCCATTTGGCCCCATTGTACAAGCCCCGGCCCCATTTGGCCCTATTAGTATGGCCCCTTTGTACAAGCCCCGGCCCCATTTGGCCCTATTAGTATGGCCCAATTGTACAAGCCCCTGCCCCATTCGGCCCCTATTAGTATGGCCCTATTGTTCAAGCCTTGGCCCCATTTGGCCCCATTGTACAAGCCCCGGCCCCATTTGGCCCTATTAGTATGACCCCTTTGTACAAGCCCCGGCCCCATTTGGCCCTATTAGTATGGCCCAATTGTACAAGCCCCTGCCCCATTAGGCCACTATTAGTATGGCCCTATTGTACAAGCCTTGGCCCCGTTAGTATGGCCCCATTGTACAAGCCCCGGCCCCATTAGGCCATATTAGTATGTGTCACGCTTGAAAAACAGGGTCATATGTTATTTAGAAAAATGTTATGGGAAGAAATCTGAGTTATTATTTGATTTCTGGGTAAAAAATTCTTCTTAGATCCTAATGTATTTACATATGTTATGGCCTATTAGCCTGGTACCTTTCCAACAGTAAGTATATGATACATGGTATGATTTTGGTTTACTTCCAAACAGCTGTTCTGGTTTCACATCAACAAGATGATGAAGGTCCTACAGGAGGACGAGACACCAGATACCACCAGCATGGAGATAGGTAAATACCTTTTTGTGCATTTCCTTTGATGTGACTGCCTTTGTTTGATTGACACATGCGATATTTGGTATACTTTACGTAGTACACTTAATTATACCCCCCGCATCAAAGTTAAGGTGTGGGGGAGGGTATACTGGAAAGAGTCCTGTCTGTCTGTCCATCTGTCTGTCTGTATATCGAAACAACATTGTCCGGCAAACTACTCCTAAACTGCTTGACAGATTTTGATAAAATTTGATTTTCAGAACCCTGACATAAACAGGAGTTAAGTAAACTATATAGGGTTCTGTAATGTCCTCTATCAATGGAGTTATCGCTAAATTTGTGCAGCGGAGGTATTAGTCGTCCACACTAGCGACAATTCTAGTCTACTAACTAGTTAAGAAAAACATTAGATTGGTTTCTATTATTAGGCTATTGAGAACAGAAATATATACTTAAGTGTCAGTTTTGTTTTACTATTAATGTATAGATGATAGATATGAAATCGCCGGGAGTAACAATTTAATCTTTTTTACAAACGTTTTACATACTGTGATGTACTGTTGTATCCCTTTAATACAAACCTTTTATGGACTGTGATGTTTTATACAAACCTTATACAGACTGATGTTTTATACAAACCTTTTACAGACTGTGATGTTTTATACAAACCTTTTACAGACTGTGATGTTTTATACAAACCTTTCACAAACTGTGATGTACAGGTGTATCCCTTTTATACAAACCTTTTGCAGACTGTGATGTTTTATACAAACCTTTTGCAGACTGTGATGTTTTCTACAAACCTTTCACAGACTGTGATGTTTTATACAAACCTTTTACAGACTGATGTTTTCTACAAACCTTTTACAGACTGTGATGTTTTATACAAACCTTTTACAGACTGTGATGTACTGGTGTATCCTTTAACCTCTCCTGTCATTAAAGACAACACTGGATTTTGTTTGTGGTTATATACCAGACTGGCCACAATTCACAGGGACTCGTCCAACACCAGACTGGCCAAGATTCACAGCAACTCGTCCAACAGCCACTCTACACAGGTACATCAAGATTGTTATAATTTGTCTATTCAAAATATGGGAAAAAATAGTTCTATTTTGATTGATGATTTTTTCCCCCCATAATAATGCCAAATTAAATTAATATTTTTGTCTAGCCTTTTGCGATATTTCATAAAGATGTATAGCACGGTGTATATATATATATATGTATAATTTTACAGAATCAAATCAAATCAAATTAGAATACATTTTAAATCAGTAAATGACATTAATTGAGTAGGCGACAGGTTGTTCTGGGTGGGAAAGTGAAACGACACATGTCCAAAATCAATATTGCATAATATACAAATCAAATAGAAAAGTGAAGATAAGTGTCCAATTTCAATATTTTGTGAAATATAAATGATGAAATAAAGCAATCCATGTGTCCTGTATTATAAACATTTCATAAGATAAAGACCAAACAAAAAATGGAGAATGAAGCAGTAGTTCTTATTACTTATAATAAGCATGCTAGCTATGTAGATGAAGCATTTCCTAGTTTGTTCACTTGAATGACCTTGGTCTACTATTCAAGGTTACAGTGGTCAAATATATCAGAAACTAACAACTTCTGCTGAATAGTATTAGTATGCCATGTCTTAATTCTTAATCAAAAGAAAAGATGAGCATTTTAATAAAGATGTTTTTTCCACTACTGTACAACTTGTCAGAGCCGTCCCTTGTCCAATCAGAATACTTTTCTATTCTGATGTAATTGTAAGGCATTTTTCTTCTTAATTTACAGTCATTGTATCCTGGTTATACTGGCCAGGTATGCTGGTGCTGATGACATCGGAAGTTACACTGTACTTCTACTATGTCTTTAAGTGTACTGTAAAGTGCTTTCACTTTGCAGGGTCCATATTTTGTGATTTCACCATACACCAATAACTAATGGTGTCTAATGTTATTAATACTTTCTTTGCAATTGATTCTGAATATAATCACTTAAGAGTGCTGCCATTTTGGATAGCATGCACGGTAAACAAAGCCTTAAGACAATGATACGATAATGTACAATTTATTTCGCTAATGTTTTGTATTCACGGATTTCAGTAAAAGCCTGAATATAGCGAAAACAAATCACCAACAAAAATTGACCCACTATACAGTAGGTAGTAATATTTAAAAAAAAAAAAAAAATTCGTTTTCTTTCACCGTTTTAGGACTTTTTAGTTATTTCATATATTAAATAAAGATTTTAAATATCCTCTGATTCATTATGTACATATAAAGCATTTGATTTTCAGCTGCTTCCTGTACAGTTATCATTAACGTAGTTATACTATTGTTTACAGCCTATAAGTGACAGTAATTACCAGGCAGTGATGTCAGCTCTTAGGAAGGCATTAGCAAAGGTATGGAATTATCACTTCTAGCAAAGGTATGGAACTATCACTTCTAGCAAAGGTATAGAATTATCACTTCTAGCAAAAGTATGGAATTATCACTTCTAGCAAAGGTATGGAATTACCACTACTAGCAAAGGTATGGAATTATCAATTCTAGCAAAGGTATGGAATTATCACTTCTAGCAAAGGTATGGAATTATCACTTCTAGCAATGGTATGGAATTATCACTTCTAGCAAAGGTATGAAATTATCACTTCTAGCAAAGGTATGGAATGATCACTTCTAGCAAAAGTATGGAATTATCACTTCTAGCAAAGGTATGGAATTATCACTTCTAGCAAAGGTATGGAATTATCACTTCTTGTAAAGGTATGGAATTATCACTTCTAGCAACGATATGGAATTATCACTTCTAGCAAAGGTATGGAACTATCACTTCTAGCAAAGGTATGGAATTATCACTTCTAGCAAAGGTATGGAATTATTACTTCTAGCAAAAGTATGGAATTATCACTTCTAGCAAAGGTATGGAATTATCACTTCTAGCAAAGGTATGGAATTATCACTTCAAGCAAAGGTATGGAACTATCACTTCTAGCAAAAGTATGGAATTATCACTTCTAGCAAAGGTACGGAATTATCACTTCTAGCAAAGGTATGGAATTATCACTTCTAGCAAAGGTATATATGGAACTATCACTTCTAGCAAAAGTATGGAATTATCACTTCTAGCAAAGGTATGGAATTATAACTTCTAGTAAAGGTATGGAATTATCACTTCAGGCAAAGGTATGGAACTATCACTTCTAGCAAAAGTATGTAAATTATCACTTCTAGCAAAGGTATGGAACTATCACTTCTAGCAAAGGTATGGAATTATAACTTCTAGCAAAGGTATGGAATTATCACTTCTAAGTATTCATATCTTTGATTGTTTTATTGTTCTATTAATAGCCAGGTACAGTGCTAAAATTTCTAGTATTGAGCCATCGAATTGTGCTAATTATGTCCCCCAAACGAAGTGGGGGGACATATTGTTTTTGCTCCGTTTCTTATTATTATTATTATTATTATTTTTATTCTTATTTCTTCTGGTTTCTTCCGCCGCGCGGGTTTCTGCAGCTTTTCTCAGAAACTACTGGGCCGATTATCACGAAACTTCACATACATATTCATTAGGGTATGGGATTGTGCATAAAGGTTTTTTTTCCCAACCGGAAGTCCAAGATGGCCGCCAGGGCCCATTTCCTGTTTTCAAGTTTCGGTCTCCGATCTCGCTGAAAATTGGTCTATGGGGGTTTTAAGTGATGGCGAACATCATGCAAACATTTTCGTAAAGAGGATAAGTATTCCAAGATGGCTGCTGGCCCACTTCCTGTTTTCAGGTTTCGGTTTTCTATCTCAATGAAAATTGGTATATAGGGGTTTTAAGGGATGGCGAACAACATGCAAAGGTTTTCGTAAAGATTTTGCTATTCCAAGATGGCCGCTGGCTTATTTCCTGCTCTTAAGATTTCGATCTCCGATCTCCATGAAATTTGGTCTACAGGAGGTTTTAAGGGATGGCGAACAACATAAAAACATTTCCGTAAAGATTTTTGGTATTCCAAGATGGCCGCTGGGTCCACTTCCTGTTTTTATATTTTGGTCTCTGATTTCAATAAAAATTAGTATATAGGGGTATTAAGGGATGCTTATCAATATGATGAAAATTTTGAAAAGATTGTCGCTGGGCAAACTTTCTGTTTTCAAATTTTCGTCAGCATTTCATTGAAAATTGGTAAATGGGGGTTTTAACTTAAAATTTTAAGGGATGCCATACAGTCATGATTACTGCCAAATCAATTTCTCTGAAAATAGCCTGGTATTACCGTATTTTTGCGCATATAGTGCACACTTTTTTTAAGATTTGTTGCAATTGAGGGTGCGTTTGGGGGACTATGTAATGGTGTCCATTACAATCAGTACTTGTTTATATACACTCTAATAAATAATAATTTATCGTTTTAAGCATTTATGGTAAAATGACTGCACTAACATAAGAACATGTACAGTACTTTTGGTGTAGAAATAAGCTCTCTCTATATAAAATAAAACACTTAATTTTTTATGGACAAATTAGCTCTATCTATATAAAATAATACATGGACAGTACTTTATTTTTGTGTACAGATAAGCTCCATATATATAAGATAATACATGGGCAGTACTTTACTTTTGTGTACAGATAAGCTCCATATATATAAAATAAGTACATGGGCAGTACTTTATTTTTGTGTACAGATAAGCTCCATATATATAAGATAATACATGGGCAGTACTTTACTTTTGTGTACAGATAAGCTCCATGTATATAAAATAATACATGGGCAGTACTTTATTTTTGTGTACAGATAAGCTCCATATATATAAAATAATACATGGGCAGTACTTTATTTTTGTGTACAGATAAGCTCCATATATATAAGATAATACATGGGCAGTACTTTACTTTTGTGTACAGATAAGCTCTATATATATAAAATAAGTACATCGACAGTACTTTATTTTTGTGTACAGATAAGCTCCATATATAAAACAAGTACATGCACAGTACTTTATTTTTTGTGTACAGATAAGCTCTATATATATAGAATAATACATGGACAGTACTTTATTTTTTGACTACAAATAAGCTCTATTTATATAAAATAAGTACATGCACAATACTTTATTTTTTGTGTACAAATGAGCTTTATATATAAAAAATAAGTACATGGACAGTACTTTATTTTTTGTCTACAAATAAACTCTATATATATATATAAGGCTTTTTCTTTTCATTGTAATTACAAATGTGTATGACATATGAATGTAATATCAAAAATTGAAAAATTAGGGAGAAAAAATGGTTTATTTTATAGATAATATCTGTTGATATAGATATTTACTTTGAGATGTTTCCACAGCCAGATCTATCCGAGTCCGACCTGAGGTTTTACCTACAGTGTTGTGTGACCATGGCTGAACACTGGAAGCCTAATGTGGCACTCCTACTGCTCCTGTGGGATCATTTCTACCGTAAAATGGTAAATATCACACTTCTATTAATCTATTGCCACTTTTCTCAACAGATCTGGAGATGAAATTTGCAATGAAAATAATTCTCCCTTGTGCATATGTATCAATTGTTACATCATCATTTTTTTTAACAAAAGTCAATGTTGTTTTCTGTAAAAAGTATGATGTTACACTCGTTAGCACATGACTGGACAATCAGTACCTAACTGCAAAGGCAAATCGCTAGGTATGTAATATGCAAATATGGATAAGTTTATCATAGGGGCTAGCTAGGGTCATGTTTGAATGTCTTCTTAACAACAAATAGGAGAGTGGCCCTGACGGCATGTCTGTTATAAATGGTGTAAATGTTGAACAAGTTAATACAAAATGTAAACAATAGAGCCATTGTTTGGAGAATAATGCGTTCTCTGTTTTTATTATCAGAACAGTAGCTTCCTGTTGAGTGTAGCGACGGTGGATGGGTTAGGGACTATCAGGTAAGCTGATGCTACTTATTATGACAGTGTTACCTCCCTTTAGGTTAGGTATTCATTGTAACTTCATTACTTTGTGAGTGAAACTCGTATGTTGTTGCTCGGAAAAGGATGATGTTACGTTTGCCAACCCACAAAATCATAATCAATACCTACCAACAAAGACAGAAACTCTGTCATATATACACACAGAATAACCCCTGCTTAAGTAGGTATACTGAAGATTTAACTCTGTCATATACACACACAGAATAACCCCTGCTTAAGTAGGTATACTGAAGATTTAACTCTGTCATATACACACACAGAATAACCCCTGCTTAAGTAGGTATACTGAAGATTTAACTCTGTCATATACACACACAGAATAACCCCTGCTTAAATAGGTATACTGAACATAATAACCCCTGCTTAAGTAGGTATACTGAAGATTTAACTCTGTCATATACACACACATAATAACCCCTGCTTAAGTAGGTATACTGAAGATTTAACTCTGTCATTTACACACACATAACAACCCCTGCTTAAGTAGGTATACTGAAGATTTAACTCTGTCATATACATACACATAATAGCCCCTGCTTAATTAGGTATACTGAAGATTTAACTCTGTCATATACATACACATAATAGCCCCTGCTTAAGTAGGTATACTGAAGATTTAACTGGGAGATTGCTTGATAGTAAACCCCACCAGTGTTTCAACTTCCTTAATGTTATGCTGTGTGAAAGAAGAATGTTTAAACACATTTTTAAACTGAAAGTTATTCAAAGTCATGAACTGATACTATAAACCAATGTCTGCAATTTACTTTTTGGATTTCCTTGATCAAGCAGCTTCACTGAATGTTTATCTCAGCTTATTAACATTTCTTTATAAGGAAATGTTTTAACTGCTAATATAATTCTCAGCTTATTAATTTCTCTTTATTAACATGTATAAGGAAATGTTTTGACTGCTAATATAATTCTCAGCTTATTAATTTCTCTTTATTAACATGTATTAGGAAATGTTTTAACTGCTAATATAATTCTCAGCTTATTAATTTCTCTTTATTAACATGTATAAGGAAATGTTTTAACTGCTTATATAATTCTCAGCTTATTAATTTCTCTTTATTAACATGTATAAGGAAATGTTTTAACTGCTAATATAATTCTCAGCTTATTAATTTCTCTTTATTAACATGTATAAGGAAATGTTTTTACTGCTAATATAATTCTCAGCTTATTAATTTCTCTTTATTAACATGTATAAGGAAATGTTTTAACTGCTAATATAATTCTCAGCTTATTAATTTCTCTTTATTAACATGTATAAGGAAATGTTTTAACTGTTAATCTAATATATTTGATGATAGAACATCTATTTGTACTTTTCTTTTTTGCAGTAAAAACTCACTGACCTTGTTAGAACAATGTAACAGACTAGGATGTGGCCAGTACAAATTGTAAGTACATTATGTATTTCCTTTACCATAAGCTCAGGCCTATGTTTTAGGATAATTACCGCAACCCCTCTACCTCTGGGTTGTGAATTTGAATCCCTTGTGGAGCAGTTGCCAGGTACTGACCGCTGGGTGGTGGTTTTTCTCTGGGTTCTCCAGTTTTCCTCCTTCATCAAACCTTGCATGTCCTTGACCCTGGCTGTTAATAGGGCGTAAAGCTAAGCAAGCCAGGATAAATAGAATCTAATCATACCACTACCTTCTTGCCACTTTGTTGCATAATGGTCAAACAGCTGCTCCTCCAAAACTATTGGCAAGGCTCAAATTTCAGGCTGTTTTACTTGCTTTTTGCAATTAGATATACCAGAATAGCAAGTGAAAAAAATATGCACTTCCTTATTTAAGCAAGTGGTTTTTATCAGGGACAACTGTAAAAATGACATAATGATTGTGAAAAATTATTTAAATGGAAAATATGGGGACACAGTTCTCACTATAATGCTGTTGATATACCTATACACCTCAAACCATCATGCAGAAATAAATGATTTTATATTTCACAAAACTGTAATTTGAATGTGAATACTCAATTATAAGTAAAAAGGTATTTTATCGTGTACATTTAGAGCACTTTTCTAGCAAGTGACAAAAAATGCAAAATTTTAGCCATGTATTGGAGGGATTTCAATGAACCTTAGTGGCAATAATCTTTAATTTATACAGTAAAGATGTATGTAATCTATATCAAAATAAGACATTTGCACCTTTACCAGAGAAAAATCTGTGCTGGAGATATCTTAATTTTCTAATTATCAAAATTTTATGAGTTCAAGGTAAGTTTCTTGTAAGTTTTTATAATGACAGTTGTTTAACATGGACATTAGAAATATATTACTAAAAAGTAGCCATAGAGCTAGACTAAGGACAGATTTTATATCTAATTGTGCTATTTATTTACAGTAAGCCTCAGGACACAAGTTTCCAGTTATTTCTGGGTCTCCTAGGTAATCATCTCCAGCAGATGTTGGACTCTGGTTCTAATCAGGAGTGGAGGCAAATAAAGGGCAGGTTGGAATACATTTACATTTATTTAAGCATTGAATATGTAACTATTTTTCATAGAAATTTTGTTTGCAAACTGTGTGAATCCGCGTAGCGGGTTTTTACAAAAGTTTGCAAACTATTTCATATAGGGGTTGAATATATTTTTCTAATTTTCATAGCGGCTATGAATAGCAGAATCTCCACATTATAGGTGGAGCGCGTTAGCACCCCTCGGAAGATATGTAGATAGCTTCTGCTATTCATAGCCGACATGAAAATTAGAAAAATACATTCAATCCATATATTTACATTAGAATAATTTATTAACATAAAAATTATTGAAAGGTTATTATTATAGTATATTTAAGATTATGACACCCAAATATGACGAGAAACGAGATTAATGGAACAGCTGGATGACAAAGTTGTTTCACAAGGTCGCGTTTTCAAGCTTCCGCCTTCCGGTCGACCTTATTATGCAAATGACAATTGATAAACAAGAAATATTATACAATTATCGACCTATTTTCAGGTGGATATGGTGAGTTATCAACCCTAGTAAGTGATATATCCCGAGGCCGGAGGCCGAGGGTTATATCATTTTCGGGGGTTGACAACTCACCGTATCCACCTGAAAATAGGTCGATAACTGTTTTATTATATGACATTTACAGGATATTAACCCCGTTTTTCAAAAAGACTTAACTACAACAATCAGGATGATATTTGCAAACGTTCCTTTTTCAAAAGTAGTTTATCTATTGCATGTAGTATATGTATATGGTAAAAATCCAAATGCTTCTTGCTAATGTTTTAGACTAGTAAAACCGGAATATTTTATCGCTGCATCAACTTCCCGTCCGGCATTCTTGAACGTTTTCCATAAATTGAAGATTTCAGTTGATCACCGTTGATCACAGTAAACTTGCTGCCTTCCGCCATATATGTTGCTGACTATGTATAATGACGTCACAATAGATTATCCCGACATCATTGAATGAGTGAAACTCCTGTCACACTATATTTGGGTATGACTTGACGTCAAAAGTGATTATGACGTCACATTTCAAGGGGAGTTTTTCTTGATCTATTTTTGACACAGGCTACTGGACTCGCGAGAGGTATCTGGACTGAGTCCAGTAACCTCGCGTGCTTTTTGCCGCCGATTTCGGGGTTGATATCGCAGTTGATGAATACTTTTGAGAAACGTATTGGCCAATCAAAATACAGCAAAAGCACCAGTCATATAATAAAGTTAAATAAGATTTGATTGACTTATTACAGTAAACCTTAGTTGTTTCTATATAAAGAAAACACATTAGAGATAATACATTAAAATATTGTGGGGAACTATTTTTATTGATATGAAACTGGTGTATTGTTTGAAATCAGCTGATCGATGCACGAGAATCGTTGCATTCATAGTGTATTCATAGTGTTTTCATAGGCAAATGTTTGTTTTTGTCAGTTGGTTGATTCGTATAGTGACGAAACACTCAGAATGTAAATATAATCCTATGAAATTAAAAAGTTGAGTTGTTGACATGTTTGACTCGAAGGACGGCTCCATTCGAAACTGTAAAAGTTAATCCTCACAAACTTGTTTTGAAATTAAAAGCACTGATTTAATAGTAGAAAAATGGTAGTTGGCTTACAAAATATGTGACCAATTGTCTGACATAGACATGGAAAGTATTTTGAAATATATAGAATTTTCCAAATTTGATCCAAATACATCTCTGCTGTTTTTGATGACTATAAAAAAAAGCTGTCAGAGATTTTAGCCTTTTTATCTTAAGATAAAAATGCAGCATGTATTTCAAAATAATGTCCATAAATTATGCTTACTAAAACATTGTTAAATGTAATATACAGTTAAATAATTGTATGTGGTCAATATATTCAGTCAATGTCTCTGAGATATAACTAAAACCTGTATTGTCTTTGTTCTCAAAAGAGTCTATTCCAAGTTCCACAAACGAAGAGTTCAGGAGTTAAGTGAGAATGGCTTCTATAACTTTACAAGTCTGTTCTTGTGCCTCAGTCTGGCGGCCGACACAGAAGATGTGGTGAGTGCTTATAATATCTGTATCATTTGTCAGTGACAACCAAACCATCTACTTATCTTTAGCAGTTGGCCTGTGTTACACCAGATTGACTGATTCACCTGTAATCTTTATTATCTAACCTGGCCAGTCGCCTGGTCTAAAGGACCAAGGTGAGCTTATGTCATTCATGCATCAACAATTCATAATGTTCACTTCCTTAAAACCACTGGTTGGAATTAAATCAAAATTGTCTACTACAAAAGGGGTCAATTTGATTATATTGCTAAAAACAATCATGGCTCCTGAGTTCAGGTAGGAATGGGGTGTACAGTTTAGAACTGACACTGACAATAGATTTGATAGAGCCACTTAACAAATCTCCTTGTTTTGACAGACTGGGAAACTCTGTGACTTCTACAGCATGGTGGATGTGTCAGGCCTGTCCCTCAGTACGACTCGCATTCTGTGGATGGGGATGTTTGCTATGATACATCTTTATCAGCAGAAGGACCTCGACATCTCCTTCCTGACTGACAGACTAGGACAAGCCTTCACAAACACTTGTCTGTACGACCTCTTATAACAAAAATCACACTTATAATCCTTCCATGTACAGTCAAACCACCCAAGGGGCAAAGAAGAAATGGTTTTTATAGACAAGGAAAATGGTGTTGAAATTGATCATTTTGGGCATAAAAAAAAGAAAGTGGTCTTATCAAGTAGGTGGTGTTGATCGCTAATGCAGGTTTGACTGTGTATGGCTGTATACTATTACAGACCCATTGCTGAATGAGATTCCCTTTTTATGGTGACCTTGACCCGGCCCAGATGGTGTTTTTGTGTGATGACCTTGACCATAGATGGTGTTTTTGTTTCTGTACATGTGTATTATCCTTCAGACTTCAGATGGAATTAACAATATTGGTGTTCACTCTTCTTAACATGCATATTTATATACTGACTGCTATTGTTTATTGTGCGTTTCATTGTGATGACCTTGACATATGTTTTTCTAACAAGTTTCTGTGTGATGACCTTGACATGTATTTTCTAACAAGTTTCTGTGTGATGACCTTGACATGTATTTTCTAGCGAGTTTCTGTGTGATGACCTTGACATGTATTTTCTAGAGAGTTTCTGTGTGATGACCTTGACCCCAGACGGCGACATCTACTGTGGAAGCTGATCCTGTTCTACATGGAAAGCCTACAGGAAGTGTTTGAGTCAAGCTCCAAACTGGGACCAGCCCACTCCAAACTCATATGTTAGTGTGATTTCCTCTCTTTTGTAATGTATAAAAACTGATATCAAATGGATTCAACCAAAGATTAACCTGCATCACCTTAATAGTTGCTTTCAGTAAATAGAGCAGACACTGCAATTTATTGTACTGTAATCTTAATTTCACATGCGATTTCTTTTTGTCTATTTTGTGGACGATAAGAAATCACAAAAAAATAGCAGCAAAAATGTTTCAAATACAGCAAAAGCAGAACTTAACGAAGCTAAGTTAGATTGCCATGAAAAAGTTGGTTTGTGCGAAATCACAAAATGAAATCGTCTCGAAAATAAGTCTGTATACAGTACATTCAATATTGTACTTAAATTTTACACTTTGCAGAAACAAGTGAAATTGAACCATCATTCTCAGATACATATGCTTTTGCATTTATCAATATGTACTGATATATGATACCTAAATTGATGTTTTTACAGCTGAGGGATTCGGGAGTGTCCTTCAAGGATGTAGAAGTAATGAACTGGGTCCTGTCCTGGCTACAGTAGACGCGGTTCTCACTCGCATCAGGTATACAACTCTAGCATTCATTAATTTTGGTACACAAATCAAATTTCAACAATTCTAGCCCACCATCATCACAAGATTTCCTATGTCCAAATGACCTTTCATTTGTGGTCTATGTTTTATCTTGTTATAAAAGGGATATGTCTCAAAACTTTCTGAGAAAAAAAAGTTTTTAAAAAGTTTCTACATCCCCCCTCCCCCCACAAACAGAATATTACACTCCAGGTAATGTTCTGTTTCAAGATAGTCTGCTGATATCTAAAGAAGAAACAGTATGCTATTTGTTAGGGGAAAAAAATTATTGTTAGTTTCTCAGGCCCCGCCGCACATGATTTTTATGCCCTCACCACCTTTTTTATCACCAAAATGAATAAAAATAAAAAAAACTGACCTGCGCTTTAAAATTCCGGATTTCGCCAGTCCGGACCAGTTTAGCTCTTTCCGTACGTAACATGACGCCTTATTCTGTCACAGTCTTCTGTATACTTCATGACGACTTGATACAACTTTCTGCGGGATTGTTATCTAGAAAATAATAATTAAATTGTCAAAAATTATGAAATATCAAACAATAAGTTAAATATTTTATTTAAATATTATGAATGTTCAAGAAATGTCTGCAGACAACGGAACAACGATCTTCTGAATGACTGCAAATTGTACACAGGTTACACATATGTTAGTCAACATGTGTATTTCTCAGGATTCTGTCAAACAATTTTGTTGTGATTTCAATAAAATAATCGACAATCAAGTTTATACATGTAAATTACAGGTATTATTACCAATGTTATAAGCCTCAGACTGCCATAAAACAAGGTTTAAACAATCCCTGGAGTGAGATGCATTTGTCAATACAAGTTTATACATGTAAATTACAGGTATTATTACCAATGTTATAAGCCTCAGACTGCCATAAAACAAGGTTTAAACAATCCCTGGAGTGAGATGCATTTGCACAAAGGATGAGGCCCATATCTAATTCCTGTAGCGAGCGGAAAATTTGAATGAGTACGGAAAGAGTGTAGAAGACCTTCCTTATTTCAATCTCATTTAATTATGTCTATAACAGTTTTATATTGGTATTTTTAGTTGTTGAAGCCATAATAAAACTGCCTAATTCAAAAGATTTAATTTAATGTTTTTCATTAAAAAATTTTTTTGCTTCTTGTTCATGAGGGCTAGTATCCACTGTAGAAAGTGGATGGATGTACTTCATTAAGGTCCCTGGGCTTTAAAAAGAAACAAATTGTGGGTCAATTTTATTACTAACATAACATATAACATACAAATAGATCTATATTTGGTAAAAAAAATTATACCTGCCTTGCTGTTTAGGTAGGCAATAAAAAAATTACCTGCCTGCCTTATAAGATTTGAAAAAACTTTTGTGGCCACACACGTTACACTAGGGGAAAAAATGGTGTGTGGGGTGGAATCACCTTTTTTTTCGGCTATTTTATCAAGGTATGTTGATTAGCTAACAACCAATATTGACTATTGATCATTTGAATGTCTGTACAGAAATGCTGTATGACAAGAGAAGAATTTCATTGTTTAGGGAGACGAAGAAGAGTCCAGGATCAGAGAGGAATACAGAGGACATGTATAAGGTTTTGTGGAGCATGGTGTTACCATCTATAAAATCTCTGTCGTGTAGTCCGACTGCTTCATCGTTACTAGCTGACACTCTGGCAGGACTCTCACTTCTGGCCTTCAACAGGTACTACCACACAAAAGAACAGATTAATGTTAAATAAAAAATAAATTCATGATCAATGGCTACACAGTAAATAATAACATATTTCTTAATTATGATATACTACACAGTAGTTTTTATTGTGTTTTCTTTGTTTTTTTGTAGCAAGAAGGGTGATTTTATCAGTTTGGTGAAGTTTGTTCAGAGTGGAACCATTAATAGAAGGTAAGCTCTATTTATACCAGTAATATACCTCTTATTAACTCAGTATGTTAGGGTAAAGCTGGTTTGTACAGGTTTTGAAAGTGTAAATCTTATGTACAGTGGACCCTCCATAATCTGAACACTTTTATTTCCAGCCAAAACCATCAGGATTGTACATATTTCCAACTGCCGAATTCCATTGATATCAAATCTGTTACCAGACATTTATGTCAGGATTGTCATAGGTCATTAAGTTATATAACTTCTCATAAGTGTGTATATATAGTATTGATTTAAATCTCGGTAGCGTTTGTTTCTGGAGCCACTGTAGATACATATGTAGTATTGATTTATATCTCTGAAGCATTTGTTTCTGGAGTCACTCTAGATTGTTAGTTCATCTGACCCGAAGTGTCAGGATGACCTATAGTCATCATGCTTCCTCCGTCGTCAAGGGCAATCAGCTTTCTGCCATCCGCCGTAAACTTTTCACATTTTGAACTCTTCTCAAGTTCTACTGGTGGAATTTAGCTGAAACTTGCCTGAAATGATCCTGACATGGTCCTGTCAAAGTATTGTTATTTTTCGGCTCAATCCAAAATCATAGATGGCCACTATGGCTGCCATCTTGAAAACATATTTTGGACTTCTTCTCAAGTTCTACCAGTGCTATTTTGGCTGAAACTTGAAATGATTCTGACATGGTCTTGACAAAGTGTTATTACATCTCTAGTCGATCTGAAATCCAAGATGGCCACCTTGACACCATATCTATTAAGTGATTTCCTTTATGATTATTGCCAAGGAAGTCAGATGAACGTTAAGGCCCTTGGTCCTCTTGTATTTATTTGTATCTCTGTAGAGTGTGTTTCTGGAGCTACTGTAGATAGTATTAATTTATATCTCTGTAGAGTTTGTTTCTGGAGCCACTGTAGATAGTATTAATTTATATCTCTGTAGCGGTTGTTTCTGGAGCCATTGTAGGTAGTATTTGAGGTGTAAATCTCAAGTACAAAATCAGAGGGTCTTCTTTAATATTCGACCACAGGTAATTGTAAACAATACTATCATTTCTGGAGCCACTATAGATTGTTTTACTATTAATATCTATCTCTGTAGCATTTGCTGTCGTTTCTTGAGCCACACTATAGATAGTATTTATTTATATCTCTGGAGCATTTACTGTTGTTTCTGGAGTAACTATAAATAGTATTTAATATTTATATCTCTGTAGCGTTTGCTGTCGTTTCTGGAGTCACCTATTACCGGCTGACGATGTGCTGAACACTCTATCCAACTTGATCCCCAACTACCAGTCAGACCTGATCCAGACCTGGGTCAGCAGTACAGTGTTCCTACCTTCACAGTCCACACATCTACTCACCATGAACAGGTCGGTTAGTTTTACATGTTTGGTGGAGGGGGCTGTACAGGGGCCCCTGTGTAATACACTATATCACATCATTGTTATTTTCAACATATTCTAAAATATATAAATTCATGAACATGCGTTATTACTGACAATCAATCATTCATAGCATACATTTTACAAATATTCGTGAAACATTTTTATTTGTGTTTGAGCCCTCTCACAATTATACACAAAAATTTGTATTCAGCGATTAATAAAGTGGGTAAAGTAACTGAAGTTTAAACCCATCAAAGTCATACTTCATATCAACCTTACTAACCACAAAGTCATACTTCATATCAACCTTACTTACCATAAAGTTATATTTCATATAAAACTTACTTACCACAAAGTCATACTTCATATCAACCTTACTTACCACAAAGTCATACTTCATATCAACCTTACTTACCACAAAGTTATATTTCATATAAAACTTACTTACCACAAAGTCATACTTCATATCAACCTTACTTACCACAAAGTCATACTTCATATAAACCTTACTTACCACAAAGTTATATTTCATATAAAACTTACTTACCACAAAGTCATACTTCATATCAACCTTACTTACCACAAAGTCATACTTCATATCAACCTTACTTACCACAAAGTCATACTTCATATAAACCTTACTTACCACAAAGTCATACTTCATATCAACCTTACTTACCACAAAGTCATACTTCATATAAACCTTACTTACCACAAAGTCATACTTCATATCAACCTTACTTACCACAAAGTCATACTTCATATAAACCTTACTTACCACAAAGTCATACTTCATATCAACCTTACTTACCACAAAGTCATACTTCATATAAACCTTACTTACCACAAAGTCATACTTCATATCAACCTTACTTACCACAAAGTCATACTTCATATAAACCTTACTTACCACAAAGTCATACTTCATATCAACCTTACTTACCACAAAGTCATACTTCATATCAACCTTACTTACCACAAAGTCATACTTCATATCAACCTTACTTACCACAAAGTCATACTTCATAAAAACCTTACTTACCACAAAGTCATACTTCATATCAACCTTACTTACCACAAAGTCATACTTCATATAAACCTTACTTACCACAAAGTCATACTTCATATCAACCTTACTTACCACAAAGTCATACTTCATATAAACCTTACTTACCACAAAGTCATACTTCATATCAACCTTACTTACCACAAAGTCATACTTCATATAAACCTTACTTACCACAAAGTCATACTTCATATCAACCTTACTTACCACAAAGTCATACTTCATATAAACCTTACTTACCACAAAGTCATACTTCATATCAACCTTACTTACCACAAAGTCATACTTCATATAAACCTTACTTACCACAAAGTCATACTTCATATCAACCTTACTTACCACAAAGTCATACTTCATATAAACCTTACTTACCACAAAGTCATACTTCATATCAACCTTACTTACCACAAAGTCATACTTCATATAAACCTTACTTACCACAAAGTCATACTTCATATCAACCTTACTTACCACAAAGTCATACTTCATATAAACCTTACTTACCACAAAGTCATACTTCATATCAACCTTACTTACCACAAAGTCATACTTCATATAAACCTTACTTACCACAAAGTCATACTTCATATCAACCTTACTTACCACAAAGTCATACTTCATATAAACCTTACTTACCACAAAGTCATACTTCATATCAACCTTACTTACCACAAAGTCATACTTCATATAAACCTTACTTACCACAAAGTCATACTTCATATCAACCTTACTTACCACAAAGTCATACTTCATATAAACCTTACTTACCACAAAGTCATACTTCATATAAACCTTACTTACCACAAAGTCATACTTCATATCAACCTTACTTACCACAAAGTTATATTTCATATCAACCTTACTTACCACAAAGTTATATTTCATATTAAACTTACTTACCACAAAGTCATACTTCATATCAACCTTACTTACCACAAAGTCATACTTGATATCAACCTTACTTACCACAAAGTCATACTTCATATCAACCTTACTTAATTACCACAAAGTCATACTTCATATCAACCTTTCTTACCACAAAGTCATACTTCATATAAACCTTACTTACCACAAAGTCATACTACATATAAACCTTGCTTACCGCAAACTCATACTTCATATAAGCCTTACTTACCATGCACAAAGTGCTTACTTCAGTAACTTTTTTGGTCCGGTCCAAAGGTTAATGTCACTTTTACTAAGAACAAAAAAATCATATCTGTGCATGAATTGAAAAGATAGTACTGAAATAGAAAAGTTTCCTAATGTGTAATAAGTTTCCATTAATGACCTGAAATCTAACAGATACATATATATATATATGTAAGGATTACAAGTGGCAGGTTTTGTTTTACCTTCCTCTTTATCCTCTAGGTGTATGCAGACTCTACCTGAAGTAAAAGACATGATGATGCAGTCTGGAATTAGTAAGAGTGAGGCGACTTGTCTGCACTTCATAAAGGCTGTGGATATTGTGTACAGCAAAACTACGGTACAGTTATAAACAACTGGACATAGAGAATCTTACAGTCCTGTAATATGGAATCAAAACAAGTTCAGTATTTTTATATGCCACAAGTCTTTAGGTGAGTGGCATATGAAATTATTTAGCAAATTTCATATTAAGTACAGCCAGGAGTGTAAAATTCTATTGATCATATTACAGTATTTATGGAAATATAAAAAACAAAACTTCCCAATTCTCTTCTTTACAAGACATACAAATTCACTATAGCGGATGTGACATTTCTGTCTCAAGAGCAATCATGTGACATCATATTTTCATTGACGTTAGTGTTATCACGTGAGTCTTACTTATGAATATGTATGACATGGCCGTATGACATTGCTGAATAAGCCAGTTATCTGATATATTCAATTAAAATATAAGTTACCATTCAAATACCTTGAAACATCAGTGCATTACCGTACTATTAAATTAAAGTTCTGGTGTTAATTTCAGGTGTGGAAGGATAGAATACAGTTGCGTGATAAGGCTATGAACTACTTTTCCCATATCCTGCGACAGCTGTCACCGATATTACAAAACCTGAAGCCAGCAGAAACTGTTGCTAATGCCTATGCTGTGATGGGTTATATTGTGAAATGTTGTGCTCAGCTTCTCTTTGTCCAGGTATAAAACAGTTTGTTCAGGATGTTATCAATTTATCTTATTTATCTTAATTTATCAATTTATAAACATATTAAAGATGGAATTGCAGGTGCTACATATCCTCAATATTCCAGGGGTTGCTATCACTGTTGTCATATCCACCTCTGGGCTATACGTGTAAATGATAATAATAAATCTAAAGGCAGTTCAGGAGGAAAACATTGACCAATCACAAGTCTTCAGAGTCTTGCTTTGAAGATTACAGAGACAGTGCTACCCAACTCCAAAACCTCTGTGAACCATAGTGTACAGTTATTTTATTGTTTTGATGTACATCAAAGGACAAAGCTATACCTAATCATCTATTGTAGCACACAGAGCCTTCAGTGTGTCTTTGATATATTCCAGGTGTGGATATGGCGACATTAATAGTAACCCCTTGGTCTCACCTCAACTGTGATGTCATACAGTCAAAACAATTTTAAACTTTCGTAATATAGACAGTTGAACTGAAGTTGATTTTAAACAAATTGTCAAAGTGTGTTGAATACCCCAGACATATTTTGCTATAATTACTGAATCCTGAATTGCATCCTTGATTATGGTAGTGTGGATTTTGATTCTGTGTAGACATATTAGGGTGCTAATCAGTAATAATGCATTGATGTAAACCATTTTCCAATAACATTATAATTTGGCTATTTTTCCTCTGTAGGCCAAGCCGGATTGCCCGCTGCCCAACATAATAAGTGCGATGGTGGTGCCCCACTTCCTGTTTAACTCTGATAAGCCTGTCAGTCCTGTGTTTCTGACCGTAATCAGGGATCACCTTCCTTTGGTACAGTCTACGTACTGTTCATGTTGTATCAGATGATTTTTGTATTTAAGGGTTCAAGGTCAAGGTCACTATTGATATTTAAGATCGTCAAAATAATATAATAAGAAGTCTCATTCTTTCAGCATTTCCAAAATACTACTGTATACCGGTAGTTGCTTATATTTTCGATATTTGAATAAATTTCACAATGTTCTCACTCAAGTTAATATCTACAAATTTAAATGGTAAAATTGACAAGAATGATAATCTGTGTAGTGTATTTAATAAATTGACAATGTGTGAACATTTCTACCAGCAATTAAGTGTCAAAGAGAAAATAGTGATTTTTTTCTACCTGCTAAATTAAATAAACATACAGTGTGAAAATAAAGAAGAAGAAAAAACTTTGATATCACAACCTTTGGCAAAAGCTATTCACGTTTCAGTTATCATTGAAGTGGTACATCCAGCAGATGTTAATTGCATATATTAATTACAGATATTTATTACAGATATTAATTTCCATCTTTGTCTAGTTTGTTCGTGGTTTGGGACGCCTTGACTACAGAAAAGCTCCATATGTACAGAGGCGTTTAAAGGATATTGTATCTATCTATGTTCCAAAGTTTTGGGTAAGTGAGCTGTGATTCAGACAAAATGTAAATGATAAAAACTGCTACATAATGAGTTATAATATTATATTTTATTGTCATTTATCTATCACTAAATAAACTAACCAAGCTGAAGTCATGACTATCCAGCTATAGATGACATCCAAAACTTGATGTCACTAACCTTGACTTTGAAACATCAACTGACTGTCATCAAAATGACTGATCTTTTACATGGAATAAATTATTATTGATTATAGATGGTGTTCTTTATCAAACTTAGACAGCTTTAAAGCAGAGACCTCTAAATGAGTCTTTTATGGTATATATCATGGTAAATACAGATGACACAGCTTTCTGGCAAGGGTAATGATTGTCTGCAAATTTTGGCCCCTTTACTGAACATAGATGCCAGAAATAAATGGTTAATTAGTATTTCCACTCAAACATCCATTTTTTGAGCAGTTCAGAGGAACAATAGAAATTAAAATCAGTAATTATATATTTCTGCTTTACTATTATCTGCATAGTTAAAGCTTTAGACATGTCTTTGAGATTACAATGTGTGATTTCCATCTACTTCTGGTTTTATTGTACAGACAAGCAGCAGTTCACTGTCCTCGGGAACAGCTTTGTCTGTACATCCTCTGGTGGTAAGTATGAAGATAAACATCTTCACAGTTTATAAAATATATAGCATCCTGTCAGATCTCCAAGCATTGGATGTTATCAGAGAGAAAGGCTGATACCCCTTACTGTCTGTATATGTTCTTCACACATTATCTCCCCATAGCTTTATCTCTTTACGACTACCTGTTGTCATCTTATAACAAAAGTAGGTCACTGTGACCTATCCTAAATGTAGGTCACTATCACCTATATTTAGATTTTTTACATCAAAAATCAACAGAGCTTGTTGGATATCCATGGCACTATTTATTTTTGATTATTATTTCATTTGTTTTGTAATTACACATGTCAAGTATATAATTGTATTGAATCAATCACCATGATGATATGATAATAAGGGCAGGGTTCTTGCCTAGTTTTTTAAAAGATGCTTGAGAAGTGGTTGGGGGCCACAGGTCCCTGTGGTGGCCAATACTTATTTTTGACAAAAATAGCTGGTTGTAAACAAAGAAATAGATGGCTTTTTTGCCGGCAACCGGCTTTTAACGAGAACCCTGACGGGGTATCTTTGATCTGTTTGTGAATTACACAATAGATGTGATATTGAAGCCTTTATCTTCACTAGGTATCCCTGAAGGACAGCTGTGTGAGACAGCCTATTGAGGCAGCTGTGGAGTTCAGACAGTTTATATTGGAAGCTGTGATTGAGAAGTTTTTACTTCCATCCCAGTTTACCTTACCTCCAAACCACCATTTGGTAGGAACATAATCTTCTCACTATCCTACATTCACAACCTTGAAATGTTCATGCTCCCACTGTGAAGAGTACATACAATACCACTCACAATGCCACTCAGGTTAATCCTGTCCTTTCCTGTTACATGTCACATTCTGCTTTTGATATATGAAGTATGTTTATGTCCTACAGACATCACTAGTACCAGACTTGTCACTTGATTAATCATGCTATTCATGGAAAAAGTAACACCATTATCACATCTATTTTCAGTAAACACAATAATATTGAACCTTTGTCAGAATTAGCATAGTTTGTTATAAGTATGTTTGTATATAAATGTATTTTACAACACAATTTTTAATGTATTTGCTTCTAACACATTTCAGTTAGGCTATAGTTATGACTTAAATGTTGACAAAAAAAGTGATTTAAGATGGGTTAAAACCACTGACCTTGTAAAATTTCTCCTTAATGGCATAATCAGTTATTGAAAAGACATATAAGTAATTCTAAATAAAAGCAAACAAACCAGTAAAGCAAACAAAATAATTTGTGGTTCTGAATACACTACTGGTTGTATAGTAATGTATGCTAGGCTCTACTGGTCCTTGTTGCTATGTTCTAACTTACATCTGGTTGTATACTAGGCTCTACTGGTCCTTGTTGCTATGCTCTAACTTACATCTGGTTGTATACTAGGCTATGCTGGTCCTTGTTGCTATATTCTAACTTACATCTGGTTGTATACTAGGCTGTGCTGGTCCTTGTTGCTATATTCTAACTTACATCTGGGTGTATACTAGGCTGTGCTGGTCCTTATTGCTATGTTGTAACTTACATCTGGTTGTATACTAGGCTGTGCTGGTCCTTATTGCTATGTTCTAACTTACATCTGGTTGTATTCTAGGCTGTACTGGTCCTTGTTGCTATGTTCTAACTTACATCTGGGTGTATACTAGACTCTGCTGGTCCTTGTTGCTATGTTCTAACTTACATCTGGTTGTATACTAGGCTCTACTGGTCCTTGTTGCTATGTTCTAACTTACGTCTGGTTGTATACTAGGCTCTGCTGGTCCTTGTTGCTATGTTCTAACTTACGTCTGGTTGTATACTAGGCTCTGCTGGTCCTTGTTGCTATGTTCTAACTTACATCTGGTTGTATACTAGGCTCTACTGGTCCTTGTTGCTATGTTCTAACTTACATCTGGTTGTATACTAGGCTCTACTGGTCCTTGTTGCTATGTTCTAACTTACATCTGGTTGTATACTAGGCTCTGCTGGTCCTTGTTGCTATGTTCTAACTTACATCTGGTTGTATACTAGGCTCTGCTGGTCCTTGTTGCTATGTTCTAACTTACATCTGGTTGTATACTAGGCTCTACTGGTCCTTGTTGCTATGTTCTAACTTACATCTGGTTGTATACTAGGCTCTACTGGTCCTTGTTGCTATGTTCTAACTTACATCTGGTTGTATACTAGGCTCTACTGGTCCTCGTTGCTATGTTCTAACTTACATCTGGTTGTATACTAGGCTATGCTGGTCCTTGTTGCTATATTCTAACTTACATCTGGTTGTATAATAAGCTCTGCTGGTCCTTGTTGCTATGTTCTAACTTACATCTGGTTGTATACTAGGCTCTGCTGGTCCTTTTTGCTATGTTCTAACTTACATGTGGTTGTATACTAGGCTCTACTGGTCCTTGTTGCTATGCTCTAACTTACATCT
>SAYR01029910.1:1059825-1080348 GCA_004382745.1 Argopecten irradians irradians
ATTCCTTACATGATCCAACACTTTTTTTCACTTAGTACCACAAGATTATCATTTTATTATCAATATCTCTTTAGTCTACCGATTACAGAAAGTAATATATTTCATAATTAAAACTCTACTTACCACAAAAGTGCGTATTTATTACATTACATAATCAACAACCCTTAACTTACCACACAAATGTCATACTTGATATCGAATCCTTACGTTACCCAACAAGTCATACTTCATATCACTTACTTAATGTACGAAACGATGGCCAAAGTATGACGCACAAGATCAATGTACTCTTTCATCATACAACTTTCTTACCAATTTAACGTTCATTACTTCTTTAATAAACCTTACTTACCAACAAATTCAATACTAAACATATACAACCAATTGCTCTACCCGGCAACTCATACTTCATATAAAGCCTTACTTCCATGCACAAAGTGCTTACTTCTAGTAACTTTATTTGGTCGCGGTCCAAAAGGTTTAATGTTCATGGTTGGTGACTTAAGAATACACAAAAAAAAATCATCATCTGTTTGGCATTTATTCGAATTGGAAAAGGATTAGTACCTGGGGGAAGGTTTATAGAAAAGTTATCCTAATGTGTAAAATAAGTTCACATTAATCGGACCTGAAATCTAAACAGATAATATTACTTTTAGGTTAGGTTAGCAATGGCTGTTTTTGTTTAATGCTTCCCTTTATCCCCTTAGTGTAATACGCAGGATCTCGTACCTGAAAGTAAAGACATGATGATGGGCAGTCTGGAAATTAGTAAGGAGTGAAGGGCGTACTTGTCTGTCAACTTATAAAGTGGCGTGGATATTGTGTACAGCAAAGAACTACGCGTCCAGTTATAACAACTGGACATTAGGAATGCTTACAGGTCCTGTTAATATGGAATCAAAACAGTTGCGGCTAATTTTTATATGCCACAAGCACTTTAGTTTAGGAATGGCATATGAATTAATTTAGCAAATTTCATATTAGTACAAGCTTTCAGCAGAGCGTGTAAAATTCTATTCGATCATATTACAGATATTTATGGAGAAATATAAAAACAAATCGTTCTCAAATTCTCTTCTTTCAAGACATACTAAATTCACATATAGCGGATGTGACATTTCTGCTCAAGAGCAATCAACTGTGCATCATATTTTCATCTGACGATTATACATGTGTTCATACGTATATTGTGTATGGCTGAGTCTTATTATATGATTAGTATTTATGGAACGATGGCCGTATGACATTGCTTGAATAAGCCAGTTATCTATAATGAATCATCAATTAAAATATAAGTTACCATTCCAATAGCTTGAAACATCAGTGCAATTACCGATACTATTATAAATTAAAGTTCTGGTGCTAATTTCAGGTGTGGAAGGAATAGAATACAGTTGCTGACTAAGGCTATAGAACTAACACTTTTTCCCAATACTCCTGCGAGCAGCGTGTCACCGATATAACAAAACACTGAAGCCAGCAGACAACTCGTTGCCAATGCCTATGCTGTGATGGGTTAATAATTGTGAAATGTTGTTGCTCAGCTTCTTCTCCTTGTCAGGTATAAAACAGTTTGTTCAGGATGTTAATCAATTTATCTATTTTATCTTTAATTTAATCAATTTATAAACTATAATAAAAGATGGAAATTGCAGGTGTCACACGATCCTCAATATTCCAGGGGTGTCGTATCACTTGTTGTCATATCACCTCTGGCTATACGTGTAAATGAATAAATAATAAATCTAAAGGCAGTTCAGGTATGGAGAAAACATTGACGGCCAATCACAAGTCTTCAGAGTGGCTTGTGCTTGTGAGATTATTAGAACAGTGCTGAACCAATCCAAAACCCTGTGAAAACCATATGTAGTTTAGTGTTTGGTACACGTAAACGGTTTATACATTTAATTGGACTATCCGATAATCCTACATCATTAATACCGATGTAGCACACAGACCTCCAGTTTGGTCTTTGATAATATTCCAGGTGTGGAATATGGCGAGTTCATTGATAGTTAACCCACTCCCCTGGTCCTGCACCTCGACTGTTTGAGTCATATCAAAGCTCAAAAACTATTTAATGAACTTTCGTAAATACTAGACAGATTGAACTGAAGTTGATTTTAATAAACCAAATTTGATCAAAGTGTGTTGAATAGACCAGACTATTTTGCTATAATTATGGAATCCTGAATGCATCCTCTGATTATTGGGTTAGTGTGCGATTTTGATCTGTGCTAGACATAATTAGGTGCTATACAGTAATATGTATAATCAATTAGTTAAACACTTTTACATAATTATATTGGGCTAATTTTCCTCTATAGGCCAAGCCAGAATTGCCGCGCCTGCCAACATGGAAGTAGTGGATGGTGGGGTGCCCCACTTCCTGTTTAACTCTGATAAGGCCTGTTGTCCTGTAGTTTCTGACCGTAATGGGAGGATCACCTCCATCCTTTGTAGAGTCTAACGTCTGTTCATGTTTGTATAGGATGATTTTTTGTATTGTAAGGTTGTTCAAGGTCCAAGGTCACAGCTATTGATGTTTAAGATCGTCAAAATTATAATATAAGTAAGGTCTCATTCTTTCAGCATGTTCGGCAAAAATACTACTGGTATAGGCCGGTAGTTGCTTATATTTTCAGATATTTGAATAAATTTACATACTGTTCTCACTCAGTTATATCTTCAATTAAATGTAAAATTCAAGAGGATAACTTGTGTTTACTTAAATAAATGACAATGTGTGTGGAATCATTTCTAACAAAAATTGTCAAGAGAAATGTGGATTTTTATTCTAACCTTAATAAATGAACATATTCAGGGTGTAAGGAAAATATTGGTGATCTTATTTTCTTGATTGCAACTAACATTGCAAGTGAAAATAAAAAAAGAAAACTTTGATATCCACGTAACCTTTGGCAAAAGCTAATTCACAGTTCAGTATCAATTGAAGTGGTACACTCCGCAGATGTTATATAATATATTGAATAAGATATTTATGTACAGATATTATTTTCCATCTTTGTCTAGTTTGTTCGTTGGTTTGGAACGCCTTGAACTACAGAAAGCTCCATATGTCAGCACGGCACGTCTTAGGGATATTGTATCTATCTATGTTCCAAATTTGGTAAGTGAGCTGTGATAATGATCAGACAAAATGTAAATGATAAAACTGCTCACATAATTGAATTATAACTATTATAATTTTTGTCATTTCATCTATCACGTAAATAAAACTAACCGCGAAGTCCATGACTATCTGACCTGGAAATCTCGAGCAGCATCGCCGCCCTACATTATGACCATCACAAGCAACTTGATGTCACTTTACTGTGCTTAAGGATTTGTTAACATCTAACTGACTCTGTAATCATCAAAGAATGAACTGATTTCATCTTTGACATGGAAATAGAATTAGGTTAATCATGAATTATATTTGATTGGGATGTTCATATTTAGGTTTACAACACACTTAGAACAAGCATTCTATAAAACGCCACGCAGACAATAAACCATCTAAGAATGAGCAATCTATATTTTAATGGTATAACATTATCCATCGGTAAAATACGATGATAAGCTTGGAATACTCCTGGCAAAGGGTAATTGATCTCGACTCATACTCCACCCGCATTTTGACCCCGGTCTCTACTTGAATTTACGATAGCTGACCAAGACCAATAAATAGTGGATAAGATTCATAGTAAATTTCACACTCCAACCTTAGGTTTACCAATGCTGTGAACTTTATCAGACAATTTGGTGCAGGGCAGTGGCCGGGAGGGACAACAGAAATTAAATCAGGTGAATGGGCAATAAAACTCCGTATGGTTCTGCTACTTTTAATTAGTTATATTATACATGCATAGTTATAAAGAAGTTTTCACGATATAATGTTGGACTTAACCCTGTCTGCTGCATCCTATTACCTTGCCTATCTCTTTGTCACCAGCTCCTAACAAGGACATTCTCTCGAGGCAGAGTTCATCTGTCCTCGAGGGGACGAAAAAAAAACACACATTCCCTCACTTCGCTCCTGTACATCCTCTGGTGCGTAGTTATGAAGATAAAACAATCTCACAGTTTTATTAAAATATTACGCATCCTCTGTCCGATCCTCCAGAGCATTGGTATGTTATCAGAGTAGAAGGCTGATACCCCTTAGTTTTCTGTCTGTATATGTTCTTCACACTTATCGCGATCACAATTACCCACCATATCGCTCACTCCTATTCTGAATCTTTACGACTGGGACACTTGTTTGTCATATTTATAACAAGATAGGATGCGGCCTCACAACTCTTCCCTGTGAAAATGGCCTAAAACCGATTGTTGTGTGGTTAGACCCGTTTTTTTGGTCTCGTTTTTTTTACTTTTTTATTTAGATCTTTTTTTTTGTTATTTGAAAGTTTCGATATGACCGCGACTATATACCGACAAATAACCTGACAGAAACATCAAGAGAGGGTCGACTTTATAAAAAATTGATTAGGGTTCACTTATCAAACCTATGATTTCAGGAAGATATGTTTTTATACAATCAATCATCCAACAGAGTTGTTGGATTTAACTAGAAAGGCTCGACATAGGCCCATGGGCACTATTTTATTTTTGATTATTATTTCATTTGTTTTGTAATTACATATGTCAAGTACACTATATTGTATCTGAATCAAATCACCCATGCATGATCTCGAGTATAATGAAGGGAGGGTTCTCGACTAGTTGTTTTACACACAGCATCCGCTCTGCAACACACTCCTAACTATTACTATAGGCTTGGTGTAGGGGGCCAGGACCAGGTCTCGCACCTTTGTGGTTATGGACAAAACACCTGTTATATTTTGACAAGGAAAAAATGAGTCTGGTTGTAAACAAGAACATAGATGGTCTTTCGTTTGCCTGGGCCAACAGGCTTTTGGAACGCCAAAGAAGCGGCTAGAGAGGGAGTTATCTTTGATCTGTTTGATGAATTAGGCCCCATTATCATATGTGAGATGGATTGAAAGCCCTTTTATCTTCACCTAGGTCATCCCTGCAGGCAGCTTGTTTGGGGTGAGACATTAGAGCCTATTGCAGAACGGCAGCTGTGGAGATTCGTACAGGTTTATATTGAGGAACGCTGTGATTGAGGAGCTTTTAACCCTTCCAATCCAGTTTACCGCTTACCTTCCAGAACCACAACTATTGGCTGGAGCAACATAATCTTGCTCAGTATCCTGCATTCACCAACCTTGACAATGTTCATCGTGCTCTTCCCTACATGTAACGGGACAGAGTTAAACAGTTTATATATGAGTACACCACTCACATAATACACTCAGGTTATCCTGTCCGTTTCTGTTACATGTCAACATTCGGCTTCCTTGCCACTCACCTAATTGAGTATGTTTATGGTCCTACGACCATCACTAGTACACCAGACCTTTGTCATTCGGTTAATTCATGCCTATTATGGAAAAGTAACACCCCATTATCACACTTCTATTTTCGTAAACACGAATAATATAGAACCTTTGTCAGAATATTAGGCACACATGTTTGTTATAGTATGTTTAGGTTATATAAATGTCATTTTACTTCAACCAACAATTTTTAGCTTCACCTGCGCCGAAAGGGCCGGTGAGCTTATTTTGTCATGGTCGGGCGATTTCCACCATCGCGTCCGTGTCCGTCGTCCCGTCCCCGTACCCCGCAACACTCTTCCTCAGGTAATCGGGCTACACTCCATTTGTCCTCAGAGTATCTGCATGGATTGTAAAACAAATTATATGGTTTCCACTAAACATTTCTTGGGGGCAGGGGGAACAGAATCTTGTATAAATTTTTTTTGGCTCTGACCCCCCAGGGGCAGGAGGGGGCGGCGGGTTTCTCAATAGTTGGGAAAGTAGAGGTGGAGGAATCCTGGGTCTACCAATCGCTACTTGTCCTAATTTTGAGATTTGGCATCGGCATCCTGTAACGCAAAATCAGCCACAACATCGCTTTGGTGGGAAAAGGGGAACAGAACTTGGTATGAAAAATTTTGGTCTCTGATCCCCCAGGGGCAGGAGGGGCGGGGCCCAATAGGGGAAATAGACGGTAAATCACTTTAAATCGTACTAGTCTCAATAGAGTTCTGCAATGAGATTTTATGGAACCAAATTGTGGGCCACAAACATCCTTGGGGGGGGAACAGGAACTTTTGTAATAATTTTGGCTCTGACACCCCAGGGGCAGGAGGGGGCGGGGCCCAATAGGGGAAATAGGGTAAATCCTTATTTAAATTGCTACTAGCTCCCTAGAGTTTGGATTGATTGTACGCAAAATCAGCCCACACCATCCTTTGGGGAAGGGGAACACGACTTGTATAAACTTTTGGCTCTGATCCCATGGTGTCAGGAGGGGCGCGGGCCATAGGGGAAAATAGAGGTAAATCCTTTAAATCGCTACTTGTCCTAAGTTTGGCATGGAATGTAACCAAAATCAGCCACAAAACATCTTGGGAGGGGGAACAGTACTTGTAATAAATTTTTGGCTTGATTCCCCAGGGCAGGCACGGGGCGGGGCCAATAGGGGAAATAGAGGTAATCCTCTAAATCGCTCTAGTCATAGGTTGTGACATGGAATGTACCCATAATTTGGGCCACAAACCATCCTTGGGGAAGGGGAACCGACCTTGTATAAATTTTGGCCTGATCCCCCAGGGGCAGGAGGGGCGGGGCCCAATCAGGGAAATTTTGAGGGTAAATCCTTTCAATCGCTACTAGTCCTAGAGTTTGGCATGGAATGTAAGCCAAAATCAGCCCAACATCCTTGGGGGAAGGGGAACAGTACTTGTTAAATTTTGGCCTCTGATCCCCCAGGGGCAGGAGGGGCGGGGCGCCAATAGGTGAAATAGAGGTAAATCCTTTAAATCGCTACTAGTCATAGAGTTGTTGAATGGAATGTCCAAATTTGGCCACAAAACATCCTTGGGGGAAGGGGAACAGAACTTGTATAAATTTTGGCTCTGAACTCCCCGGGGGCAGGAGGGGCGGGGCCCAACTAGGGGAAATAAGAGGTAAATCCTTTAAATCCGCTACTAGTCATAGAGTTCTGCATTGATTTTGGAACGCAAAATTTTGGCCACAACATCCTTGGGGAAGGGGAACAGAATTGTATAAATTTTGGCTCTGGCCGACCCGCGGGGCTGGAGGGGCGGAGTCCTAATAGGGGAAATAGAGGTAATCCTTTAAATCGCTACTTGTCGTAGAGGTTCTGAATGAAATGTAACCAAATTTGGCCACAAACATCCTTTGGGGGAAGGGGAACAGAATTTGTATAAATTTTGGCTCTGATCCCCCGGGGGCAGGAGGGGCGGGGCCAATAGGGGAAATAGAGGTAAACTTTAAATGCTACTTGTTCCTAGAGTTTGGCATAGGAATGTAACCAAAATTACAGCCACAATACATATTCCTTGGGGGAAGGGGAAGCAGTACTTGTATAAATTTTGGGGGCTCTGATCCCCCAGGGAGGAGGGGCGGCGGCCCAATAGGGAATAGAGGTAAATCCTTTAAATCCTATTGAGTCATAGAGTTGTGAATGGAATGTACCCAAGGGCCACAAACATCCTTGGGGGAAGGGTAACAGAACTTGTTATAAATTTTGGCTCTGAGTCCCCCGGGGCAGGAGGGGCGGGGCCCAATAGGGAAAATCGAGGTAAATCCCTTTAATGCTACTTGGTCGTAGAGTTCTGATGAAATGTACCAAAAATCAGCACAAACATCCTTGGGGGAAGGGGAACAGTACTTGTATAATTTTGGCGCTGACCCCTTCCAAGGGGCAGGAGGGCGGGGCCCAATAGGGGAAATAGAGGTAAATCCTTTAATCGCTACTTGAGTGCATAGAGTTGTGAATGGAGAATGGTAATCCCAATTTGCCGACTAAAACACTCCTTGGGGGAAGGGGAACAGATTACTTGTATAGAATTTTTGCTCTGCCCCCCGGGGCGCAGGAGGGGCAGGGCCCCAATAGGGGAATAAGAGGTAAAATCCTTTAAATCGCTACTTGTCCCTTAGGGAGTTCTGGCAATGGAATGTAACCAAAAATCAAGTTCCACAAACATCCTTGGGGGAAGGGAAACAGTAAACTTGTATAAATTTTGGCTCTGATCCCCAGGGGCCAGAGGGGCGGGGCCTCAATCAGGGGAAATAGAGGTAAACATCCTTTACATCGCTACTAGTCATTTATTCAGTACATATTGATGATGGAATGTACCCTCGCTTATTTTGAGCCACATGGGAACATGCCACCTTGGGGGAAGGGGGAACAGACTTGTATAAATTTTTGGCTCTGATCCACCCAGGGGCAGGAGGGGCGGGCATGGGGAAATAGAGGTAAAAATACCTTAAATCGCTACTAGTCATAGAGTTTTGCTTGGATTGTGGACCAAAAATTTGGCCACACACGTACTTGGACGGAAAGGGGAAGACAGAACTTGTATAAATTTTTGCTCTGACCCCCTGGGGGCAGGAGGGGTGGGGCCTAATAGGGTGATTTAGGGTTAAATATTAAAATTCTTCAGAATAAGAAACAATGAAGCTGTATTCAGAACATTACTTGGCATTACAAACCAGGTGAGCGATACAGGCCCTCTGGGCCTCTTGTTACTGTATTTGCTTCTAACACATTTCAGTTAGGCTATAGTTATGACTTAAATGTTGACAAAAAAGTGATTTAAGAAAAGGTTAAAACCAGTGACCTTGAAATATTTCCCCTTAATGGCATAATCAGTTATTGAAAAGACATATAAGTAATTCTAGTTAAAAGCAAACAAACCAGTAAAGCAAACAAAATAATTTGTGGTTCTGAATACACTACTGGTTGTATAGTAATGTATACTAGGCTCTACTGGTCCTTGTTGCTATGTTCTAACTTACATATGGTTGCATACTAGGCTCTACTGGTCCTTGTTGCTATGCTCTAACTTACATCTGGTTGTATACTAGGCTATGCTGGTCCTTGTTGCTATATTCTAACTTACATCTGGTTGTATACTAGGCTCTGCTGGTCCTTAAGCTTGTTGCTATGCTCTAACTTACATCTGGTTCTATACTAGGCTATGCTGGTCCTTGTTGCTATATTCTAACTTACATCTGGGTGTATTCTAGGCTCTACTGGTCCTTGTTGCTATGCTCTAACTTACATGTGGTTGTATACTAGGCTCTACTGGTCCTTGTTGCTATGCTCTAACTTACATCTGGTTGTATACTAGGCTGTGCTGGTCCTTGGTGCTATGTTCTAACTTACATCTGGTTGTATACTAGGCTCTACTGGTCCTTGGTGCTATGTTCTAACTTACATCTGGTTGTATACTAGGCTCTACTGGTCCTTGTTGCTATGTTCTAACTTACATCTGGTTGTATAATAAGCTCTGCTGGTCCTTGTTGCTATGTTGTAACTTACATATGGTTGTATACTAGGCTCTGCTGGTCCTTGTTGCTATGTTGTAACTTACATGTGGTTGTATACTAGGCTGTGCTGGTCCTTGTTGCTATGTTCTAACTTACATCTGGTTGTATAATAAGCTCTGCTGGTCCTTGTTGCTATGTTGTAACTTACATGTGGTTGTATACTAGGCTGTGCTGGTCCTTGTTGCTATGTTCTAACTTACATCTGGTTGTATACTAGGCTGTACTGGTCCTCGTTGCTATGTTCTAACTTACATCTGGTTGTATACTAGGCTATGCTGGTCCTTGTTGCTATATTCTAACTTACATCTGGGTGTATACTAGGCTCTACTGGTCCTTGTTGCTATGTTCTAACTTACATCTGGGTGTATACTAGGCTCTGCTGGTCCTTGTTGCTATGTTCTAACTAGCATCTGGTTGTATACTAAGCTCTGCTGGTCCTTGTTGCTATGTTGTAACTTACATCTGGTTGTATACTAAGCTCTGCTGGTCCTTGTTGCTATGCTCTAACTTACATCTGGTTGTATACTAGGCTATGCTGGTCCTTGTTTCTATATTCTAACTTACATCTGTGGTCCTTGTTGCTATGCTCTAACTTACATCTGGTTGTATACTAGGCTGTGCTGGTCCTTATAGCTATGTTCTAATTTACATATGGTTGTATACTAGGCTATGCTGGTCCTTGTTGCTATGTTCAAACTAGCATCTGGTTGTATACTAGGCTCTGCTGGTCCTTGTTGCTATGTTCTAATTTACATCTGGTTGTATACTAGGCTGTGCTGGTCCTTGTTGCTATGTTCTAACTTACATCTGGTTGTATACTAGGCTCTGCTGGTCCTCGTTGCTATGCTCTAACTTACATCTGGTTGTATACTAGGCTCTACTGGTCCTTGTTGCTATGTTCTAACTTACATCTGGTTGTATACTAGGCTCTGCTGGTCCTTGTTGCTATGTTCTAACTTACATCTGGTTGTATACTAGGCTCTGCTGGTCCTTGTTGCTATGTTCTAACTTACATCTGGTTGTATACTAGGCTCTGCTGGTCCTTGTTGCTATGTTCTAACTTACATCTGGTTGTATACTAGGCTGTGCTGGTCCTCGTTGCTATGTTCTAACTTACATATGGTTGTATACTAGGCTCTGCTGGTCCTCGTTGCTATGTTCTAACTTACATCTGGTTGTATACTAGGCTCTACTGGTCCTTGTTGCTATGTTCTAACTTACATCTGGTTGTATACTAGGCTGTGCTGGTCCTTGTTGCTATATTCTAACTTACATCTGGTTGTATACTAGGCTCTACTGGTCCTTTTTGCTATGTTCTAACTTACATCTGGGTGTATACTAGGCTCTACTGGTCCTTTTTGCTATGTTCTAACTTACATCTGGTTGTATACTAGGCTCTGCAGTTCCTGCGAGAGATCACAGGGAGAACTTACTCTAAAGAGGTAGCAGCAAGGTATGTACTGATTACTAGTTATCAAATTGTCTCAGTGATTCAGATTTATGATTCTACATTAATGATACATTCAAAGGTAGTTGGAGATGTGGATGCTTAAAACAAAACATGAGTTAAAATGTGTAATCTTAAGACGAAAGATTACCCATTTTTAGGGTCTTAGTTTAGTCCATGCATCAACTCCATGAAGCTACATTCTGATGCTGACAATGCAATAGTAATATACCAGTCATGGTGGCCACTGTTCTATGCATCTATCTCAAGCATCTGGATAAACTCGATGCTTAACATCTTTTTAGCCTACCATCTTTTCATGACGGTGGGCTATTCAAATCGCTGTTTATCCGTGGTACGTCCATCTTTCCGACCGTCTTTCCGTCCGTTTACAATTTTTATTATCGCTATTTCTCAGAAAGTATTCAAGGGGTCATTCTCAAATTTCATATGTAGGTTCCCCTATGGCCCTAGTTGTACATTTTGGCTTTTGGGACCTATCGGTCAGCAAGATTGTCACCTAGAAGCTATCTTGGATTTTGATAGTGAAAGTTTGTAATCACTATTTCTCAGAAAGCAATAAAAGGATCATTCTCAAATTTCATATGAAGGTTCCTCTTGGGTCCTAGTTGTGCATAGTGTATTTTGGGACTGATCGGTCAATAAGATGGCCGACAAAAGGCAGCCATTTTGAATATTGATAATTGAAGTTTGAAAAGTAAAGAAAAGATCCATCTGACATTTATCAAACATAGACCAATATTTGGTGGGCGCCAAGATCCCTCTGGGATCTCTTGTTAATTGATTGCATACAAACACAAAGATGCATCAAAACCTTGAGCATGGTGTCAAAAATGTTGTATCAGCTTAAAGCCTTAGTATCTATATTAGATTCTGGACTGGATTGATTGTGTGTGGAGGATGTATGTTCTCTCTTCTTCTACACATGTACCTTAACATTTTAGATAATAGTTATACATGTGATTCTTCATTGTACAGGGATACAGTGACAGTCCTAGGGAGTGTTCTCACTGTGATGGTACTGTGTGATATACAGATGTACCAATGTACTATAGATAACTATAACATCTCTATTGTACAGGGATACAGTGACAGTCCTAGGGAGTGTTGTCACTGTGATGGTACTGTGTGATATACAGACAACGTACCAATGTACTATAGATAACGATAACATCTCTATTGTACAGGGATACAGTGACAGTCCTAGGAAGTGTTCTCACTGTGATGGTACTGTATGATATATACAGACAACCTACCAACTTACTATAGATAACTATAACATCTCTATTGTACAGGGATACAGTGACAGTCCTAGGGAGTGTTCTCACTGTGATGGTACTGTGTGATATACAAATGTACCAATGTACTATAGATAACTATAACATCTCTTTTGTACAGGGATACAGTGACAGTCCTAGGGAGTGTTCTCACTGTGATGGTACTATGTGATATATACAGATGTACCAATGTACTATATATAACTATAACATCTCTATTGTACAGGGATACAGTGACAGTCCTAGGGAGTGTTCTTACTGTGATGGTACTGTGTGATGTACAGATGTACCAATGTATTATAGATTACTATAACATCTCTATTGTACAGGGATACAGTGACAGTCCTAGGGAGTGTTCTCACTGTGATGGTACTGTGTGATATACAGATGTACCAATGTACTATAGATAACTATAACATCTCTATTGTACAGGGATACAGTGACAGTCCTAGGGAGTGTTCTTACTGTGATGGTACTGTGTGAAATACAGATGTACCAATGTACTATAGATATCTATAACATCTCTATTGTACAGGGATACATTGACAGTCCTAGGGAGTGTTCTTACTGTGATGGTACTGTGTGATATACAGATGTACCAATGTACTATAGATAACTATAACATCTCTATTGTACAGAGATACAGTGACAGTCCTTAGGGAGTGTTTCTCTAAGCTAGTGGAGTGGTACTGTGTGATATATACAGATGTACCAATGTACTATAGATAACTATAACATCTCTATTGTACAGGGATACAGTGACAGTCCTAGGGAGTGTTCTCACTGTGATGGTACTGTGTGATATACAGACAACGTACCAATGTACTATAGATAACTATAACATATCTATTGTACAGGGATACATTGACAGTCCTAGCGAGTGTTCTCACTGTGATGGTACTGTGTGATATACAGATGTACCAATGTACTATAGATAACTATAACATCTCTATTGTACAGGGATACAGTGACAGTCCTAGGGAGTGTTCTTACTGTGATGGTACTGTGTGATATACAGATGTACCAATGTACTATAGATAACTATAACATCTCTATTGTACAGGGATACAGTGACAGTCCTAGGGAGTGTTCTCACTGTGATGGTACTGTGTGATATACAGATGTACCAATGTACTATAGATAACTATAACATCTCTATTGTACAGGGATACAGTGACAGTCCTAGGGAGTGTTCTCACTGTGATGGTACTGTGTGATATACAGATGTACCAATGTACTATAGATAACTATAACATCTCTATTGTACAGGGATACAGTGACAGTCCTAGGGAGTGTTCTCACTGTGATGGTACTGTGTGATATACAGATGTACCAATGTACTATAGATAACTATAACATCTCTATTGTACAGGGATACAGTGACAGTCCTAGGGAGTGTTCTCACTGTGATGGTACTGTGTGATATACAGACAACGTACCAATGTACTATAGATAACTATAACATCTCTATTGTACAGGGATACAGTGACAGTCCTAGGGAGTGTTCTCACTGTGATGGTACTGTGTGATATACAGATGTACCAATGTACTATAGATAACTATAACATCTCTATTGTACAGGGATACAGTGACAGTCCTAGGGAGTGTTCTCACTGTGATGGTACTGTGTGATATACAGATGTACCAATGTACTATAGATAACTATAACATCTCTATTGTACAGGGATACAGTGACAGTCCTAGGGAGTGTTCTCACTGTGATGGTACTGTGTGATATACAGATGTACCAATGTACTATAGATAACTATAACATCTCTATTGTACAGGGATACAGTGACAGTCCTAGGGAGTGTTCTCACTGTGATGGTACTGTGTGATATACAGATGTACCAATGTACTATAGATAACTATAACATCTCTATTGTACAGGGATACAGTGACAGTCCTAGGGAGTGTTCTCACTGTGATGGTACTGTGTGATATACAGATGTACCAATGTACTATAGATAACTATAACATCTCTATTGTACAGGGATACAGTGACAGTCCTAGGGAGTGTTCTCACTGTGATGGTACTGTGTGATATACAGATGTACCAATGTACTATAGATAACTATAACATCTCTATTGTACAGGGATACAGTGACAGTCCTAGGGAGTGTTCTTACTGTGATGATACTGTGTGATATATACAGATGTACCAATGTACTATAGATAACTATAATATCTCTATTGTACAGGGATACAGTGACAGTCCTAGGGAGTGTTCTTACCGTGATGGTACTGTGTGATATACAGACAACGTACCAATGTGCCCAGACGATTGCGACTAAGCTGTTAGAGGACTGTAAATCCACGACCACCTGTCCAATGTGAGTTCCATGTAACATGTTTATTGTGACTGTTTATAATGTAGAGATATCCCTGGTAAAAACGCTGTGTAACATCAAGTATATCAAGAAAGTTTTGTAACATGGTTTTTCATTGAGAGAAACGCCACTCATTTTTCAGAAATTAGCCTGGTACTTTTCTCATGTAAATTGATTTAGTAACATATACCTGTACTAGCTGGTCACAAGAACGAATAAAAATGACAGTAAATTTTTTCAAATTCCAAGTTCAGAATTCAACAAAAAAGAACCCGTAAATTGGTCAATGATATTGTATAGTTGTTTGATTTTGTGGGGTGAAAATTCTGTGATCTTTATGCTTAATTGTGGCGTCAATTTCAAACAGTTTATAATCAGTAAAGTTAAAGTTTATTCACAAGTTTTAAGTACACGGAAATAAACCATAATTATATGGAAATTTAAAAACCATGAATGAAATCAACCAAGGACGTATATGGGTTTTGGTGAAGTATAATGCAGGAGCTTTTGATGTAGCTTGCGGGTGCGAGGGTTACCGTCTTACTTTCTGAAGCGGGCCGTCCTTTCATGAGCTTTAGTATTTTTTTAACGAAAATTTAAGACATATCCTCTAAATCGTCCGTCTTTAAAGCAAGTAATTAACGTTGTGAAATTTAATGAACTTTACATTGGTGTTTCGTTTGACTCGATTAGACAAGTATTTGTTGAGAAAAATGGTTTTTATTCCTGGTTCATAGGCGTCTTGCGTGATGTTTAGTAATGTAAAGAGACAGTCACGAATCCTTCTCACTTATAAATCCTTGAATCAGCTATGTATACAGTAGATATCAAACTAAATTACATGCCTCTAGTTCAGTGTAAATCTGTCAAAGGTTTTGTCTTCATCTCATGCAAAATAGAAATCAGGATTTTGGTATGTGCTTAGAGTACAAAACCAACACGTTTTCTTTCAGAGCTGGAGTGACAAAAACATTGGAAGCATTTATAACAAGCCACAAGAAAACTCACTTAGACCATTGTATCCGAGCACTGGACAAGTTATCAAAGGCGGGAGGCGTCTTTATCAATAAAATTCTACCCAAGCTACAACACTTCATAGTGGACCATGAGTCACATAGAGGAGTGGGGTCCGACTCAAAATTAAGGTACGTCATCACAGGGAATCCAAATTATATATATACATGGATCTATGAACTGAAAGATTTTGGCCGATTAATCGAGGCTTGCCCAAGGTTAAGTTGACGGAAAATCTATCATAAGTGTTGAGATACCCCCCTCCAACATTTAATCATGCAAGAATAAATATGTTTACAACAGTTACGGAACTTTAAAATTGTCAAAATAGATAAATCCATGGTTTGCACTAGATAACTTAAATATTTATCATCCAATTTCAACCAAATTTTATAAATTGTTTTATATCAATGATTGTGGGATGAATATTCAATAATGGTCAAAATGTGTCAATATTTGACATTAAAATAGTCAAAACAGATAAATCCATGGTTTCAGCTCGATAAGTTTAGTATTTATTGTCCGATTTCAACCAAATTTGGTCTATTTCTTTATATCAATGAGATCTTATATGGGTTCGATACTGGTCAAAATCTGTCAATATTTGCAATACCTACAAGACTTTAAAATTGTCAAAACATGGTTTCTGCTTGATAACTTAAATATTTATCGTCCAATTTCAAACAAATTTTATAAATTGTTTTATATCAATGAGATCTGGGATGAATATTCAATAATGGTCAAAATGTGTCAATATTTGCAAGAGTTACTGGACTTTAAAATTGTCAAAACAGATTAATCCATGGTATCAGCTCGATAAGTTTAGTATTTATTGTCCAATTTCAACCAAATTTGGTCTATTGCTTTATATCAATGAGATCTTAGATGGGTTCGATACTGGTCGAAATCCGTCAATATTTGCAAGAGTTACAGGACTTTAAAATCATCAAAACAGATAAATCTGCTCCATAACTTTTAGTATTCATTGTCCGATTTCAACCCAATTTGAGTATTGCTTTATATCAATGAGATCTTACATGGGTTTGATACTGGTTAAAATCCATCAATATTTGCAAGAGTGACGGGACTTGATAACTTCTAATTATTAATAATATTTTCAACTGTAAATAACTATTTTTGTGATGCTGTGCAGGTAACATATCCATATTCTGTGGAATTCTTGTTAGAACATTGTTATAGTGTTTTATTTTCTTTATTTTCAGACAAAACTACACCAATCTATCGCGTAATGTTACCAGTGGGCAGACAAGTAACACACAGTAATCAACTCAAACCTGGATGTACATATGTACATGTACTCAAACACAAACCTGGATGTACATGTACTCAAACATAAACCTGGATGTACATGTACTCTAACACAAACTTGGATGAACATGTACTCAAACATAAACCTGGATGTACATGTACTCAAACATAAACCTGGATGTACATGTACTCAAACATAAACCTGGATGTACATGTACTCAAACATAAACCTGGATGTACATGTACTCAAATACAAACCTGGATGTACATGTACTCAAACACAAACCTGGATGTACATGTACTCAAACACAAACCTGGATGATCATGTACTCAAACACAAACCTGGTTGTACATGTACTCAAACATAAACCTGGATGTATATGTACTCTAACACAAACTTGGATGTACATGTACTCAAACACAAACCTGGATGTACATGTAATTCTAACACAAACCTGGATGTACAGGTACTCAAACACAAACTTGGATGAACATGTACCCAAACACAAACCTGGATGTAACTGTACTCAAACACAAACCTGGATGTACATGTACTCATACACAAACCTGTATGTACATGTACTCAAACACAAACTTGGATGTACATGTACTCAAACACAAACTTGGATGTACATGTACTCAAACACAAACCTAGATGAACATGTACTCAAACACAAACCTAGATGAACATGTACTCAAACACAAACCTGGATGTACATGTACTCAAACACAAACCTGGATGTACATGTACTCAAACACAAACCTGGATGTACATGTACTCAAACACAAACCTGGATGTACATGTACTCAAACATAAACCTGGATGTACCTGTACTCAAACACAAACCTGGATGTACCTGTACTTAAACACAACCTTTGATGAACATGTACTCAAACATAAACCTGGATGTACCTGTTCTCAAACACAACCTTTGATGAACATGTACTCAAACACAAACCTGGATGTACCTGTACTCAAACACAAACTTGGATGAACATGTACTCAAACACAAACCTGGATGTACATGTACTCAAACACAAACCTGGATGTACATGTAATTCAAACACAAACTCGGATGTATACATGTACTCAAACACAAACCTGGATGTACATGTACTCAAACACAAACCTGGATGCACATGTAATTCAAACACAAACTCGGATGTATACATGTACTCAAACACAAACCTGGATGTACATGCACTCAAACAATCACATAATTTTTTACATCAACAAATGCCTGTGTTGTGTTCAAAGTGAAATAGATCAGATTACCTCTGAGACTTTGCTTTATGCTTTATTCCATTTTTTTATTGTATTTTTTCCCTAAAATTTCGGTTTTGTCACACATTATCCAAATTGAAAGCTATGTACGGGCTCCATTCCTAAAGTAGTAGGAACAAAATCCTGAATTTTAAAAAATGTAGATATTCATTCACGGAGATAAACTTTCACAAATTTACTGGGGAGGCAGAAAAGTAAATCACACATGGAAGACAGGTGGTTTACTACATGTGATAAAGATAATCAGAATGTGTTCTTGGCTGTCTAATTCTTAAATGAAATCTTTACAAAAAGACATATATATGTATTCGTTAATTTTATTGAAGATAAAATGGTTTTGATATTAATTGTTATTGTATATGTATGTATATGTTTTACAATTGGTTGTATAGTATATGTTATTTGTTTTTATCAATTAAATATGAAATGCAGAATACAAGGGAAATGTTCTGTTATTTTCTATTGATTCCTCAAACTCATTCTCCCCTGAAATTTCTCAATGAATCATACACTCACCTTAATCAGACCAGTCAGACAAAGGTGACAGTATACAAATCGTACTTGTCATAGAAACATTTAAATGATTCACAATTATGACTGGTAGACACAAGAACTAGAACACACGTATGACTGGTAGACACAATAGCTAGAACACACGTAAGGCTGGTAGGTACAATAGCTAGAACACAAGTATGACTGGTAGGTACAATAGCTAGAACACAAGTATGACTGGTAGGCACAATAGCTAGAACACACGTATGACTGGTAGACACAATAGCTAGAACACAAGTATGACTGGTAGGTATAATAGCTAGAACACAAGTATGACTGGTAGACACAATAGCTACAACACACGTATGACTGGTAGACACAATAGCTAGAACACATGTATGACTGGTAGGCACAATAGCTACAACACACGTATGACTGGTAGGTACAATAGCTAGAACACAAGTATGACTGGTAGGCACAATAGCTACAACACACGTATGACTGGTAGACACAATAGCTAGAACACATGTATGACTGGTAGGTATAATAGCTAGAACACATGTATGACTGGTAGACACAATAGCTAGAACACACGTATGACTGGTAGGTACAATAGCTAGAACACACGTATGACTGGTAGGTACAATAGCTAGAACACATGTATGACTGGTAGGTACAATAGCTAGAACACACGTATGGCTGGTAGGTACAATAGCTAGAACATGTGTATGACTGGTAGGTACAATAGCTAGAACACACATATGGCTGGTAGGTACAATAGCTAGAACACAGGTATTGCTGGTAGGTACAATAGCTAGAACACATACATTTATGACTGGAAGGCACAATAGCTAGGTAGTTCATGTACACAAGTGCAAGTTGTGAAATACTTATATATTTTTTCCTAATTATTGCCTTCTTTTCAGGGCACTATGGTCTTATAGAGTTGTCGAGGGGGATGGCATTATGCCATCCCAAAACAACTCTACAAGACCATAGTGCCCTCAAAAGAAGGTAATCATGTTTTTAGCACATAACAGATTGAAGAAAATAACTAAATGATAAAACAAACAATTAATTATATATATAAAATTTGAAAATACTCTCTGCATATTTTGTTGATTACTTTGTTTTTTGTTTGTTTTTTATTTGTTTGTTTTTTTTTTGTTTTTTTTTTCCTGTGTAAATTTGTCAGCATTTCAAGTATCCAAACCAAACATTGCTTGTTTGCCAGTGACAAGCGCAAATAGCGACAGTGATATGTCAATGTGACATACGTAACAAATTAAAGGTGTGCCAAACTAGTCCCACGGAAAACCATAGTCCCAGACTATGGCTAAATAGTGCCTGGGAACTGAACCAATAAAAACACAAGAAAAAGTCACGTTATGTAATAGAAGGTACATAGCTAGAAACATGTGTATAGACTGGTAGTACAATAGCTAGAACACACATATGGCTGGTAGGTAACAATAGCATAGAACACAGGTGATTGCTGGTAGGTACAAATAGCTAGAACACACTACATTCATGACTGGAAGGCACAATAGCTAGGTAGTTGCATGTACACAAGTGCAAGTTGTGAAATACTTATATATTTTTTCCTAATTATTGCCTTCTTTTCAGGGCACAATATGGTCTATAGAGTTGTCGAGGGGGATGGCATTATGCCATCCCAAAACAACTCTACAAGACCATGATGTGCCCTCAAAAGAAGGGTAAGTCATGTTTTATTAGCACCATAACAGATTGAAGAAAAATAACTAAATGATAAAACAAACATTAATTATATATTAAAATTTGAAAATACTCGCTGCATATTTCGTTGATTACTTTGTTTTTTTGTTTGTTTTTTATTTGGTTTTTTTTTTTTTTTTTTCCTGGCTGTAAATTTGTCAGCATTCAGTATCAAACCAACTTGCTTGTTGCCGTGCAAGCGCAAATAGCG
>SAYR01029910.1:1096008-1122142 GCA_004382745.1 Argopecten irradians irradians
ACTTTTTTAAACTTCAAAACTTTTTCCCTGTTGATTGTTACATTTTGTCATGGTTTCTGGTAAATCAAACATGGCTGTTTGTGCCTTGGATTTTGCCACTTATAGTTGATCGGTATTATGATCGGCAGATTCTTTATTTGAAAATGGATTATATTTGTTAGTACAATACATTTACATACGGCTATTGTACAAGAAATGTATTTGTATCAACTTGAATGTGGATAACATCGTGCGGATCGGAGCTTGCAGCACTAATCAGACTAAGGTTAACTGCAGAGCAAGGTAACATATGGCCCGCCTTTCAGTCGTCGCGATAGCCAATGAGATACCCTGTTACTTATGGCACTGGGTACTTCACAGCATCATAACCTGCTGTGTGACCTACTGAGCCAGAGAGCGAGCGATTACATCAGTACACCCCCCACTGGTTTGTTTGGTTTGATTAGTTTAACGTCCTATTAACAGCCAGGGTCACTTAAGGACATGCCAGGTTTGTTGGTGGAGGAAAGCCGGAGTAACCAGAGAAAAACCACCGACCAGTGGTCAGTACCTGGCAACTGCCCCACATGGGATTCGAACTCGCGACCCATAGGTGGAGGGCATGTGGTAATATGTCGGTACATCTTAACCACTCGGCCACCGCGGCCCCTAAACCTGTTGTATTTTGTCAGTAATGAGGTAAAAGCAGGAAACAACATACATCATTATTTAATACAAAAAAATGTTGGTAATAGACAACAAACTTCAATATTTAATACAAAAAAAATGTCAGCAAGAGACAACATACATCAATATTTAATACAAAAAAAAAATGTCAGCAGGAGACAACATACATCATTATTTAATACAAAAAAAAATTGGTAAGAGACAACATACATCAATATTTAATACAAAAAATGTCAGCAAGAGACAACATACATCAATATTAATACAAAAAAAATAATGTCAGCAGGAGACAACATACATCAATATTAATACAAAAAAAATGTCAGCATGGGACAACATACATCAATATTTAATACAAAAAAAATGTCAGCAGGAGACAACATACATCAATATTTAATACAAAAAAAAAATTGGTAAGAGACAACATACACCAATATTTAATACAAAAAAAATGTCAGCATGGGACAACATACATCAATATTTAATACAAAAAAATGTCAGCAGTAGACAACATACATCAATATTTAATACAAAAAAAATGTCAGCAGGAGACAACATACATCATTATTTAATACAAAAAAATGTCAGCAGGAGACAACATACATCGTTATTTAATACAAAAATATTGTCAGCAGTAGACAACATACATCAATATTTAATACAAAAAAAATTGGAAAGAGACAACATACATCAATATTTAATACAAAAAAAATGTCAGCATGAGACAACATACATCAATATTTAATACAAAAAAAATGTCAGCAGGAGACAACATACATCAATATTTAATACAAAAAAAAAATTGGAAAGAGACAACATACACCAATATTTAATACAAAAAAATGTCAGCAGGAGACAACATACATCGTTATTTTATACAACAAAATGTCAGCAGAAGACAACATACATCAATATTTGATACAAAAAAAAAATGTCAGCAGGAGAGAGCATACATCAATATTTAATACAAAAAAAAATGTCAGCAGGAGACAACATACATCAATATTTGATACAAAAAGAAATGTCAGCAGGAGACAACATACATCAATATTTAATACTAAAATAATGTCAGCAGGAGACAACATACATCGTTATTTAATACAAAAAAAATGTCAGCAGGAGACATCATACATCAATATTTAATACAAAAAAATGTCAGCAGGAGACAACATACATCGTTATTTAATACAAAAAAATGTCAGCAGTAGACAACATACATCAATATTTAATACAAAAAAATGTCAGCAGGAGACAACATACATCAATATTTAATACAATAAAATGTCAGCAGGAGACAACATACATCAATATTTAATACAAAAAAAATGTCAGCAGGAGACAACATACATCAATATTTAATACAAAAAAAAAATTGGTAAGAGACAACATACATCAATATTTAATACAAAAAAAAATGTCAGCATGAGACAACATACATCAATATTTAATACAAAAAAATGTCAGCAAGAGACAACATACATCATTATTTAATACAAAAAAAATGTCAGCATGAGACAACATACATCAATATTTAATACTAAAAAAATGTCAACAGGAGACAACATACATCAATATTTAATACAAAAAAAATGTCAGCTGGAGACAATATCCATCAATATTTAATCCAAAAAAAAAAGAATGTCATATTTTGTCAAAGAGTAACTGTGAAATGTTTATTCATGAACCTTTTATTTCATTGTTTAAGTGAAAAAAAATCTTAAAGTAACAGTTCTTTGTAAATCGTTCAAGTCTGTTTGAATGTAAGGATCCATTTTAATATGGGGAACGTAACCCTTGACATTGTCTCCTAAGCCAAAGTGGCTGAACGCCATTTGATTTGTACTAACTGTTGTTATGAATTGGTTTCTTTCATTTGACAATATAATACAATAAATATTGAACATGAACTGACTGTTGACCTGATTTAATTTTGCATGTTAATTTTAGGCTTTCACAACCCCTAGACTGACCTGTGATCCAACAGCATGCTGCAGGGACGAATTTAGGGATTAGACAAAAGTGCATGAAAAGAAAGAGATGATGGCTCAATACAGTTGAAAATGGCATCTAAAACCAAAATCAAAACTTTAGATGGATGGAAAACCATGAAAAAATGAATAAAACAAGAGATGGTAATAAAAGATGGAAAATGAGAGAGCAGAGCAAACAAAAACAGTAGAATTATTGGCCAGTTTAAAATGCATTCCATCCTGTCTGGACTGCTAATTATTCTAATATTTGAATTGGACTGAACTATTTTGCTGGCTTAGCTTATACAGCATATTTTCTCTCCATGAATACTGTAAAGGTTTTCATCTCGATGTCTGTGTTTACATTGTTCTTGATTGTGTATATTAAGTATCATGTAAATTAGCATGAAAAAATTATGTATCACTTTATCAAGTTATTTTTACTATGATTTGCATTTTTATCCTGAACGACTTCTCATAGTCATGTGTATTTGCTCACATAAGCCCTTATATTGAACTATAGTGAAAGGTGAATAATGATGTGTCTTTTAATATTGTTATTTCCTTTGAAAACACCTGTTTTGTGGTGAAGGCGTCTAGTTTTTAGCTCACCTGGCCCAAAGGGACGTGTCGGTCATCCGTCTGTCAACATTTCCTTTATATCGCTACTAGTCATAGAGTTCTGCATGGATTGTAACCAAATTTGGCAAGAAACATCCTTGGGAAAAGGGGAACAGAATTTGTATAAACTTTGGCTCTGACCCCCTGGGGGCAGGAGGGGCGGGGCTCAATAGGGGAAATAGAGGTAAATATTAAAATTCCTTTAAAAAGAAACAATGAACCTGTATTCAGAACATAACTTGGTATTAAAAACCAGGTAAACGATACAGGCCCATAGTCTTTGTTGTTCTGCACATGGCAGTGAGTCTCCTTCATACTGCTGTGTTTAGATAGTGTGACCTCTTCTAGTTGTATGTGTGCAATGGAAGTCAAAAGGTCAATATTTGTGGCTGAATTTCTGATGTCAGGAGCTTCTGTATGTCGGGGTGTACACCAAATATTTTTGGAGAGTTATTGTTCAGTATTTGTTCTTAGATAAGCAATGGTTTGAAAAGTAAGAAACTTGTAAAGTTGTGTAATTCAGACTGTGGGTTATATGTATTGATGTGTAATTAAAAAAATAGAGAGTTATGAAATTACTGCAAACCAACTTTCTTTTGCTTTCTATTTACTTTATAGCGAATTTCTTGATCCAAATAAATTCGCGAAAGCTGATCTCCGCAAATTAACCTCTGAATCATAATACTGATAGGAATTACCATTATTTTTTTTTAAATCCACGAATGTTAATCTTTTTGAAGTTGTTGTGAAATTGATGTTGGAAAATTAAATAGCTGCAAAAGATAGATGGTTTACAGTAACCTTTATATGAAGGAAATTGATTGTGTTCAGGGGCCGCTTCAGCCGAGTGGTTAAGATGTACCGACATATTACCACATGCCCTCCACCTCTGGGTCGCGAGTTCGAAACCCATGTGGGGCAGTTGCCAGGTACTGACCGCTGGTCGGTGGTTTTTCTCCGGGTACTCCAGCTTTCCTCCACCAACAAATCTGGCACGTCCTTAAATGACCCTGGCTGTTAATAGGACGTTAAACTAATCAAATCAAATGATTGTGTTCAGATAAAAATAATGTACCAGTATACAAGACTAAATGTCTACTGGTATCTAAAGCAGTTTCTAGAGGAACAGCTTCATTCCTTTTACTCACACATGTACATTTATAGACTTAAGTACTTGTCATAGGGTTACACTATTTATGTTTATGGAATGGCAAGACTATTTTAATTTGACTATTATTATTCCATTTGATATGGTTTTATCACTTTTGTGTACATGTCATCATACTTTGATGCTGTTCTGTGAATTTCATTGAAGGTTTATGGCAATTTGTAATTAATTTACATCACTTATCATTATCAGGGATTTCTTTTGAAATATTATTCTGTTTTAATCTGAAGGTAGGGTCCCAGAAATAAGTATTCTATCATTTTAAAACTGGGATTCATCAGGCTTATCACTTATCTCGAAGTGTTATTCAATGCTATTTTTAGAAAGGGGGAATTCCCCACTATTTGATCAGAGAGTTGTGTGATACCCATTCATAAAAAGGGAAGCAATTATATATAATAAATCAGATGTTCGTAATGATAGAAGTGTTACTATTAAGTGTGGTTGGTAAGCTTTTTACGAAAATTTTAATTTTAAATGATAGGTTAATTACATGGGCTGAAAAGTACAGTGTTTATGTAGATGCCCTGGCCGGGTTTAGAGCTGGTCATAGTACGATTGATAACATTTTTATTTTACATGGCCTAATATCATGTTTTATTAGGTCATCTGACCCAAAGGGTCAGGATGACCTATAGTCATCATGCACCGTCCGTCGTCGTCCGCCGTGCGTCGTGCGTAAACTTTTCATTCAAACAACTTCTCAATAACCGTAAGGCCCAAAGTACTCATATTTGGCCTGTAGCATACTGGGATGAAGGGCTATCAAAGTTGTGAAAATAAATGACCTTGACCTACTTTCAAGGTCACAGGGGTCAAATAGGCTAAAATCTTTTAACGACTTCTTCTAACTAACCAAAAGGTCCAGGGTACTCATATTTCGCCTGTAGTATGCTGGGATAAAGGGCTACCAAAGTTGTGCAAATAAATGACCTTGACCTACTTTCAAGGTCACGGGTCAAATAGGCTAAAATCTTTGAATGACTTCTTCAAACTAAAAAAAAGGTCCAGGGTACTCATATTTGGCCTGTTGCATGCTGGGATGAAGGGCTATCAAAGTTGTGAAAATAAATGACCTTGACCTACTTTCAAGGTCACAGGGGTCAAATAGGCTAAAATCTTTGAACGACTTCTTCTAACTAACCAAAAGGTCCAGGGTACTCATATTTGGCCTGTAGCATGCTGGGATGAAGGGCTACCAAAGTTGTGAAAATAAATGACCTTGACCTACTTTCAAGGTCACAGGGGTCAAATAGGCTAAAATCTTTGAACGACTTCTTCTAACTAACCAAAAGGTCCAGGGTACTCATATTTGGCCTGTAGCATGCTGGGATGAAGGGCTACCAAAGTTGTGAAAATAAATGACCTTGACCTACTTTCAAGGTCACAGGGGTCAAATAGGCTAAAATCTTTGAACGACTTCTTCTAACTAACCAAAAGGTCCAGGGTACTCATATTTGGCCTGTAACATGCTGGGATGAAGGGCTACCAAAGTTGTGAAAATAAATGACCGTGACCTACTTTCAAGGTCACCGGGGTCAAAAATGCTAAATTCTTTGAACAACGTCTTCTAACTAACCAAAAGGTCCAGGGTACTCATATTTGGCCTGTAACATGCTGGGATGAAGGGCTACCAAAGTTGTGAAAATAAATGACCTTGATCTACTTTCAAGGTCACAAGGGTCAAATAGGCTAAAATCTTTTAACGACGTCTTCTAACTAAACAAAAGGTCCAGGGTACTCATATTTGGCCTGTAGCATGCTGGGATGAAGGGCTACAAAAGTTGTGAACATTAATGACCTTGACATACTGTCAAGGTCACCGGGGGTCAAATAGGCTAAGAAAATTAACTTCACCTTTTAATTAGCCGAAAGGTCCAGGGTATTCATATTTAGTCAGAATGAATGACCTTGACCTACTTTCAAGGTCACGAGAGTCAAATATTCCAAAATCTTGAATTTTGAACTTCTTTTCAAGTTCTACCAGTGTGATTAAGCTGAAACCTACATGAAATGATCCTGACATGGCCCCGACCAAGTGTTGTTATATTTTATGTCGATCCAAAATCCAAGATGGCTGCCACAGATGATCCAAGATGGCTGCCACAGATGCCATCTTGAAAACACATTTTGAACTTCTCAAGTTCTACCAGTGCAATTTAACTGAAACTTGAAACATGAAATGCAGCTGATATGATCTTGTCAAAGTGGTGTTATATCTCTGGTTGATCCCAGATTGAAGATGGCTACCATGACACCAGATCTAATTATTTTCCTATACAGCTATTGCCAAGACAGTCAGATGACCGTTAAGGCCCTTGGGCCTCTTGTTAATAATAGAAAAACTTTGCATTGTACTTTTATTGATTTTTCGAAGGCCTTTGATTATATTGTGAGGGAAAACTTATTGAAATTGGGAATTCGAGGCAAGATGCTTGATATCGTCAAGTCAATGTATCAATCAGTTAAAGCTAGGGTGAAAGATAATAATGAACTTTCTGATGAGTACGAATGTGTAACCAGGGTAAAACAAGGGGAAAGTTTGTCCCCATTTCTTTTTGCAATATATGTAAATGATCTTGAAGAAGAGCTGATTTTAAAAGGTTTTGAAGGGGTGTCAATAATTTTTTTGAAATTATTTATATTACTTTATGCAGATGACATCACTTTGATGGCCTGCACTAGTACTGGATTACCAAAGGGTCTGGATATTCTGCACGGTTATTGTGATAGATGGAAATTAAAAGTAAATTTTGAGAAAACCAAGGTCATGATTTTCAGAAACGGGGGTCGATTACCAGAAGATTTAAAATTCTATTTGGGCGAGGAGGAGGTGCAGATAGTTAAAAAGTTTTCTTTTTTGGGCTTAGTACTCTCATCCATTGGTCATTTTCCGATGCCCAATTAACTCTAGCGGGACAAGGAAATAAATCACTTTTTCAGCTGGAAAAACAATTGCAAAAATTTATTAACCTTTCACCTAAACATGCATATAATTTATTTGAAAATTAGTATGTCCTGTAATGAGTTATGGGTGTGAAGTGTGGGGCTTTTACTCTGGGTTGGCAGTAGAAAAGGTTCATTTAAAGTTTTGTAAAAGATTACTTGGAGTGAAAACTTCGACACAGAACATCTTTATTTACGAAGAATTAGGATGTTTGCCACTAAAACTCGAGAGATATTTTAAGATAATTACAGCGCCGTTACAACAAGTTTTCCTATTTACGTTCATTCACTCGATAGACACGTTGGCTGGTAGCTGATCTAGTAGGCTAGTAACTGATGCAGTAGATTAGATTTTAGGTGGCATGTAACGAAGGCACTGATTGGGTGAAGCATCGGCAGCCCGACTGATTGCCCCCTGACTGACAAGATCGCCGACAACATTGAGAAGTAGGCGGAGCCAGCGGGATCTTTGATGTTCATAACCCGACTCTGTTGTACAATGTGTTTGATCACGTTGTGTACTATTTAATTTTTTACAATGTATACATTCAATCACTGTATTAAAAATTCGTTTTTGTTTTGTTTCACTTATTAAGCGAATGTTTTGAGGATGTTTTGAGGATGTTTTTGTTCATAAATTATTGGCCATTTCTCTGGACTTCGGGGAGTATTCATACTGTAGCGTAACGTTATGTATCTAATCTACCAACGTTCCAATGGATCAAACTTTTCATCGTGTTTGTTAATGTGTTGGGTTTAGATCTATTGTAACCTTGTAGCTTGTCAGTTTTGCTGTAATAATATTACAAACCACTTATTGAAAATCCTAAATATATGACAGTTTAGGACTCGTCTTAAAAATCCCACGTGTGTTTTGACTTTTTGCACACGGCCTGCAGCCAGGACATGTTATGGCGGTTCCCTACGTAATGAGCATGCGTCGCTAGATCTATAAGGAGTTGCAATTTTACAAGAAATATGAAGATTTGTTAAAATATCTAAAGTAAAGAAATACTAGTTAAGTGAATGTTGATGCAATTTGAAGAATATTTGTAATTCAATCGGTTTAATCAGAGATATTCCGATACGTTTGTTTTCGCGGAAAATTTGAATATTAATGAATATTAAAACGTATCGGAATACCTCCGACTAAACCCATTGAATGACATTGCAGGGGAAGTCACTCTAATCGCTCTTCACTAGGACGTTGCTTTCGATGTCACAAGTCAGAAAGCGCCGATAATTTTAGATTAAAATATTGCGTTCGACTCTATAGACATCGTTTATATGCTTTTGCATGGTATGTGTGTGATTATGGATTATCGGAGGACTGATGCGTGACTATGACTTTAGGAAAAAAGGTATACTATTGTGAAAAAATCAACTTTAATCGAGGTGGGGGTAAAAAATCCAATATGGCGACTGTCGTCCCTTTCTCTGTTTTATAGTAAATATCCCGATTTTTTAATAATTTTTCAAATCTCGTATTTTTTGAAAAAAAAATCACATGACTGTCATATATACTCATCAGTCCATCCACCAAATACAAAAAAGAATGACAACATCCATTTTCATTGAGTTGGCCCCCTGTGGTCACACGTACGCTTGTAACGGCGCTGTAATTATTGGCTACATATTGTCCATCATAAGAAAAATGTATTGGTGAAGTCAGTCTATGATGAACTGTATCAATAAGCTGAATCATATAGAATAATTAACTGGGCAAAATTGCTAAAACAATTATTATGTACGTATGGTTTTGGTTATGTTTGGTTAGAACAACAAGTTGGAAACAAAAAGGATTTTTCAGAATTATTCCAAACTAGAGTTAAAGATATTTTTATACAGAACTGGCATATTGAGCTGGTAGATTCGCCAAGGGCAAGATGTTATTTATTGTTTACAAATGAATTTGGATATAAGAGTCATCTCGATACTTTGAATATTGAAAAATATAGAAAGCTCTAACGAAGATTAGAACATCATCACATAGATTGTACATAAAAACAGGTTGGTGGCATAAGCCTAATCCAATTCCAGTCGATTTGAGATATTGTTTTAATTGTGCAAAAATTGAAGATGAATATCTTTTCATATTGGAATGTCCTATTTATGTAGATATTAGATCAAAATTGTTTAAAACAATTTTTGGTTTAGACCTAATATGACTAAATTTATAGATCTCTTGACTTCAGAAAATAGTAGCATTGTTAAAAATTTAGCTATCTTTGTTCACAGAGCTAATGGAGTTAGAAATTCAATATTATTTGATAATTGACATATTTGATGTGTGCTTCCTTTCGCTGATTTCTTTTTGATTTATATATATATGTAGTGTACATCCTTTTTCCAGAAAAGTCTGTTTACCATTGTCATGTCTGTATTTGTTTTGCACAAAGCCCTTTAGCCTAATTGCTAAATGAAATAAAGATATATATCTCCTGTATTAAATAGCATAATTTCTACAAAATACCATTTTGATTGATCAGAGTTACTGCCCTTTGTATCACTCCCTCAGTACTGACTGACGGAGTATAGGTAGTGAAATCAAACTGATATACCGATGGTTTGGAACAGAATGTATCCAAAACCAAACAAAGATTCTTGGTTGATGTGGCCAGTGCACTAGACTATCATCAAAGGAACTCCACCAAATTTTCATGTCTACCTGAAATTACATTTAATGTTGATTTTTTCCATGCCTTCTTGTTTTATCATTTTTAGCTCGCCTATTCGATGAATAGGGGGAGCTAATGTTGTCACCCCAGCGTCGGCGTCGGTGTCGGCGTTGGCGTCCCATTTCACGTTAAAGTTTTTGAGCAAGTTTCTGTTTCGTCAATTGTTTAAGCTTAAGTCATCATAAATGTTTATGATTTTATTTTCCTAATGTGTTTGGATGCTGAACGTGATAATACAACCAATTTGGGGCCCTTTAGGTTTTTTTTGAGTCTGTTAATTTGTCATATTTCCATGTTAAAGTTTTTGAGCAAGTTTCTATTTTGTCTATTGGCTTAAGTCATCATAAATGTTTATGATTTTATTTTCCTAATGTGTATGGATGCTGAACGTGATAATACAACCAATTTGGGGCCCTTTAGGGGGTTTTTGAGTCTGTTAATTTGTCATATTTCCATGTTTAAATAGTAAATACTTGAACATCAACTTCTTCTGAATAGGCGAGCTTTGCTGTTCTCCAACAGCTCTTGTTTTATTTGTGGCCTATAATGTTCATAGCTTTGACTATTGTCTTTTTATCTCCTAGTTACATTATTTCATATTTGATTCAAAGAGGAATTTTTAGCAGAAAATAATGAATTAAAATATTTGGTAATAGTTTTTATATCATTCTGATATATGGGGGGAAATCAACCAGTGAGAAAGGCAGATTTAGTATGAAAACAAAGAAAAGGTAACTGTTGTCCAGTGTCCATCATTGTAAAACAATAGATTATAAGCTAATACTTTACTGGGGTGTTTTTGGTATTGTATAATTCATAAACTTTTGTATATGTTAACATGTGTAGAGAAGTATAGAAATCATGGATCGAATGAGATTGTGTATTTATAAAACATGTTTGTATTATGTGCTTATGTATATTTCAAAGTTTAAGGTATAAAGTATCTCAATGTAATTGATGATAGAATAGTTGTCTGAGAAAACATTCTGACTACAACAAAAATTCAGCTTTTTGGTCCTTCTAGGACTCCATACTAGAGTTGAAAGAATTCAGCTATCAAAGTTTGGCATAGTTTCTCACAAAAGAATCATTGACTTTAAAAAGAATAAGAAAAATATTATTAAAGACAAAGCCTGTAGCATCCAGGAGAACATTAATTCACCCTCCATGCAATTTATCATAAGACAAGAGCAGCCCTTTGAAGTAGCCAATTAGAAAACTAATTTACCAATAGTTATATTGGTATAGACCTCCGAACCAATTTAGAAATCGCATTCATATCCCAAGTTGTTGTTCTCAAGTGTCTTGCATGTGCCATATCAGTTTTACCCGGGATATTGTTGTACCTCATCATATTGGCATAATACTAGGTAAACAGCATGTAAACTGTTTTCAAGTATTTATTGTATTATAATCTGTCAGATTGCATGTTGTAACTTTGAGCTACTTACATGGAAGTCTATTGGAAATGGTTATATATACCTGTAATTTGATTGTTACCTGTGTGTTTCAGGGATATAGCACTATCTCTATAATATACTTAGGTATTCTGCTATCATATTAAAATACTGCAGCCTCCCAAAACACAGAAATACTTGACACATTGCTTAAGTTTTTTGTATGTTTTGCATTGTAAAAATCACAAGAGATATTAGATGAATTTAATCTACCTACTGAAAGGTTAGCAATATTTGACAGAATATTGCTTAGACAAATAACAAGGGGATAACAATTACAGAAACGCAGAGAAAACAACACAAAATTATATAATAGTGAATCACAAGGCATAAAAACAAAATCATATAGTAGTGCATCACAATGCATTAAGACAAAAATACATCATGGTGCATCACATGGGATAGAAAGCAAAATTATATAGTGGTGCATCACAAGTTATATGCAACAAAAATGTATAATGGTGCATCACAAGTTATATACAACAAAATTATTTAATAGTGTATCACAACTTATATACAATATATATAATATAATCTGATTTTTTCCAACAAATTGTTTCACCTTTAAAATTGGTAACATTGGAGATATTAATATACATGTATTGAGTATAGTAATAATTGACTTATTCATTTGTGTATATATTAATACATCAGAAAAATGCATATATTTTAGATTATTTTGAGCTGTAATTAATACTATAACAAATTGCATAATTTCTGAACAAATAATCGTAAATTTACGTACATTTTTTATGAAAAATCGAGAACATGCCTTTCATTTTAATGTGATTTGGATGTCTTGTGTAGTAAGCAGGAATGTAATCCCCACGTAGCTGGCTTACATTATAATCTGAACATAAAAACAAATAATGGAATTCATCACCAATACCGGTATTGCATAAATGACATATTCTATTGTCTCGTTGAACTCCTATCAATCTTCCGGTTTCAACCGGAAAGGACTTTAATATTTGATGTTCTACATTTGCACATTGTTTTTCTGTCTTTTTCGTTTAATCGTATTAAATAATTTTCAAGTCCAAAATGGGTTTTAAATATAGAGTAATAAGAACCTCTCGAAGAGTTTTCAATATCTTGGAACCACGACTGGATGAACTACTGATCCCTTAATTTCTGAGTTAATGTAAACAGCTTTTTTGATATATCCAAACAAAACTTAAACCAGAATTATAGTGTATCACAACTTATATACAATATATATATATAATGCTGCATCACAAAGCATAAAAAGCAAAAGTATATAATTGTGTATCACAAGGCATAAAACACAAAAGTATATAATTGTGCATCACAAGGCTTAAAACACAAAAGTTTATAATTGTGTATCACAAAGCATAGGGAACAAATTATTTAATAGTGCATCACAAGGTTTTCATATGTATAATGTTTCCAAATTGGTTCATCAACATGCTGACACTTTTGTAGCTTAGCTACATATATCTAGATATTTAATGAAATCAATGCATTGTTTTTATTGTGATACTATAAGTATGTGTAAAACTATCGTCTGTTTATTCTGCAATAAAATATTCTCATCTTGCTTCTGTTTATTGAGTCGTGATACAAACAATCAAAATGCTCTATACTCGCAGATATTTTGCCACCAAAGTGTAGATATCAAAATAGTGTTTCATAGTATTTAGGTAATAACTTTAGTCTTTATTAGAAAAATGAGAGTCCAGACTTGAAGTAAGACCATTGAAAAGTGAGATGTGAGAAAATCTGTGTGTTGTTGGAGATCATCTGTTGAACTTGATCTTCTGAGAAATCGTCATTCTATCTATAAAAAAACGATGTAAAATGATGTAAAGGGAAAACAAACATCAAGGTTACAAAATAAAGCAATCTACACAGGTATTCTGTAACATCAACTTTCGGCAACAAAAAGAATATGTATATGTGTATATATAACTATCCAGTACTATACCACCTATCGAGATAGTCGACTGTCCCTAACATTGAAAAACACTTCATGTTTTTACCGTAGATCAATAAAAATTGGTTTTCGCCAACGGAAACCAATTAGAATTGTTCATCGCTAATGGAAACCAATTAAAATGGGTCTTCGCCATTGGAAACCAATTAAAATGGGTCTTCGCCATTGGAAACCAATTAAAATGGGTCTCCGCCAATGGAGACCAATCGAAATGGGTCTCCACCAATGGAGACCAATCAAAATGGGTCTCCGCCAATGGATACCAATCAAAATGGGTCTTCATCAGTGCAATTAGATGCATGGAAGGCAGTTACAGATAGTGGATATATGTTAGTGAATTGTATGAAGTATGGTTATTGGTACTTCTCTAATTGCCTAATCGTCATTAAAAGGTACCTTTTTGTATCTCATTAACGGCATGAACCACGTCTCATATGAAGGATGGCATGGACAGCAATGATGAATGAACTGCGTTGACGACATTAATGACATGTATTGAATTCATATGTCGCTATTGCCACAAGCCCTGATAAAGACTAAGATGGTTACTTAAATTAACGATATTTCCATGAAAACAGAGCCTTAATGCATCAGGAATGAAAAAAGGTTTCTTGGAACATGTAATTCCATAAAGTTTTCACAATATCGTGTTTTGTAGGCAAAAACTGAAATGGTCCATTTTCACCCTAAGACCTCTGAAATTACTATGAGCCCAGAAAAAAATCGGATGTTCTGAATATCATCCAATATGCAGCTGACCCTAATGCATCTTAATGTAAAATATTTTCTTATCACTGAATGGCCGTAAAACATCCCAAAGTGATAACCCTCCTTCTACTCAGAAGAATCAGAGTTTGTACTTGGTATACATATATTTGACCTAGCTTTTCATGACATTTGGACTCCATGGTAACTGGTATGTAAAATGTCCCATTACGTGCTCATTGCCATCCCTCATTGTGAGATAGCTGTGTAGTGTATTGAAGTGCATAGACTACGTATAATTGGACGGAGATACAATGGTTGATCTGCAATGATTTGTTTGTTTGTTTGAGTTTTACGGTCCACCGAAAACTAAGGTCATTTTTATGACAACATACCACAAATCAGGAGTAAGCGGTTGATTCAATTCAATTCTTTAATTACACTCGGATACACATTGTGTATATCAAGAGGTCATACATATACAATTCAATTTTAAGGCATATCAGGCGAAATTAAATGCATCATTTGTATAAAGATTCAAATTTTTACAAACAAAATTTAGTGTGTCATATGATTTTTTCCAACAAATTGTTTCACCTTTAAAATTGGTAACATTGGAGATATTGATATACATGTATTGAGTATAGTAATGATTGACTAATTCATATGTGTATATATTAATACATTAGAAAAATACATATATTTTAGACTATTTTGAGCTGCAATTAATACTATAACAAATTGCATAATTTCTGAACAAATAATCGTAAATTTACGTACATTTTTTATGAAAAATCGAGAACATGCCTTTCATTTGAATGTGATTTGGATGTCTTGTGTAGTAAGCAGGAATGTAATCCCCACGTAGATGGCTTACATTATAATCTGAACATAAAACAAATAATGGAATTCATCACCAATACCGGTATTGCATAAATGACATATTCTATTGTCTCGTTGAACTCCTATCAATCTTCCGGTTTCAACCGGAAAGGACTTTAATATTTGATGTTCTACATTTGCACATTGTTTTTCTGTCTTTTTCGTTTAATCGTATTAAATAATTTTCAAGTCCAAAATGGGTTTTAAATATAGAGTAATAAGAACCTCTCGAAGAGTTTTCAATATCTTGGAACCACGACTGGATGAACTACTGATCCCTTAATTTCTGAGTTAATGTAAACAGCTTTTTTGATATATCCAAACAAAACTTAAACCAGAATTATCTAGAATTTCTTAAACGCACTTAAGCCATTTGAATTCAGTTTCCCTGTTACATGGAGGGCATACATTAATTTATACATAGAGCTAGACAATTTCTTTTCATTTGAAAACTTAACTTAATATCGATTGAAATAGGGAATCTGCCAGTTTCTCCGTATATCTGTGATTTGTATAATTTTTCTTCACACAAAGAATTCTTTATATATTATAGGTTGATTTTTCCAACATATTTATGTTCTCGAAACCCCATATTTCACTCCCGTACAATAACCAATGAATCAAATAGTTTTAATTGTATATCTATAGGTAGGTGCAGATTCTTTATTTTACGATACAAGGCGAAAAGTGCCTTTTTAGCGTTTTAGGTTGATTAAATACAGACAAACTTAAATGCTCTGATTATACCATGGAAATTAATTTTGCACAAAGACCGCAATTTATAAATACATAATAAGCATTTTGTACAATAAAATCAAACTTTATACAGACCGTGGTATAATTTGGTTTGATATTGGTCACCGTCCACTGTTCAGGAGATAGGTAAAGCATTATTAAAAGTCGGCAGATAAATCTGACATTTTCTGAAGAAATTCACAGTAAAATATCCTTCTTTTATCAATTACAACAGATTGTGCAAATCACACAGAAACCAATTATTACTAGAATACAAAGAAGTCAACCTTAGTCATTCTAAAGTAGTTGAACTGAGGGTCCAGCCAGGAACAAGCGCCTTCCAATCGGAGATTGTTTTAGCCATCCTCAGCAACTAATGATATAAACTAATCAATCGATTTGTCTTTCTAGAAAAAAACCTCAAAATGTATAATACCAACTCATAATATGCAGTTTTCAGAAAACAACGTGTAGTAACAGGTAACAATAACAGTACTGGTCGTAAAACTATCCATCAGAGGAAGTAAAACCACCAGGTGAAGAGTGGACGAATCGCTGCGGAGCAAATGCCGGACAACTATTGGTAGTTTTCGAAAAATAATGGATCTAAATATAAAAAGACTAAAATACTAATGTACTCCTTTTGGTTTGATTTTCCAGGTTAGTATGCAACAAAGAGACCACGAGAGACGTCATTCCAGCTGGGACGTAACCATACTAACAGCAGATGAGACCGGTGTACATTATATAACTGACATCTGTTTCTACAAAAACAAAGTAATATCTAACACTTGCATCTTAAGACTTTTTATATGTGTGTTGCAATCTCTGACCTAGCGTGCTGATGTTTCATCCATTTATAAGTACAGTTTTACAATCTGAAGTGGATTTGATCCTATTTCCATTTTTTGTCGCTTAATATAAGATTTCTCAAGTGTTTTTAATGGAAATGACATGTTACTAAGTGTGGTTTAGTATGAGTAGTAATATCATAAACTTTGTCGGATTCTTACGTAATTTTTCACATAGAACTATGGAGCTATAACTAAATATCAGATTGTTCTCTATACCCTGTTTATATCATAGCTCCATAATACGCCATTCTTAGTTATATAAAATATTCAATTTAGGTATATGTGCCATAACTGGGCGAAATACTTGACATGCTATTTTTTCTACAGTAATCTTTTGAGAACCATAAGGTTTAATGAATTAAGCTGTAAAAATCATTCAAACATTTTCAAAACCTGTTTTATGCCAATTTTCTATGAGAAATTGTTTTACAAGTGATTGAAAGTACAAGAAAATAACAATATGGATCATTTAAAGGAATACATTTCACAAAGTATTGTTCTTACGGTATTGATGATTTCTGTTGTCGTAACTATAGAGACCCTCAATATGAGGATGGTGGTCAATATTGGGATATTGGGGGTGGGATGTGGGTCAATATGGGGATATTGGGGGTGAGATGTGGGTCAATATGGGGAAACTGGGGGTGGGATGGGGGTCAATATGGGGAAATTGGGGGTGGGATGGGGATATTAAGGGTGGAGTGGGTGCCAATAAGGGGACATGGGTGAAATGGGAATGTCAATATGAGGACGTCAGAAAGGAATAAGGGGGTCGATCAAAGAGGGAACGGTAATTAATTTGGTTGGGTAAGGAAGAAAATTCCTCAAAAGATTGAGAGTTTTACATTGTAGATAACTATCATTAATACACCATCCTATCTAAGTATATGTTTAAGATCATGTTGTTATGAATCATAGATTAAAGATATCGTTGACGAATGGTATGTTTGTCAACTGCTGTCAACGAGATCTATACTGGCGAATCACAAGTAGACGATTATTATTTGTAAATGAAGTATCTTGTGTATTTGTATATTAAAGGATTATCTCCCTTAGCTGCGAAGATACGAGCGAAACGACATACTTTTTTCAGAGAAAATGACGTAATTTCCACTCACAAATTACTGACGTCACAATCGATACGCTCAAAGGGAGGTAACTCTGTAATATGGAAAGACAGAATGCTCCCTTGTTACTGAGTTATTCCTAACGCTGCGTGCTTCCTTACTATGAAAGTGCCAAGCGACAAGGTAAAGATGTAATCTAACAACACCACACTTCTATCTTATGGTAGCAAATCCCGCTAGATCGTTTATAGAGATAGCATTGTATGGCAGTACAACATCAGCTGTGTTCGGTTCAGATGATACACCACCGACGAATTCTAATTTCTATCTATTAAAACAGGAGTAGATGGATTATTATTTTTCATCAGTAACAAAGGTTACTTTAAACTATTCCGTCTTTGCAAATTACAGAGTTAGCTCCCTTGCGAGTAGGTATCGATTGTAACGTCATTATTTTGTGAGCGCATCACGTCGTTTTCTTCGAAACGTATGACGTTACACTCGCAAACACATGACGTCACAATCAATACCTACCCGCAAGTGCAGATAACTCTGTAATATGCAAATTAGGAATTACCGTCATTGAACAGTTTGAGCTTATTATATAACTTTAATATTAAAATATTTAAAATAATAAATCGCACCTCGGAAAAAACCCATTGCACTATGTCCTATACGGAATGAGGTACTTATTGTACAGCCAACAAATGTATTATCTTTTATGTATTTTTGTTTTAATAAGACATATACACACGATCAAACATCAGTCATTGTCAAAATGATAAATATTATTCATGTTCCGTCGGCGGTGGATCATCTTAACCTCTCTCACTTTTGTAATATTCTTGTAAAGGTTCAGTATACGCTTTTAAATGTTTTTAGATATGCCGTAAAATGGATATGGATAACTTGTGTGTATAGTATTAAGGATTCGCATAAAATTATTTCATTAAAATCTATCTTTTTTCGAACTATTTTAGGTGATTTCACGTGTTCTTTATTATTAAAAAACGTTTAAAATGTAGTCTAATTTGATCGTACTATATATAACATAAAACCTATTATTGTTTTGTGTTATTTTAGATAAATTATTATATTAATTCACAACACAAATTAACATGTCTCGTAATGAAAAAAAATAATGTATTAAATTGGTGGTCGGTTATATTCATAGTGATCAAATTGTTTTATTTTGTTCACACGTGATCATTAAAAATCAAAGACAAGTTAGGTTTTCAACGATCATTCAAAACGCAGCTTTTATAATTATGTTTAGTTAAATGTGCAAGGTCTATATTGATTTACAAAAGAATGACTATGACGTTCTATTTACAAGCTGTAACATGTTAATATACATGGCGAGTAAATATGTCCGCGGGTCGAGCGAGAAACATGAAGGCAAAACGCTAATCTGTCACAGGGTGTAAAGGAACAAAATGGTGTCAGCTTCTTTTTTTAATGTATCGTTTACAAAACAGAACGCTGGTCATCATGAGAGCGTAGTAATAAGCCATAATAGCTGGACTCTGTAGTAGTGGGCGATACATTATAGTGACGTTGATGGGGATAATCGCCAGCAATCGTCTAAATAAGCTATATCGCCATGTGCTATGTGTAGTCTTCATTTTATACACATTTCTGTAAACATTGTGTTTTGATACTAAATGTATATTACATATAATTATGTATATAATTGTTTGAAGATTTTTTTTTTAATTTGTTTCAAACAAGTGTGTTTTTTTATCTTTTCTTAATGTAACCCAACATAATTTATATCGATTTTAATATGTAATAGCCTTATATACATATTCCATTAAATAGGTCGACATGGCTCTTCATCAATATTTTTAGTGAAATTGTCATTACATGTCAATTGTGTAAAATAAACGTATCTGATCACCTTTTCTTCCTCAAACATTTTTCATAATCATATAACAAAATAGTTTTAGTTAACATTTTAAATGTACATCTAAATTGTGTCAGGTAACACAATCATTTACTAGTACTTATTAATTAGCCCACTATTAATCGAACCGAGAAAGATGCTTCCTAAAGCATTCTTATTTTTATTTTTTAAAGATTTTTCTTTGCTATCACATTACTCTATATACTATTATTTTTTCTATTCTTTTCTAAAGTCATATTTTTGACTACAAAATATGAATTCCATATAATATATAAGATGTAGTATGCCTATTTGGATACCATCACATTTTCGTACAAATCATTTCATCATTTAAGATTAAGTACACTTGTCGATTTACAGTGGGTAGTATTATACAGTATCGGATCGCTCTGGTCTATTTATTTACATTTTTATAATCTATATATTATTTGTACTTTACTGTTTCAGTTGACCTCATTTTATTTTTTTGTATATTTTTCCGTTGTGTATTCCGTGTGTTATTATTGAACAATGAGCTAAATTGTCGATTTACATATCATTGGCATTCAATTTTCAGCTATGGTAACCGCATTCGTGAAACGTACAATGATATCTTACTGAGAAGGTCTCTGAGCAAGAATGATTAATTTTGTAACAAAAATCTCTGGAATTTTACTGGCTTAAGTTTGAAATATTAAAGACTAAGTACATACGTCTCTCCAGATATTAATAATAACTTTTATTTCTTAATGTAACTTTGGAGACAAAATTTTTTATCCTTGATTGTTCCGTGGATATATAAATATAAAAGTGAAAGAATAAGCCATTCCATGTTACCACGCAGTCCATATATTGTCGACGAGTATTTTTTTTTACTTTCATGTTACCTCGGAAATTAATGTATCAATGAAAAGAGTAGCTTTGTTCATCCCAGCATTGTATGTCTGATATACGTGTACATGACTTGAGTACCCAATGCAGTGTATCATAATAAACCATATATATTACCATCGTTAAATGTTGATGTTTTCAATTGGTGTCCCTGATTACTTCACTAAACATTTTTCGCCCCTTATCAGATTTCAATAGCTCAGTCATATATAGATCTACTCACTCGGTAATCAAAACCTGTATTGTTCATATCTATAAAAAAATAGCAAAAAAATTACAACAACTAAAATACTTCTGAGCTTACCCCTTACCCATCAACTGATATATATATATATGACTGGTATTGCAGTTATATATCCCATTTTGTTGCTCTTTGCTTTGTAATTCTCTCTAAACCTAAGCTTAAATGAAGGATTTCGTGGAAATAGAAAACTCTCTCTCTCCTTCTTCTGCTGCTTCTACTGCTAGTATTGGTGTAGAGCAGGCTGTAGTGAGGTACTCTTGACACGGTTTAATTTTCGCTGTTGACATACCGTTGTTATCTGAGAACTGTTGTACACGCTCCTGGACAGAAATGGTTCGTTGGGATTTGGATAAAGGACGCACAACATTAAAAAGTAAGCATGTCATAGCTAATGCGTATAAAACACATAACGACATGTAATTTAAATTGATTGGAATTTTTATATTTATATTTGATACAACTTATAAGTTCGTATTTACATAGTCATTTGACTCATCTATTTTAATTTGGCTCACCTTTTTTCATTTGACTCATCTATTTTAATTTGGCTCACCTTTTTTAAATGCTTTAGTATTCGTTTCCGAATGGTCGTCAGTATCCAAATACATTTTTCCCAGTATTATTAATTGTTTGTTTTTGTATGTATTTTATAAGTACTTGGATGGGTGTATGTAACTGTACCGTGACTTATTGTGTATATGCGTGTAAGGGGTCAAAGGTGAAGGCGACCCTGACATGTTTAGAGCTTATCTATCGTTCATTGAACAAATACATATGTCTGAATGGTCGCCTGTCACAAGTAGAGAATCACCTGTTCGACTTCTGTCTTAAAGTTAATTATATCAGCTGGTTAACCATACATGTAACTGTATAAGGATAAGAGATTGTATTGATATGAATGTTATGAAAACACATGACATATATAGTTGTATTTAGTTAATGTGTTATTAGAGGCAGTCCATTCTGATAGAGCAAGCATGACGCTCCGTTCTATTTGTCGTCTGCCATCTCATCAGATCAAAGGGGAGGCGACGCGGTTGACCTCCATCTAACAGGTGAGTCGTACACAGGTGACGAGGTTTATCTCCATCTAACAGGTGACGAGGTTTACCTCCATCTAGCAGGGGAAGAGGTTTACCTCCATCTTACAGGTGACGAGGTTTACCTCCATCTAGCAGGGGAAGAGGTTTACCTCCATCTTACAGGTGACGAGGTTTACATTCATTTAACAGGTGACGAGGTTTAACTCATTCTAACAGGTTAGTCGTACACAGGTGACGAGGATTACCTCCATCTAACAGGTGACGAGTTTACCTACAGCTAACAGATGAGTCGTGCACAGGTAACGAGGTTTACTTTTATCTAAAAGGTGACGAAATTTACCTCGATCGAACAGGTGAGGAGGTTTACCTCCATCGAACAGGTGACAAGGTTTTCCTTTATCTAATAGGTGACGAGGTTTTCTTCCATCTAACAGGTGACAAGGTTACCCCCCATCTAGCAGGTGAGTCATAGTACAAGTGACGAGGTTTTCCTTTATCTAATAGGTGACGAGGTTTTCTTCCATTTAACAGGTGACAAGGTTTACCCCCATTTAGCAGGTGAGTCATACACAGGTGACAAGGTTAACCCCCATTTAGCAGGTGAGTCATACACAGGTGACGAGGTTTTCCTTTATCTAATAGGTGACGAGGTTTTCTTCCATCTAACAGGTGACAAGGTTTACCCCCCTGCCACAGGGTGTAAATGGAACCAAAAAGTGTCAGCTTTCTTTTTTTAATGTATCGTTATACAAAACAGAACGCCTGAGTCATCATGAGAGCCTAGTAAAGTAGGCCATAATAGCTGGACTCTGTAGTAGCTGGCGATACATTTATAGTGACGTTGATGGGGGATAATCGCCAGCAATCGGTCTAAATCAAGTTATATCGCATGTGCGTATGTGTAGTCTTCATTTTATACACATTTCTGTACAACATTGTGTTTGATAGCTAAATGTATATTATCATATAATTATGCTATATAATTGTTTGAAGATTTTTTTTTTAATTCTGGTCTTACAAACAGTGTGTTTTTTTTATCTTTTCTTAATGTAACCCAACATAATTTTATATGCGATTTTAATATGTAATAGCCTTATAATACATATTCCATTAAATAGGTCAACAAGGCTCTTCATCAATATTTTTAGTGAAAATGTCATTATTCAATTGTGTAAATAAAGCGTATATCTGATTCACCTTTTCCTCCTCAAACATTTCAATAATCATCACTAACAAAATTAGTTTTAGTTAAACATTTTAAATGTACTATCTAAATTGTGTGCGGGTAACGATAACCATTTACGTACTTGATTAACTTAGCCCACTATTAATCGAACCGAGAAAGATGCTTCCTAAAGCATTCTTATTTTTATTTTTAAAGATTTTGTCTTTGCTATCACATTACTCTATATACTATTATTTTCTTTTATCTTTTCTAAAGGTCATATTTTTGACTACAAAATATGATTCCATTATAATATAGTAAGTATGTAGTATGCCTATTTTGGATACGCATCACATTTTCTGTACAAATCATTTCATCATTTAAGATTAAGTACACTTGTCGATTTACAGTGGGTGTATTATACGTATCGGATCCTCTGGTCCTATTTATTTACAATTTTATAATCTATATATTATTTGTACTTACTGTTTGCAGTAGACCTCATTTTATTATTTTCTGTATATTTTTCCCGGTTGTGTTCCGTTGTTATTATTGAACAAGAGCTAAATTGTCGATTTACATATCATTGGCATTCAAATTTTCAGCTATGGTCAACCGCAATTCCGTGATGACAAACGTACACTATATCTTACTGAGAAGGTCTCTTGAGCAAGACATGATTAATTTTGTAAATAAAACAAATCTGCTGGAATTTTACTGCTTAAGTTTGAAAATATAAAGACTTAAGTACATACGTCTCTCAGATTTAATCATAACTTTTTATTTCTTAATGTAACTTTGGAGACAAAATTTTTTCCTTATTGTTCGTGTGATATATAAATCATAAAAAGTGAAAAGAATAAGCCATTCCATGTTACCACGCAGTCCATTATTGTCGACGAGTATTCTTTTTTTAGCTTTCATGTTACCTCGGAATCTAAGTATTCAATTGAAAAGAGTAGCTTTGTTTTCATCCCCAGCATGTATGTCTGATTACGTAGTACATGACTTGAGTACCCAATGCAGTGCTATCATAATAAACCATATATATACCATGCGTTTAAAATGTTGATGTTTTCAATTGGTGTCCCTAGATTACTTCAACTAACATTTTTCGCCCTTCATCAGATTTCAATAGCTCAGTCATATATAGATCGTACCTCACTCGGTAAGTTCTAAACCTGTATTGTCAATCATCATAAAATCTGGCCGAAAAATTACAAACAACTAAAAAAATTTCTGAGCTTACCCCCTACCCATCAACTGATATATATATATATTATATGACTGCGTATTGCAGTTATAATATCGCCATTTTGTTGCTCTTTGCTTTGTAATTCTCTCTAAACCTAAATGAAGATTTCCGTGGAAATAGAAAACTCTCTCTCTTTCTTCTCTGCTGCTTTACTGCTAGTATTGGTGTAGAGCAGGCTGTTAGTGAGGTACTCTTGACAGCGGTCTAATTTTCGCTGTGACATACGCGTTGTTATCTGAGGAAACTGTTGTACACGCTCCTGACAGAAATGGTTCGTTGGATTTGATTAAAGGACGCAACAACATTAAAAAAGTAAAGCATGTCATAGCTAATGCGTATAAACACATAACGACCATGTCATTTAATTGATTGGAATTTTTTATATTTATTATTTGAATACAACTTATAAGTTCCGTATTTACATAGTGCATTTAGTCTCTACTATTTTAATTTTGCGTCACCTTTTTTCATTGAACTCCATCTATTTAACTTTGGCTCACCTTTTTAAAGCCTTAGTATTCGTTTCCGGATGGGTACGTCAGTTCCCAAATACATTTTTCCCAGTTTATTAATTGTTTGTTTGTGTATGGTATTTTAATAAGTACTTGGATGGGTGGTATGTAACTGTGAACCGTGACTTCATTGTGTATATGCGTGTAAGGGATCAAAGGTGAAGAGCGACCCCTGACATGTTTACGAGCTTCTATCTTATCGTTTCATTGAACAAATACATATGTTCTGAATGGTGCGCCTGTCCCAAGTAAGAGATCACCTGGTTCGACTTCTGTCTTAAAGTTAATTATTCAGCTGGTGTAGCCACATACATGTAACTTGTATAGGATAAGAGATTGTATCGATATGAATGTTACTGAAACACACAGACATATATAGTTTGTATTTTATGTTAATGTGTTATAGAGGCAGTCAATTTCGATAGAGCAGCATGACGCTCCGTTCTATTTTGTCGATCTGCCATTCATCAGGATCCAGAGGGAGGCGACGCCGGTTGACCTCCATCTATAACAGCGTGGATCGTACACCGCGGTGACGAAGGTTATCTCCATCTAAAATGTGACGAGGTTTAACTCAATCTAACAGGGGAAGAGGTTTACCTCCATCTTACAGGTGACCGAGGTTTAACATTCATCTAACAGGCTGACCGAGGTTTTAACTCACTTCCAAACAGGTTAGTCGTCAACACAAGGCTGACGAGGGATTACCTCCATCTACGCAGGTGACGAGTTTTACCATACAGCTAAACAGAATGAGTCGTGCCACAGGTAACGCAGGTTAACTTTCTCATCTAAAAGGTGACGAAAAAATTTACGCTCGATCTAAAACGGTGAGAGGTCTTACCTCCATCTAACAGGTGACACATATTTTCCTTCCATCAAAATAGACGAAGGCTTTATCTCCTACTCTAACAGGTGAGAGGTTTGACCCTCCATCGACAGGGTGACAAGATTTTCCTTTTACTAATAGGTGACGAGGTTCTCTCTTCCATTTACAACGTTACACAAGGCTTCACCCCATCCTAAGCAGGTGAGTCCATACACAGCGTGACGAGGTTTTTTCTTTATCTAATAGGTGTCGAGGTTTATCTCTATCTTGATTGATAACATAAACTGTTTACTTAAACTTTTGGAATTTAAGGATAAAATAGCATTTAGATTATATTGATTACAGTGACGAAAACCTCCATCTAACAAGTTGACGAGGTTAACCTCCAACCAATAGTGAAGTTGTACACATGTGACGAGGTTTACCTCTATCTAACATGCGAGTTGTAACACATGTAGAGGTTCAGCTGCTATTCTAACATGTGAGTTGGTACACAATTGGTTGACCCGGAAAGGTTCAGCTCTCTATCTAACATGTGAGCTTGACACACATGTGACCGAAGCTTCAGCGCTATCTAACAGGTGACGATGTTTACCTCCTTTTA